>JAVJIX010000013.1:8372500-8785000 GCA_036785185.1 Paratrypauchen microcephalus | reverse complement strand
TTTCGCTGGCCGCTTGGCTGCCACACATTCTCAATCTCCAGCACTTGTCTCCTGACTGACGATGCAGTAGGAAATAACAGTGGATAAATGATGGCATGGCCAGTACTTTATGACTTTCAGAGCACTACGATCTATAGACAAAAAAGGTAAAGCATTTAGAAAAATACATTCTCAAAGAAATCTGGAATAAAATATTTCTGGTCAACAGTTCAGTGTTTTCTGTTGACCCCTACCACACCACACATTTCTTCCTTTCTTTCCGTCATTGCTTTTTGTGCCTTCCATTTGCTGGCAGTGGTCTTGGTGATGGAGAGCCTGGTCTGTCCCCAATGAGCGTGCTGAGCCACACACCATATCGAATTAACCCAACCTATTACAACGAACCAGCAGCCGTGCTGGCTGTACCTCACTGCTCCACTGATCTCACTGTGTGATTGATTTGATAAACAATGGTTGCCGATCAAACCACTGTAGCAGAAGGAAATAAAGGACAATCACATATTTGTGTCATTTAGTTATACTAAGGCAAGTAAGTCCCCTTCCTCCAAGTAATTAACCTCCTGATGGAATAAGTAATGAGGTTAAAATGTCACATTGCATGGGTAAAGATATGGGTGCTAAATGCTGTATGTTGCAATTTTCAACAAGTTACAATTAATAATTTATTACCAATATTCTACTATAGAATATTTTGCACAGATGTCCTTATTGCATCCTGATGATTAAAGGCTCTCCAATAACAATTTGATTACACCGCAAGCACAGATAATGCCGTGTATCTATGGAAGACAAACCAGAAGGTCATTCCAGAATAAATGTCACCAATAAATTGGCTCCCAAAGAGAAAAAGTCCCCTAGGTTATTTTACAAGACAACAAGCTCCATTGAAAGACTGTAGTCCACAGTCTATCACGGTGAACGGCAATGGGCTGCCTCCTGGCTACACGCAGAAAAGAGATGAATGTCAGCGTAGGGAAGCAAAATCTCACTAACAAGACTAAGGTAGCTGTAGTACTTTGGACTTTGTTGACAAGCACATAAAGAGAGGGAAGGACAAGATTAAATATTCTGATTATGTACTTTTGTTATTATTTTTCTTTAAATTATTTATTAAATTGAAGGTTTTGAAAAACCTATGATTGAATGCATTCATACTGCATTTTACTGCAATTCAATCTAAAAGCTGCAGAGACAGGAGTAGTTGAGTAGCTTGTCCATTTGCACTCCTAACACTGTAATCACATTCCAGTGTATCTGTCCATCTGTTCTCCTCATGTCCCTCAACAGCTGCACTGTTCTCTGCCCACTCACGTCCATATACTCGTGGACTGCACCGCTCTCAATCACACCACAGTGTCAACAAGCACTCTCCTCTACAACTACACTGCACACTATCTTTGTTCTATAAGTCCTATCCATCCAGATAGAAGTTGCATAATAATGGTACCATTTGGTTTGTGGCAGTTGGTACCGGACATATCATATGACGCACACAAGCGTGTTCAGGGCTGCACATGTGTCTGTAAGTATTCACATGTGTGCCCAAGGGCCTGGTTGCCAGCAGTGGGTATAAATTGTGCCCTGTCCTCCTCTGCAGTGGCCCAGACATGTATTAATGGTGTCATTAATCTTGCCTCTAAAATGAATGACTTCAGCACCTCCAACCAGCACAGAGGCAGCCCAGACCGTCCCCTGCTCCTCCCTTCCTTATGCATGCTTATATGCACAAACAAGGGCTATGACGTACTATCTATCCTGGGGTTTGCACTTTGTCTGGCTGAAATATAAACAATTAATATACCACCCTAGTCAGACCAGTGACTTTTGAAAAGTTAGCCCTGATAATTAATTAAAAATGCAGCCATTACTAATCATATCGGCCAATATATTGGCAAAATGTACAAGGGTCAAGCTCTGTTTGTGTTCCGCAGGAGAGACTGTGTGAGTGCCAGTGTGAAGAGGGAGGATTCATCACTAAGTGAGAGGGAGGGACAGCTCAGACTACAGCCAGAGATTTGTCATTTCATCAATAAGGCTTCAGTCTTCTGGCATTTCCTCTCCTCCCAACTCCTCCAGCATCTGTATCGAGCACTACCTCAGTCTCTACAGCAAGGAAGTACTACTAATACGTGCAATGGATTTATATAGAGCATTATTCTATCATTCCATACTCTCTAGTCGTAAACTAATATTGCAGCCACAGTTGCCCTGGGGCAGACTGACAGAAGCAAAGTTGTAAATCTGCACTATCAGCCCCTACGACCAACACTCCTGCACACAGAAGATTCATGGGCAAGGTGGTGAAGTGTCTTGCCTAAGGATACAATGACAGTGAGCCCTAGATCGACTGTCGAACCTGGTATTCCCAGCAGTCTCCCAACAAAGTACTAACTGCTACCTTGCTGACACAATGATGTGACTTGCTAACAGAGAAAGAAAACAATATGCTTATGGCAGCTTTTGAAGAAAACTTATTGCATAGCTAGCAAATAAAAACACCTGCTCTGATCGTGTTAGACTTAAACTTGAATAGAATCAACGTAGCATTACAACACATTACCTGACCCCAAAGCCCACATTGCACAACAGTCATGCTGCATACTGCAGCTCTATAGGTTTATATATTATATTACTTTGAATGTGGTAGAAAACGTAGCTGTGAGTGTATTGGTCTAAAACAGTAGTTGAGATTAAACAGAAGGAGCAAGGTGTTAATTATTCACTTCTGCGTCCAAGCTTCAGCCACTGGTCTTATAGGCTTGATTTATTTTTAGAAGCCTGTAATCATTGGTAGGGCACAAATGCACTGCTGATGTCATGCTTGCAAACAGTGATGGAAAATACAAGTTTGTTATGACAAAGAGACTAAAGTTAGTTAACTACCCAAATCCCAAATGAATGGCTCATACTTCCGGAAAATTAGATGTGTCACTGTTGGTACATGTTCCGGATATTTCTCAAGTTACAGCTTAGAGCAATAAAACCTGGGTTACAGGCCAAGAAATGTGCTGCCACAAGTACCTGCTCTAGCCTGAGGTGAGGAGTGAATAGAAAGAGTTAAACAGACTATATTTCCACTCTTTGCTTTAAAATGTCCCTTCAACACAAAGCAATAATAGACATTTGTTCATACTCTGTCTCTGGGATTTAGTTCCGGTCACTGCTGGACTTATGTCTACTCACAGTCTGTTAGTCTTATGTTTTAGTTTCCCTTTCCTCTGCTTGTGTGTACCCATTATGTCCTCCCACTCACAGACATGGCCAAACTCTTGAGGCGCTCGTAGAGTCTACATAGACGTGAGCATGCCACACAATATTGTTAGTAACTGAAATAATCAACTCATTTTTCTGCTACTCTGTGGCACCAGATGCCAGGGATGTGACACATTTCCCAGCATACTTTTCAGGAACAAAAATGGGAAAGCTCATAAAATGAGTCAACACTTGTGGGAAACAACATGTTACACTCTGCAGCCTATTGCACAACTTAATTTTCTTTTATGACAGAGTAATACCTGAACATTTCAGGGCATCAAATGCTGGCCTTAACAGTGTAGAGTACATGGGGATCATGAAAAGGGTTGTTGCTCCATACCTCTGTTCCTATGAATCTAATCAATTTTGATCCAGGGACGTACCATTGCCATAATCAATCCTGCCCTGCCTGTGTTAATGTGAGATGGTTCAAAGTGTTTGCACAACAGACCACTGTTGCACTGTGGGAAATCTTTAACATGTTGACATGCTGAGGGGGTGAGTGTGTCAGGGAGTTCATTGAGAAATGCTTTGACGCACACCAGAGACCTGCCCGGCCCCTTGTACCTGTCAAACTAACAAGTTACAACATGAACAAACAGCAGATAGATACAGTAAATACTGGTATTAATTATGTAGTTTCTTTGTTGCCAAGTAGATGCACACATTAAGTGTATAATTAACCTATATTTCATGAATGTTTGGCTAGATTGTTTGGCTAATTGCATTTTCAATTTAACCTGTCAGAAAGCTTGCCCTGCTTCTCAGTCTTGCAATGACACAAAAAATGCAACATGTTGAATAATTAAAAAGGAATTAAAAAAACATGGACGTGTTCAGTGTCCACACACAGTCAGCAGGTATAAAGATAGCATGTGTAAGAGCTGACGCATGGAGACATGACAAACATTTCAAACTCACAGGAAAGGTAGTAAAGACAGAGAGGCTGTGCACACGTCTCCTCATAACTGCAGGTGGTGGGGGGAAAGGGAGAGGGTTCAGGTTAAGGAAGTTATGACATGGCCCCTCCAGCAGCTTCATAAATCAGAGCACAGGCCTTCCTGAGCACAGGGCACTGACACATGAGCTTCACACATTGCAGCACCACTACAGCCACTGGACATTGGGGCACGTTCTCTTACATAAACCACACTAGCTCTTTTAGCCCAGAGCTTTACATGCCATACCTTCCACTGTGCAGCTCTGGGCTGTTTGTCAAGGGTGAATATGAGTGACCAAGCTTTGATTAGTTGTCACAGTGATAAGTATAATATCTGGGTTTGAAATGGCAACAATGCTCTACAAGCTTTTAATATTATTCTTAACATGTTTTCAAGGGTCTAAGCAATAGGAAAACAGACCGCTATGACTATGACATCACAATCTACAATATGAAATGTGTTAATAAATTGCTTTCTGTTGCAACATTATGCAAAATCCAAGGAGAGCTCTTGGAGAGCTTATCACACAATCGTGAATATTCATAGTCAGTGAAGAAGCTACAAACTGATTTAAAAACATTTGGTTTTGGCATCCACATAAAATAATTCAGTTCAGTTTTCTTGCAGAATGACTGCTTTTGTGTAGGCCCCTCTGTAAAAAGCAAATTCTCAAAGTTAAAATGGAGCCATTAGAACTACCATTTCCAGGCAATACTGAGCAAACTGAAGATAACCCAAAATTGTTCAGTTCAGCATGAACTGCTGGAAAGGAGATCTGACTGCACGATTTGATTGCATGAAAGCTGCAAAAGGAAATTGTTCTCTTGTGAAGCCAAGTTTTACCTGTGCAGTTAGTAATGCAGCCATTGTCTGTTATAATGAAGAGATTCAAGTCCATACATCATCCTTTAAATGAACTAGTGATGATTTTGAAGTGAAAATAATGGGTAGACTATTGGCAGAAGGTAATTTGACAGTTTTTAGCCAAAGAAAGAAGTGAAGACATGTGCAAGTCATCCCTTGGAAAGCTTCAGGAGTTCAGAAAACACAAAACCCTGCCCAAGACTTGAGCTTGTCAGTTCAACAAAACACAGCCTTGTGTCTTGTTAGGTCTTAAACTCACAGAACAACCTCAGAGATACAAGCAGTTGGACAAAAACAGCTCAGATGCACTGCTTCCTCTACCTGCGAGAGACTATAAATCAGCTTTTCTATCAGAGCAGAGGTAGTGACTGGGCGAGAGGTCAAACATGGAGAAGACAGATGACAACAAGAAATCGTCTGGAGACCCATTAAAATAAATTGGCGAGAAGGGACAAAGACTTTCATGTCCTGTCCACGTGAGCGCTGACAGTTTGTCTATTTGTGTGAGAATATAGGCGAAAGGTGACATTGTACATCAGGTTGTGTCAGTGTTTTGGACCCAAAATATCCCACCAACAGCATGTTGTTGGAACTACCATTTCAGCTTGTGGCACTGGAACTATTTCACAACAAAAAAACAAGATGAATATTTTTTTGTAAAGGCTAGTTTTTGTTGAAATCTCTTTAAATGTGTTTTATATAAATCCTTTACCCAGGAATGAATGCAGCCACAAGTGTCAAAAGAAAAAGAAAAAATCATTGTTTAAGCTATTTACTTTGAACACACAGATGTAGAATATGTTCCATTATATTAAATTAGTCTTGGTCACTGCCTAAGCAGAAGTCTACTAACTAATTACATTTGTTTTTTTCTCATTACTATATACAGTATACGCATGTCATAAGACTCTGCATAATGTGGTTCAGCAAATTCATACAAACTATAGTAGTCCAGAAAAAAGCAAAGGTCTTCTTGGAAAGTAAGTAAGTGGCCAACTCTACAAGTTCAAGATTTGCAGTTTTGTTTGTCTGAGGTGGGTCTACTCTTCATGCCTTCTCTAATTATCATAGGAAAGTCAAATAGTGTGTTTCTTTTTTTCTGAAAATGTTTTGACATCTTCCATGACACCAAGGTCATTTCTGCTCTGCTGCACCTGTCATGTAAAGCAGCAGGGAGCCATCCCAGTTGCTTTCAATAAATGACAGCTCAGAAACACATGGCCATAAATGGGCTTATTAAGAACAACTATTCTATTGTAACTTGTTATTTTGAAGATGGTTGAGAAAAATACAAATAAGTAAAAGTGTCCAGATCGTATTCCTACCTGCCATCATCTTTTGGGCCTCGTACGGTTCCATGTAGCCATCATTCTCTGTTGTCACTTTCTCCATCGTGGGCTGTATGCCTCCGGCCTGCTCGGCGTCGAAAGGATCCGCATAGTCCTCCAGTATAATAAGCTGTAGAGGAGAAATGAAAGATGAGGAGCAGCCACAAACAGCAGAAAGGGGCAAAGTATTTTGCCGCTCTGCTGAACAGTAGAGCAGGGATGAGAGCACAGAGTTCCCATGCCTCCTGGAATGACACACAGGACCTAGAGATACGGTATGTCCACTGAGGCAGGGCAGATAAAAAGGGGATATACAACAAATTGTCAACTCACCATCAGAAATGGCAAGATACTATGGGGTCAAAGGTAATAAATAACAACTTTAAACATATCAATAGAATATGTAAGAGATTGTAATTGTTTCCTGTGTGCTGCTGAACATCTATGAATAGAATTTAGGCTGTGTGAACAATTTAAGTGTGCACAATTTAAATACAAGGATGATTTGTGCCAGTGGTTTGGCTATACAGTATACTGTAATTGCACTAAAAAGGATTTTTAGATAACATAACCAAAACTATCCTTCAGTATGATTAATTACGTGATAACGCTGACAACACTGAAAAAGTTTAGAGAACCACAAGGACTCAACTTTCATAGGAGGAACAGTTTGACAGATTTATGCTGTGCTGCCACTGAGCCATTTCTAATTGTAGTCTTGTTCTATTGCAGGGCATATTGCGCAGTTAGCAATTAGCTGGACTTCCAATAGCCAGAAATACTGTATGTACAATCTTGACGGAACACAGACTCTTACATATGTTTCTGGATGTGATTTCTGTTTCATTCGAGATAGTAGGAATACATTTTCTAAAACAAAAGAGACCACACTATATTCTAATGAAGGCTTGTCACTGTAGTTAAAATGAACTGCACTTCAGACACTTCAGATTGTGTGATGATTCCACACAATCTGGAATCTTAGTTTTATAATCTAAAACCAACAATTTAACACTATTTTATAACAAAAAAAAACAAAACTGCACAAACTGAAAAAGTGAAGTAAGCTTACACCTTATTGGCACCATAACCAGTGAGTCATAAGGAGCAGGAAGAGATTTGCCTGCATTATAAACTTGCTCGTCACTCATTAAGCAAATCTGGCAGGGCGAGGCACATCGGAGAACGCCATTCTTTTCCACTCTAAGTCGCCACTGGCCAAACCACTGTCCAGAGAGTACCCTGCCCGCAATTGCACTCCACATGAAGGCCACCCGCAAGAGGCCAGACACACACACCTGCAGAGCTCCCAGGAAAAATCTAGAGTTAAAAAGTAGCTTGCATTTCTTTAGAAAGGAAAAAAGTGCCTTAAATTGAAACTAAAGAAGAAATAGAAATGTCACAACTACATGCTAATAGACACAGTTATTATAAGGATCTTAAATATGTTTGAACCACTGACATGAGCTACTGTTTTTGCTAAATCTTTAAATGTTCCTTTTCCATCTGTTTTGGGGAAAATAACTACTTTTTGCTACAATGTAATTATGGGCTCTGAATGTTTTGCTTCTATGAATTCATGCAGCAACCCAAAAGCAATCCAAACATTGTCCTAGTTTGCTCCTAAAGCAAAAATCACATGGGTTTTTCTCAAATTCTTTACACAATTCATGTAAGGGACTTCCTCATCACCTGCTCTGCCATAGGCTCAGTCATCAGTAATATATAGCAAAGGACTTAACCAGACATAAAGTAGCACTAAAGAAAGCCTAATGTATAATACTTTAGTAAGGATGGCATATTTTGGACTCTTAAACCTGGGTGTTTTGGCTTATAACAGGATTTTCTTTGGATTAAATGAAAACATGGCACATAACAGCAACTATTATGGTTTATGTGTAAAGTTAAGCTATCCATCCGTACATATTTCTTATTCATACCGATCTATAATGGTAAAGTTTAATACGATTTCACATGATTCATATTTTCCAGGCCTCGTATCACTGAACTGTGCTAACAGTGTTATGGGAGCAAATGTCATGAGTAAACAAGATCCCTCACTTGAGCTGTGCACATGGGTTCAGTGGGCTAAGCCTCCTGGCCTCACAGTCTGCTCCCTGTTTGCTAGAGGGGTGTTTAATATCTCCAAATTGGTCCAGTGTGCCCTTGCTGTCTCTCCACACTGAAGACACTCGACAGCAGGAGAAGCATGTGATTTTGAGGAGAGGGTGCCCTGCCGCCGCCTCGGGACACACCATCTGCCTGTGGCATCCTGGGTGTGTCAGGACCAAAGCCAGCCACACATGTCCAAAGAACTCAGCCCCTCAGCTCCGCACTGTGTCTCCCCATCATATGATGGCATGGGCTAATATAGACTAATATACACTTTGTGGTGTTAGTATGTGCCTGTATCACATGGTTCTGCAGCAGAGGGAGGGAGCGTGTCACTTAGGGCTGGGCAATATTCTAAAACATATCACTGATTTCTTGGAGCAAGATCATGATTTTGATTATGTCACATTTCACCATCAGTTAATATCTTTATATTGCCTTGAAGAGGTAACTAATGTCACCCGCTTCTTCTAAAAGTTCACATTTCACTGTGATTGGTTAAATCCCCTCCAATAAGGTGAGGTCTTAGTTTGAGCATAAAGGCACATTCAAGAGAAAATTTGGAAATCAGTTTATGTTGCCTTTACCAAAATTACTTATCACAAAAAATGAGGTCACAATTTGATTTTTATCACCATATCATCCAGCCGTAGTGTCACTCACTCAATTACTTTAATATGAGCCCTAGACAGCCATGTTGTACACCTGCCAAAGCTCTGGCAAGCTTCTGGAGATGCACTGTGGCACAGAGACAGAAGCTGACTTCAAATGAATGTGGAGGCAAGTCTCACAGCAGCATCTGCCACAAGACCTCACTATACCTGCCTCAAGTAATATAGAGTTCAACTGTGCTCCCAATCAATAAACATTATTAGAAAACTGGACCGACACATTTTATTTTACCAAGGCAAAATTCCCACAAATCCTAAATAAGACTAGACACTACAGCAAACACTGGTCAGATTGGTCTGTTGAGATTAAGATTAAGATTAAGCCTTTATTGGTCTCACACAATGACACACAGTGACACACGGGAGAAATTTGACTTCTGCATTTGACCCATCCTTTTTTTTTCAGGAGCAGTGAGCAGCCATCTTTCGGCGCCCGGGGGGCAGTACCGTGAAGGGTCTTGCCCAAGGACCCACACTGGCTAGCTCATTGCCGGGGGGTTGGGGGGATTTGAACCCACATCCCCCTGGGGAAAGTCAGTGACTTACCAGTTGAGCTAACCAGCCGAGATCTGGGATCTGGTCACATTGGACGTTACAGTGAAACGCCTGCATCAGTTGATGAAAAACTACACAAGACTGATGTGCGTACTTTATGTCTCATGCCACCAGGGATTTTAGCCACTGATAGCCTACACAGTTGCATGCTTAGCAGCTCAATTGCATTACAGTTTTCAGAAAGACTGATGCCTTTCTTGCTGCTCCTGCACTTTTGTTCTTAGGGTTACAACAAACGTAGATTAAATATGGGGCATTTTTCATCTTTCCACAAGCACACATTTTATGGTGTGGGGTTCAAAATGTTAGTGTAAACTCAAATTGCAGCAGCTCCTTGAAGTGGCTGTGCCGATAGCTTTAGCTCCTTATCTTGGTCTGCAAACATGCACCTGCTGTTGTGTGTGCCCAGTGCAGTCACCTGGAGATAACTTGTATATTTCTAGAAGGAGTACATTGGCAGGAAAACATTCCCCACAGGCTATTTATTTAGGCAAAAATAATGATAGCCTCTGTATGGACATAATGTGGTTATTGTCAGGCTGACCGGAACACTGGTTAGACCCCTGGGGCGGACTCTCTCAGAGCTCTTGGGTTCTGCATCTCCCAAATAGATTAAGCAGTAGTAATTCTGGCTTCATCTCAGTGTGCCTTCTGAGGCTTTCCCAGTGTGCATTACCCAAACATAAATCACATTTTATTGAAATGTTTCCTGAACACAGCTGCTCCCATTGAGCTGGGATAACATTGCATTGCTCAAAAAAATTGTTTGGAATCTTTTTATTTATTCTATAACAGTGTTTCTCAAACTGTGGCATAAGGGTACGTTTACGGTCTTCATCACATTTTAGCCCTGGTTTAGAATTTGTGTTCTCTGTATGATATTTGGTATACTAAATATATTATTTTATAACAAAAATCAGTACAGATTAACAATTGTACATTGTAAATAAGAAATAAGAGTGTCCATAACTTCCACTTGTAATGGTCCTATAATGATCAAGTATCAACATAAGGATATTTCTATTTGTATTTCTTTCCAACTACACTGGATGCCAGATCACCAGGCACATTAGTCATCATACCCTCCTGGGCACTCAGCACACAGTTAATAGATGTTTAGACCAACTTTGTCTTTAAAGACTTAGCATAAATGTTGTCTTATCTCTAATAGGAATGAGGTCCACATGTGTATCTCTTGCAGCACTACTCAGAGCCCCAACACACGCCCTCCCCGTCAGCATTCAGACCACATCAAACTGTTCAGAGCTCTGCACTTACACATGTGGACTGGCTTCTACACAGGAGCCGAGGAGAAGCCTTTTTTGGCACAATTTATTTAGCCTGTTGCAGATGGTGGTTTACGCAGGAACACTTCCAGATGCAGCGATATACCCTTCATTGAGTGGAATGAGAAAAATACACCCATGTATCAACTGAATTAAAAAGTCTACATTATTTTATAATTCAGTAACTTACAACTTTGTAACTTTCAGTGTAAAATGACATGGACACACATCTTATATTAGAATGCATAAGTGAGGGCGGACCTTTTGTTGAGAATAGGCTATTTACAGTATGTAAATAGCCTATTCTCTTGACAAAACTTCCTGCACAAAAGCAGTAGAGTGCACTAGGCTAGCCTTGCTTGTCCCCAATCCCTCCTTCACTGGAATCCACTCCAGAATGAAGAGCATGTTGAACCCTGTGAAGGCTCCTTAATATGCGACAGATATCTCAGATTAACTACTTGATGACACGCTTGACAAAGACCAATTTCCTCACTTAATATTGGAATTTCATAAAAATAATGAAATCTGTACGTTGTACATAAGAAATCGGCTGCCTCATAGCACCTTTTGGCCTAATATTATAACATGATATATTTTACCCTTATTAGATTCAAAACACAAAACATTGCCATTCTTCGTGGCTTTTTTGACTGCTGACCCCCTGGGATTGATGCCTTAATGCCTTAAGCATAGTGTTTTACAGAGGAGAAACAGGCCACCGTCTATCCACTGTAAACAATGGTGGAGCGTTTGATGTTGATTGGGACTGGAAGTCTCAGAATAAAGCATGAGCAGGGTGGAGCTCCACATAGTCACAACCTCTCAGCACAAGCAGCAGCAGACTGATCTCAGCTATGTTTGGAACGCTCACACAATCACCAGTCACTGCCAAACCTCAAAAGAGCACTCAGACGCTTCAACATAAGTCATTGTTGGATGAGGATTACAACATTAACCTTAGTTAACCACTGGAGTGAACAGAGGTGCACTGCCTACACTACAAGCAAGTGCAGGCTTGTCAAGTTAAAAAGGGAACGTCACCATGTTGTAAACACTTCCTCTCAGGAAAGCAGTGTTTCCTTAATCCCGGAGCAGCCAGTCCAAAACTTTTTACCCCCAAAGAGCTAGTGTCAAGTGTACAGCTTTCACTGCTTTCAGTCTGTATAAGATATTTTTATATTTTATGCCTTTGTTGTTGGATTAGCTAGAATATTAATATTAATAGTAATAGTAATATTAATATATCAATACATCAATATATCAATATATTAATATTAATCTACCTTTCACTTCCTGGTGGGGCCTCTATATGGCAGTTCTGCAGAATTCCAGTCCTACTACTTGCCCCTGGCGGTGTGCTATGTCCTCACTGAAGCACAAATGTAGGGCTACTACCAAATGTTTCCTAAAAGTTATTTATTCAGTTAGGTCATAACTGAAAGCTGCATTATACAGATTACAGCATGTGTGCATGTAGCCTCAGAGCTGTTTGTTTCCATGTTATGTGTCATTGACACTGGACCTGTTTTTGCTGCTCTTCTCTGTCATTAAAGTCAACACAGACGTGTCTCCACGCTGCAATGCAGAGACCTGCTGTGGACTGTAGGGCTTATTGTGACTAGGTCACGTCATGTGACCCAAGTTCTGTTCAATACTTGGAAAACCAAACTCATCTTTAACTGAAAAAAGAAACAACGCAAACTGATCTTTATAAGTACGGGTAGTAAAATTTGGTGCATATGAATATTGATAATAAAAGGCATTCTATTCATTCTATTCTAGAAAATGACATTGTAATGTAGTCAGTTATTATTAAGATGGTACAGTTCAGATCAATGCAAAATAGGTGCTTGTTTTATAGTGGTATAAAAATGCATATTTCCTTCAGCATTTTTTTTCCCCCATAAAAAGCAAGGTTCATGCATGCTGCATTGCACTCAACCACTGCCCATGGCAGGTTGCTCAGAGATACTGGTTGATTGGGTCAAACGCAGAGGACAATAAGTCTACTAATACAATATTACATTCAAAGAGTAGCTACACCTAAGAACAAAACAAAGCCTTTACAGCCATTGTGTCATATGGCATAGTCTGACTCACTCCAACAATAAGGTTTGGATACTTCACATAGTTCAGGAAATACATGGCATTCTTTAACACCTCTGTAGGTCACACTGGAAACAAAGCTTCAACCAACGGTACACAAACAAATATACACTTCAGAACCATGAACTAGTGTTGGTGTAAGTAAGCAGCACCTCTCAAAGAAACAAGATAATGTTATACTGCTTCTCTTGGATTGTGTTGTGGTTTACATACATTTATGATGGACAAATTCCTCTATGCATTAAAGTTGTTAAATATTAGAACAAACCAAATTCCAACTTAACTAAAACTCCTACATCAGACAGTGCAGGGTTTGGCTCTTGTGCCCTTGGTTGAGCTCTCATCTCTACATCAGATATTGAAAAGCAGAGAAGCATGTTATAAAGAGGTTTTATAACAAACAAGAAGGTGCTAGCTGTTTTCTTCAATTTGTTGGCTCCCAAGAGAAAAGCGCTCAGAGAGGCAGCTGATATTGACGTGTGTGCTTGACATTTCTCCCATCACAGACCGAGATAAGAGCGAGAAAGAGACCCAGGTGAAAGGGACACAGAACATATTGAGGATTGAGAGCAAATCACGTCAAAAAGTTCAAGCAAGAAATGTGCAATAAGTGGCCAGTTAAACTCGGCTCTCCTCCTGCTCCTCTGTGACTTAGGTTTGTCGTGTAAGTCTGTAATTCAGTCTGCTACATTCTCATTATTAAACCTCAAAGCTCAGGCAGACAATAGAGAGGAAGGAAGTGAGCACCATCTCAATCGGCATTTTTGTTTCCATGTTATTTAGGCTGTAGTCGGAGGATTGGACAAACGTTTCAAAGGTGTAATAAAACCTATGTGGGTACAAATGATCTCTTAACTGTTAGTACAGCAAGTTCAGTGCAATATCAAAGGTATGACTGAAATTTCAAAATGTGATTTGTATTTGAGCAGTGTTATTAGCTTAGCTTAGCTGCCATAGATAATATTCGCCTATATTTTTATTACTGATTTAACCCTAACACTCGATCTGATGACCCTACCTGTTGAGCTGCACTGAAACCTTTGTTTGAGCACTCTGTTATTATTGTATTTTACTGCTTAATGTGCTTAAAATTGCCCTCAGGGAAAAATAAAATGATATTGATTGATACATTAAACACGACATACCCCATTTTAAAAGTGATCAATTTATATATAAGAATATTAAAGCATTACACATATCAGAAATGTTGTAAATAGGGTGTTTTTTTCACTGCCATACACATATTCAGTATATAGTCAGAGTCATCCAATTATCCCACATTTAGTGACAAATTAATCCAGAATCAATTTGACTCAGTGATAAAAATGCCAAAAGGCCAAGATTAATTCTGCTGACTGGCAAAACGAAACACAGAGATAAGCTTTTCCTGGCACACACTGACAGAGGAAATCAGTCATTTTCGATGCCTCTGTTTGATATACAACAAGCATCTCGGGGTGTGATCCAAAAGCATGCCTCTATAGATAGATGTACAGGCTGGCTCCCAGGATCAGTCCGTCAAAGGGCTGCAGAGGCTTGAGCGCTGCCAGGGTTTGAGAGAGGAGCAGCAGGTGCGCGCCGTGATACATGGGGCTTTCAAACAGAGGCAGCCTCCAGTCAGCTCTCCACTCCTACCTTTGTTTACAGAGAACAAACCTCCATCACTTTGTTGTGTCCTTGAAAGAAGTTAGTCTGGAGCGGAGTGCAGCGATGAGCCTTTTAATTAGAGCAGAGACGGGAGGAGAAATGATCATCTGTCTCAACTCACTCTGGCATGAAGAGGTATGCATCATTAAGGGCAAAATGCATCAGGATATGTCTGCTTATAGATGGCTGATCGCCTGTCAACTGCTTAAAATGTAGCAAAATGTAATCTGTCATTGATTTCAAGCGAATAAGACTGACAAATATGCCAGTTTCGGATTTTTGTAACACAGTGGTACATAATAGAATCCACATACCTAACTGAGGATAATTTTAATCAAATTTCTCAATGCTACTCTACTCTTTGGGTTTTAATTTTTGACTAGTTAAAGTTATTTGGGTCTTGGTTTCATACTCATTTAAAAAAGTTCAGGCACAATAATTAAATATTAGAAAATAATATTAAGAAATATTTGGATTTATTCAAATGTTCTTACCCTTACTCATTGAAATTAAACTTGCCAGAAATTCCTCGTCTTTCTCGACCAGCTAGAAAAAAAAATCTAATCTAAAACTAGATTTAAATCGATTTCTTTCTTAGCATATGCAGTGAAAAGTAAATAGGAAACAGCAGTGAAAAAACTATGTTGATGCAGCTATTGGCATCCCAGGCATTAGGTAAGCTCTGATATAATTAGCATTCATGAGTCAAGTAATTAAAACATCAATGTGACCGCACCGTGCTGTTAAGACACTGCTGCCGTTTCTGCTGAGTCTTTAAGCAGTCACCATGGCCTGTGCATTTAGGAGGAGCTGTTTTAGTGAACCTACTGTCTCCATCTGATTTCAGGCTGATGCTGCTGGTAGTGCGCACATGTGAAGGCACAGAGGATATTTAACGCCCAGAATGTCTCCCCTATGGCAGCCGCTCAGACTCCTACACACACTGTAAACAATGGACACTACTCAGCATTAAAAGAGACTAACAGCAAACAGCCAGCACTGTCCTCCCACTGAGACCATTTAAACAAGTGTGAGTGAAACTGGGCTGAGGGAGCAGACACTTCATTTTTACGCACCTTACCTGCACTACCTCTAACAGGGATTTACACGCCATTACCATGCTAGGCAGGCAGAAACACTGCCTAGAAGAAGGGCCTTTGAGGAAAACCCTAATCCCCACGAAAGTTTTCAAAGTGAGCCTCATCTCGGTCTTTCAAGCAACAATATCTTTAGAAAGAGGAACGTTTGAGCCCAGTTGTAGGAGGACTCTTATTTCCTGTGGGTAAAATGATTCGTATTGTGCATATGAAGTACAGCTGCTCAATTATGGAAAATATAATAACCGCCATTTTTGTAGTCCTAATTGAAATCACGAATATTTGCAAAGACAATGTATTGAATGAAAGTATAAAATAAGGGACATTTTTCACTCATAGAAACACACACGTTATGACACAGAATGCACTTCATAGTCAACGAATACAATTATGCAATTTGTGAACTCATCGGACGTAATAATTATGATTGATTATTTCAGTTAATTGCACAGCTCTGGTATGAAGCAGATAAAACTTACAACCACAAAGATTTCTATTTTTGTCCACTTTTGGGTACAGTTTTACCAAATAATTATGATTTTCTACAAAAGTAGACCTAAATCTAAAAAAAATATATAAAAAAATTATCAGACATCAGATACAAATCCCCAACACCTGTTTTGTCAGTCATAATGTAAAGGCATTTGTTCTCAATCCGTGCTGTTGCTGGCATAATGTACAAGTGCAACTGCAATTGCACACATCAGTAAATGACTGAAGATCTCAGCCAATATCAAATATATAAAGAAACATGTGCTTTGGTCAAGTAAAGACATTTCAGTGATTTTCTGCTTGCCTGGAAGAATCCATGACTCATCGCTGTACCAGCAGCGAGTCTGGTAACGCTTGGTCCAGAATGCACTGCTGTTGCGCTTAGACAGACAGCTAAGTGAACCAATCAGAGAACAGTTAACGGACAGCGACGTGAACCAAGCCGGTAGGAAGCAATGCAAAAACATCTTTCATCATCTTCATTTAAGACCAATTTTACAGCTGAATGGAAGGGACGTTGCGGGCAAAGGCGGGTGCACTGACGTCACCATCTTTGATCGAATCAGAATCGCGGAGTCCGTTGTTAACCGGAGGAGCGAGGGTGGAGCGAGGGTGTCTAAATGGTATCGCGCTGTATAGGAAATACAGAGAGATATCATTTGGCTGGCCAGGTAAATTTTCTGCATCATTTAAGGACAAATAGTGACTGGAAGCAACTTGATGCAAGATTCAACTAATGTTATGATTAAGATTAACTTTATTAGGTAAATGTGCTCTGTATTTGGCCAGCATCCGGTCAGGACCTGAGCAAGGGGTGATCCCTGAGGACCCACACTGGAGCTTGAAAACTATAGCCGATTGTGCATATTTCTTACATTAAGTCAGCTTCAGTTAGTTTAATCAGCAAGGACAGCAGCAGTTGTAGTGTGGAAATGTTCAGTCCTCTTTCCCTTCTTACTTTACAGAAAACACGCACAATTATAAAAGCTGCAAAAGTGGTGTGGGAAAGCAAACTGGAGTTTTACAAGCGTCACATGTTCTCCACACTTCAGGCCATATGGGGAGCGCAATGTCAAGAAGAATTGCACGATCAAAACTGGGGCAAGGAAAAGTTAGTAACACTTCTACGTGACAGGATCCAGACAATGTGGAATATGCTGAACTAAATAAATGTGCAAACACAAAACCAAGAGGAAGTAAGGTGAGCTTGGGTCACAATGCGCACACTCACACAAACGTGACTTTAAACTACGGTCTTGACAGAAAGGAGCCTGGTGTGAATTTTAACAGGAGTGTGCCGTTTCTGCACAGGCCTTATACACACTGAAACATTCCTCAGTACAAGTACACTCGTCATACTGTACGTCCTTAACCCCGCTGACTTCAAAAAGCTCCGGTTTCTCAACATGAGCAAGTGTGCATGGATTCCACACACGCCTAACATGACACAGGGCTCCAAGACACAGCTTGCATGTGTCGAGTGTCTGCACATGAAGGACGGGCCATCAAAACTATCAACATTGAGAAGGGGAAAGAAAGATTATGTAAAGGTAATGGGAAACAGACATGATTGCCGAAACGTCTCAAACATGGCCACATGGGGAAATGTAGGGTCCTCAAAGTACAGCCAGAAAAGAATAAAAATTGCTCAGTGTGAAATTAAACTATATAAAGCTGAAGTCCTCTATGAAGGTGGGCATACCATAGTTTGAAAGCCCCTGTTTGTAAATGGGTGAAGTTTTAAAAGATTAACGTGGATGTCTTATAACACTGGTCTTTATATTTTTGGACTCAACCTGGTTCCGAGATAAAAGTGGCTAAATCTCATTTATATTGAAAAGATGAACTGAAAATCAATTGATAACTGTACTGGTTAGCTAATGTATTCAAGATATTTAATGACATTATTTTACATCGATATTGCGTCTGTTTATACAATAGATTTAGGCATTTTTGCTTAAAAATATTTATATTTTGAAAATATTTAACTTGCACTTCTTTATCTGTCAAGAAATATCTTATGACATCAGGTGCACACAATTTCGAGGCATCCCTCTTATGTGAAATCAAAAATATTTGATGTTAAAATTCTAGACATAAAAATTTATGTATTGGAATGTGCAGACAGGCTTTCAGATAGAACTAGTTGCTTGTAGACACACTGTACTTCTGATAAACTACCTTATTTTGCATAAATTTCCTATTTCCTATTTTGACAGAATACTAGATCTTGGAAACTAGAGCCTATCAGCATTTCTGACTTACTTTTTCTTTATTAGTGACCTAAACCAAGAAAAAAATAACTACTTTTGTTCTGAAAGCATTTTGCTTGTAGACCAGTGTAGTCAAGAAAAAAATAATTAGACTATTAAAGTAAAATTGTGGATACTATCTAGAGTCTAACTAAGGATAAATTATATTTCAATATATTAATAGATCAGACACACTTCAGAGGTAAAAGACAACAATAATAAGCCCTTCTAAGCTGTGTTTAAAGCATGTATACTAACACAGTACACACACTTCCCCTGCACAACACTCCTTAACCTGTACAGCAGGTTAGTTATTAGACAGACAGAGCTGGATGTCGCAACACTCGTAGACCGTTGTGATAACGAGTTCTGCCGGTAGTAACAATTCATTCCTTCCGTCACCGTGAGTAGGTCGTTTCCGAGGCAGCTCGTTCGGGTTAATTCATAGCACCTGTCTATAGAAGGTAGTTGAGTTTAGCCCAGTTAAGTTGAATAAAAAGTTAACTTCAGCATTTCCAACTTGTACTGACACTTTGACCCACCTTCTCCTTGTTGTCGTGCTCCGCGGGGGGTGAAGTGGGGGACTTAACGCTGCCCACTGCCACAGCCTGAGTGACGGTGACGGTGCCGCCCGGTGCTGGGCTGCTCTTTTCCACCGTTTCCACCTTGATAAGTCTGTGCGTGGGGGAAACATATTTGATATCCGGTGAACTCACAGTGTTCAAACTCGAGCCGAAAGAAATATTTCCACCGGGAGTGTACGGGTCCTCGAAGTCGAGTTCCTTTTGTATTTTGTAAGCGGTGAGGATGTCCGGTTGTGCGCCGGAGGGAAAGGTAGCCCCTCCGGAGCTCTGATAGCCTGGCGCCCCGGTCACCCCGGTGTGACAGCGGCGGTAGTCCGGTTTCGGAGGCGCCGGAGGGGGTGCTTTGGTAGTTTTGAATCCTAGGTGCTCCTTGAACCACTTGGCCATGCTGCCAGTGCATCGCTCACAAGTCAGTGAACGCAGTTTAGTTCCAGCTTTTCTGCCACCGCTTCCCCGAGTGTGTTGGTCAAAGTGTGCTCCCGGGTGGCGCGCCGCTGGCTCTCCGTTCTCGGTGCGTGTCGCCAGTCTGGTCCCCGGTGTTGTGCGGGAGGAGCGCGACACTTGATGAGACACTTTGTGGAGGTCCGCTGGGTCTGTCACAAACACTGTCGCTCTCACTGCGCCTTCTGCGCTCACGTCTGCCTCTGCGCTACGCAACATGGGAGCGCTTGTGCAAGAGGAACACGCCCCCTCAACCTGCTTCATACCTGGCAACATCCACTGCCACCTACCGGACTGTTCTATGGTCAATCCAAGAAACTTCTGGGAGACAAAGAAGCCTATCTAGAAGAAACTCTCTCATAGCATTTGATAATAACAGCATGGTCTTTTCGACAATGAACGTTTTAAAATCACTGTGTGTGTGAAAATGATTATTTCATAGTCTAAACAAAGACAACAACAAAAACCCTGCTGTATAATATTAGATGTAATTCAATTAGTAATATGATGCTTTATGTCCAGCTCATCCGTTTGTCTTCACAGATGGAGAACAGGCTGATCAGCACTAATAACTAATAATTTAACTGCAAGAGTCCATCTATTTGAGGTTTCAGTGTCATTTTGAATTGTTTTGGAAGAGACATTTGAACTGGCTCAGGGTTAGATGTTACTCGAATGTAATATCTAACCCTGAGCCAGTGGTTGCCACATTTCCTCTCTGAGCTGCAGCTTGGTAGTAACCATAAAATTGCCTGTTAAAGTAAGGTCGTAGAAAGGAAAAGTGAGCATTCTGTTAGGCTTTAAGACAAAAACTCATCCACCCAAAGGACAAAACACCGAGCCACAAACAAAGCAATGTGGTCTACTCCATTCAGTGTAGTGAAGACTGCAGTGAGCGCTACATTGGAGAAACAAAACAGCCACTTCACAAGAGGATGTACCAACACAGGCGGGCGTGCCAGAGTGGACCGTCATCTGCCGTACATCTTCACCTAGAAGCCACGGGCCATTCTTTGGAGGACAGTGAGGTTCAGATCTTAGCCAGGGAAAAGAACTTGTTTGAGAGGGGAGGTAAAGAGGCAATTTTTGTCAAAAAAGAGAATCCTTCGTTAAACAGAAATGGGGGAGTTAGACATAACTTGTCTCCCATTTATAATTCGATTCTCAAACCAAGTCAAATCAGACAAAAGAAACATTAGGGCAGACAAGTCAGGGCCAGAGGTGTGGAGACGGTCGTTAGGGTGAATAGGTATGCTAAAAATTCGAAAAACAAAAGAAACAAATTAGTTGAGATAGTTTCAGAACTATTTCAATGTAGTGAGCTCCTCCCTGCAGCTAGATATAAGCAGTCTCGAACCAGCACTAGAACCCAACTGACGAAGCCTCTCGGATGAGCGGCGAAACGTTTTCGACCAAACTTTGTCCAGTTGACAAATTGAATTTCTCCTTTTATCATTCTGTTAGGCCTTCTATCCTGCCCAGAGATTGGGAACAGTATTGAAAATGTATATGAAAATAATATTAAATAAAATAAAATTATATGTTTAGAACAACATCCATCCATCCATTTTCTTCCGCTTATCCGGGGCCGGGTCGCGGGGGCAACAGTCTAAGCAGGGACGCCCAGACCTCCTTCACCCCGGACACTTCCTCCAGCTCCTCTGGGGGGACCCCAAGGCGTTCCCAGGCCAGCCGGGAGACATAGTCCCTCCAGCGTGTCCTGGGTCTTCCCCGGCGCCTCCTTCCGGTGGGACATGCCCGGAATATCTCCCGAGGGAGGCGTCCAGGAGGCATCTGGAACAGATGCCCAAGCCACCTCAGCTGGCTCCTCTCGACGTGGAGAAGCAGCGGCTCTACTCCGAGCTCCTCCCGTGTGACTGAGCTCCTCACCCTATCCCTAAGGGTGCGCCCAGCCACTCTGCGGAGGAAACTCATTTCGGCCGCTTGTATCCACGATCTTGTCCTTTCGGTCATTCATACAATGCATTTTTAATATTTTTTTACACAAATGTTGCATAAAGGCCTTCACCAAACATTTTAGAATTTATATCCTATATTGTATATTCTAATAATCAACCAGATCAATATTTTGTATGTTTATTGCTATAATTCTATCCAACACTGAGAAGAATACAGTAAACTTCTAAGTAGGACAATCACCTGTCTGGCTTTTAAACCCTTGTTCCACTTATTTAGAGAATGTCCTCCCTTTTTTCACTTGTATAACAAGTGATGGTACAAAATAGTGACGTATAAAATAGTCAGATTTCCATATAAAACATAATCACCTCTAATAATAACTTTTTTGGGGGGGGGGTCCTGTCTTTCTGGATTGTAATATGAAGTGATCGAATACTATAACACAAATGAAAGGTTATATGATTTTATAGCAATCTTTATCTATCAGCCTAAATGTATCATATCTGTACCTCCCTGACCCACCACATTGTCCAGTTTCTCCCACTTTTACTCTTTGAGGTGGTTACCCTACAGGTCTGTGTGTTTCAGAGGGGAAAATCCTAGAATAACACTTCAAATTCTTATTGTCTGTTGCCCTCCTTGTACCATGTGCAGGCTTCAGGTTATACTTTGAGCTCCCACATGGCCTCTGCAGACCATTTAAATTGCAAATCACAGTGCAAATAATCAGTGCAGTACTCTATGTCCGTTTATGCCTCACACTAAAACATGTAGATTTGCATACAAATGTGGCAAACTTAATATGTTCATAATAATTGTAAGTAGCTAACCCAAGACAATGAATGCTAAATATCAGAAATAGCCACCAAATGTACTTAAAGTCATAATAGAAGTAGTCTGCATTATAAAGCAGACTTTTATGAAGCAACATTTCTTTTTAACAGTTTAAATATACATATAGTGCTTGTGCAAGTTATTGTCTGGAGGCAGAGCAGACTTTAACCCTGGAAGGCCACTGGAAGAGACACTTTAAAGGTCTGAACAAAACCCGTTACTCGTGCCCTGAAATCCTGCCAATGCTGCACTCTGAGCAGCACCACAGAAATCTGACCCTCAATTTTACTACACTTTAAAGGAACAAACTTACCCACTGCAGGACATCTAGATAACAAGATTGCCATCCATCTGGGACATAACAATGTCAGAGCTAGGGAAGTATTAAAGCATTGGGAACTAGTTTGGAACCCTCTTTGAACCAACCTTTGATTCATGCACATAAAACTAATGTTGCACATTATCTGTAAATATGTACAGAGCACTTAGCCTATATTTTCATAGTGTATATTCGGTAAAGATTGTTTCTATTTGATTATACTTTTTTTACATGCTTCTCTTTATCTTATTTATCAATTTTAAGGCAGTAGCTCAGTTGGTAGAGCGTTTGTCCACTGATCCAAAGGTTGACGGTTCAAATCCCGCTCTTGACATAAGAAACATCAGTGGTTGAGCGGTCAGATCCACTGACCCACAGGTTGGTTGGTACGATTCCAGCTCCCACAGATGAATGCTGCCGTTGTGTCCTTGGGCAAGACACTTAACCCTCCTCACCCCCAGTGTCTGCGTACACTGGTGTGTGAATGCGTGTGTGAATGGGTGAGTGGTTCCTTGTTGTAAAGCGCTTTGGGTGCCTTGAAGGTGGAAAAGCGCTATATAAAGATGTGACCATTTACCAATTTCATTGTACAGGGAAACGTGTTTCTTTACTGTGCATATGACAATAAAACCTTTGAATCTTGAATCTTGAATCAGACAACCTTTAAACTTTTTTGTCAGTAGCTGCTGATGTGTGTATTGTGTCGCCATCGTTACTGCTGAACATTTCACTATAGAGATACATGTAGAACTCCCACCGTTTGATGTCACTGCAAAGTATCAATAGGCCTACATGAGATGTACATTGTATTGTGGGTATCTGTGCACAATGTAATAATATTACACTGTGCACAGATACGCACAATGTTGCCTATTAACCATAATATGGTACACATTAAGTGTAAATGTTCACTGCAACACCACACAGTATACTACAGTGTTAAAAATGTCTCCTATGCCCAGTTATGTTCAGTTAGAAGTAGAAGTGAATATTACAGTGTACAATGCATTATGAATTTACCTGCCATAATTGCAATGTTTAGCTAAAGATCTTAGCAATTGCTGATCTTACATCTTGACTGCACTGTTCCCTTTTTACTTCTGTGACATGAAAGCTCACAATGTACTTGCCAGCTCTGAGTGCTTCCTAACATAAGAGCAAGGCTGTCAACTTCAGTGTCAGAAAAGCTGGTCCAACACAAATGAATCAAGTTAGTATGAAAAGCTGTGTTGTAAGGAGGAACAAGACAGAATACTAACCTGATTTACAAGTCTACATGTGGTCCTTTAACCTTAAAGATACAGTATGCAACTTTCTGGGGTAACCAAGGTGGCCAGATTTCATTTTCAAAGAGCAACAAACTTGTATTTCAGTAACGTCTTCAGACTGTATATGGTCATACTGGGTCTAGACAGAACTGGCTAGACTTTCACCTGGGGGACCCAGGGGGACCTGGGTTCAAATCCCCCCCAGCAATGAGCAAGCCAGTGTGGGTCTTTGGGCAAGACCCTTCACGGTACTGTCCTCCGTGCGCCGGAAAAGATGGCTGGCCCGGTATTGCCCCTCGGGTGCCGGAAAAGGATAGAATGCAGAAGTAAAATTTCTCCTGTGTGTCACTGTGTGGGAGATCAATAAAGGCTTAATATTAATCTTAATCTCAAACTGAAACTCCCCCATCTTATGATAGAAATATAAGAAGCCCAAAGTTGCTGTTAAGAAAGGCACTGCTTGATTCTATGAAAACCACCACGTAACAAGCAGGAGGAGGTCCTCCTCTAGGCCAAATAAGAATTAGGTTTGTGGAGATATAAGCCTGCTCCCAGTGCAATAAAAACAACTAGTGAAGTGAAAACAAATAAACAGACTTTTACGTTAAGTTGCAGTGGTTTTAATACATTCACATGTGTTATTGATTATGGTTCAAACCTGACAATGTATTCCTGAAATTCCACCCTGGCCTTTCTCTGGTGATGCTATATAATGTATTTCCTGCTCAAATATGTCACCACACTATTTTAGGTCTTTGAGAGGCCCAAGATTAACTCAATATTATATCTATCAACATGTCTTCCACAAGGTATGTGATGACAATACACACGGTTTGTAAAATAATTTCAATTTTGCACAAATATACTTTTATCCAAGAGTCATTTTATTTGCTTTAATGACTTTCTACCAAGAATATTCTAAAAGAGTCTCCCACTTTATACAATTTACTTGTGGGAGGATAGAACTTATAAACCCATCAATTATTCAGGGAAAGCATTCCCGCTTCATCCTAAATATGTCTACTGGTCTCAGATATATATTTCCTCCACTACCGTGTCTGCTAGACTTAAATAAGGATGGCACTTTAAAGGGCATTTTACCTTTTGAACCCGATTCCTGTAAGTGTGTCACCCACTTTGATATGATCCGAGCTATGAAGTATGAAAATTTGCCGTCTTTATTAAGGTCTGTGTGGTCAGAGATGTTGGAAATGCAATGTGACTGCCAGACTACTAGAAAGAGATGGTGAAAGTTTTAGCTGGGGTGTATTTTTGTAGTTTATGGATTAAACAATTTAATATCACACCAAGCCAGTTTTATCAGCAGAGGAGCAATGAAATATAACTATTCATCAGTGACATCATGTTCTTGTTTCAATGCATTGTATTGATACTTTGCAGCTGATGGCATCAACTTTCACTGGGGGTGTGATGTTAACTGTAGACACTGGTCTGTCTGAAGCGCTGTTAGACTTTAGTTAGACTTTATTTTAAAACAATCTGACCAGAAAGAGCTGACTTGGTTGGAACTACAGCAGGTGAGCTGATCTGTGCTGTGAAACAAGTCTCTCAGACAATTACAATTAAAGTCACAAGTTAACTAGCATTAGCCAGCCGTTTTTCACTTTTCACTCAGACACGCTCACCTTTTTCCTAAACAGGACTGTGAATGCTCATATTGATTACAGGCTCCTGAAAATATGTTCTTTAACCCTAAAGCACTATCGCTAGATGATTTTCACCCGAGCAAAAGTATTTACATGATTTTCAATATGTTGCATTTTTCTAAGTGTCATGGATCCCTGGGGAGCTTCACCATTGTTTTTGACATATTTAGGTGTAGGTGTTTCCCTACCCCAAAGCCCACTTTTTCCTACAGGCTTTTGGGGGATTTTCACCCGGCTATTCACCTGGCCAACCAAATGACATCTCTCTGTATTTGCTATACAGCGAGATACCATTTGGACACCCTCGCTCCACCCTCGCTCCCCCGGTTAACAACGGACTCCGCGATTCTGATTCGTTCAAAGATGGTGACGTCAGTGCACCCGCCTTTGCCCGCAACGTCACTCTTAGGCAGCGGAAGTTCCTCCTCAGTTTTGAATCAAGATGGCGCATCGGAGAACTGAACGTCCCTTCCATTCAGCTGTAAAATTGGTCTTAAATGACCTAAAACACATCGATTCCTTAAAACCACAGCAGCTGACAGCTCTAGAGGCCTTTCTTTTCTTTCTTTTCTTTTGTTTGATTGGTTCACGTCGCTGTCTGTTAACTGTTCTCTGATTGGTTCACTTAGCTGTCTGTCTACGCGCAACGACAGCGCATTCTGGACCAAGCATTACCAGACTCGCCGCTGGTACAGCGATGAGTCATGGATTCTTCCAGGCAACCCGGCGATAGTGAAAGAAGAATGTAAGAATGTAATGAATGTAATGTAAGAGGATGTAAAAAAAAATAGGTAAGTAAGAGTGGTCCTGGAATGTGTATGCTATCCTTATTTAGTGCAGTGGTTATGAATAAATATCACAAAGTGGTGATTTCAAAGGGAATATCTTATGGTGAAAACAATATTTTAGTCTAGTGGTCATTTTTACCCACTTTTTTGTTCCTCTCTCCTACAACCAACTGTTCGTGTGTCAAGGAGTCTGTGCCTTCACCAGGGAAGTCTCACATATCCCAGGAATGGGTGGACCAAAGACCAAGTTTCCAGTAGTATTTTTTTTAGGAATTTTTTGTTCTCAAATTCCTAATTTTTCAGTAATTTTGGAGCATGTTTTTAGGGTCTTCCTATGTTTTTACACATACCACAGTTGAAAATCAAAGAAAACCACTCCACCACACTAATTTAACATGTGTTGTCATATTTTTTATCTATTTTTCATGATAAGTACTTTTTGTTGGGTATATTATATTGGGTAAAAATTACCTAGCAAAAGTGATGGTGTTACTTTTTATAGCGAAAGTGGGTTAAATCAATAGAAATATGCTTGGGAATGATTACTCAACCACAGAGCTACTTTCAAAATTCACAATTCACATCCAGAATGAAGTTGAATTAGTTTGCAGTGACATTCTTGGTAGCACTGTGCAGAATCATAAATATTTCATAAATATTTGATTCCCATATTATTATCTCCCTCACATCTAATTTCCCCTTTTACTTCCTCTCATTCTTACATTAAGCAAATGGTTATAATGTCAGTCATGTTCCACCTTGAATCCCGTGCCATTATTCAAGTACTATTACCAAAGACTGAATTGCCAGTAGTTCAGCTCATACTGGCTGCCACGCTGGAGGCTGTTATTATATGATTGGACTTATTTCCCACCATTTTCATTTCTAATACCTCTCCGAGACAAAAACACTCTCCAGGTGTGCATTTAGACCATGGATAGTTTTTAAATTTAATTTGTTCTCATATCTCCCTTTTGGAACACTGTCTGAATTTCAATTAGCATATAGGACTTTGGTTCATGAACATATTTTTGCTGCTTATGATAAAATAAACGCAAAAAACAAAAAACGATGAATGATCAACATTTTTAGCATAACTTGTGTAGAGACATTAGCATACAAAGCATCTTTATACAACCACTGCAGAGTGCATTGGGTCTTCGATAAACAGATGGCATGGATATTGTTAAAATGAATAAGCTACTGAAATTACACAAATAAAGTCAAAATTAACAAAAATTGGAGTTGATAAAAAGTGTCAGCATGCAGAGATTGTTTATTATTGAAAACCTTATTAAATTTCTTTCTGGTGTTTATGTTAATCATACACATTAAGACATTACAGCAGAATGATAAAACAATGAGAGAATTCAGTCAGATATTGGTCACAATTAATATGCAAAAACAAAATTAACAATAGCCTTCTGTGATTAAAGGTGCACTGTGTAACATTTCTAGTGAATGCTCCAGTTGATGTCTCCATGGAATTGTTGTTGCTTTGTCTAGAATGTTCTACGGTACAGATTATATTTACAAGGGAGACGAGCAGGTTACACCACTATACCACATTACAATTCAGATCTGTGGAGAGTCTCCCCTGTTCACAGTAGGAATTATTGTATTTTAGGAAAACCAGTAATGAAGAAATATAGATAAAAATGTTTAAAGTCATACCATGGATCATTTCAAGCAAAGCAATAACATTAGCAGACCTGGTAGCACAGTGCACCTTTAAGTAAATTAAAAGAAAATGCTATTTGGTATAAAGTCCTGGGGGTGTTTTCAGAGCAATGACAGCATATTTCACTCTCGCCTCATACAAATGTTTGAACAATAGCATCTGCGTGCCTGCCTCCCCTGCATTTGTGTTCCATATCCATTCAATGAATGGATATGGGCTGCTGGGAAAACAAGTCAAGACAAACAGCGCTGATAGCTTTGCTTGATAATTAATTGCCAAGCTAATCCTGGAATTGCACCACTTTAATTTAGAGCATGTGCTTAATGGCTAAACCAGGACACATTTTTACAGTGAAAATTAGCAAACAGATGCATGTTCAGCTCATCACAGTGCCTATGTGAAGCCATGACTATCTTTTCATATGTTAAAAAGGCCTCGGTGACTGCATTCATTTCGTATTGATTCACGTGGCGTGATTCAATGTTATGGTTGGCTTGGAAGCATTGGTATATCAATAACTTGTTTGTCTTATAATTGTGTATCGATTCAGCTAATTTACTTTAGCCCTCTTTAAAACTTTGAAAAGAAAGTAAACTGGCAATCCCTCAAGGGTAGAACACTGTTGAATGTCTTATTAAAGGTGCACTATGTAACTTTTCTGGTTGTGGGTTTGCCACTTGCTTGCCTCCATGGAAATGGAATGTTCCATAGTATAGCATTAAATGTATCTTGCACTTATTCAATAATGCATATTTTTATTTCTTCAAAATACCTTGAAAAACATGCACTTCCCCCTCACTTGGCCTTTGTTCAGGCTCACCTGTGGTCCTCGGTCTTCTGCCAGGCCAAAGCTGCGACACTGTAGAGCAACATTAACCAAGATCACATCTAGTGGTTAATATAATTATAATTACAGATGTAGTTTTAAGACAATGGAAAGATGTTTTTGCATGGGAAGTATTATTTTAATTTTGGTTGACCAGACTGTATAGGATCGAATGGGGGTGAAGAGCAGGGATGGCATTTAGCAAATTATTAGGGTTGGGAATCTCAATTGTGTCTAAATGCTGCCACACAAAACAGGAGAATTTGCCCGATTCTGGCTGTGATTTGCTTCTCCTCGAGTTCGGCGAGACATGACCCTGACACATTTCATGACCCCGACCCCGATTTTGAAGCCTCTACGCTCCTCGTGTGTGGTGTCAGTGTGACTCTGAGCTGCTCTGTCAGATCATAACCATCAAACGTCACCAATGCAACAGTAACAGCCAATAAAACACAACGTCAGGAGCAGGCGGAGTGACGGACACAGAGGTACAATATACAAACTCAGGAAATCATGAAAATAATTATTACTCACCTCTCATAAAGTTGTAAATATAAACTGCACCATCTCATCCACATTATCCATAGAATTTGTCCTCCGCAAATAATGAGCCCCACCCCACAAAACAGTTCTGTTAATCCAGTTTGAAGCATTCTTTAAAAGAATATCTACTTCGTGTTTACCTTATCGCTAACCTTCTGTGCATTAAAAATCATGTATTTGAAGTATTGTACTTGTCACGTGGTTTGGTTGTTATTTTAAAAACCAAATTCCGTTAAAATGTATGTAAACTGTTAAAATGAAGGGGAGAGAGCCACTGCACCAAAGCAGAGAATAAAAGTATAATAATTTATTACGAAGTTAAAAAAAAATATGAATTACAAAAAAAAAATAAAAAAAGGGATCCTGGATAAAAACAGTTTAAAAGGGGTTAAAAACACTAGTTTCTCACTCCACCTCTGCGTTGCTCTGGTGTCATGTTGCTCCGTTCCGGCTCGTGATCTGACTTATGGTGGCGACTCCTCTGCAGCGATGTGCTCTCAACTCCAGACCCACTCTCTTCTCAGTCTCCTGTTTTCCCTTTTATTTCCGGTCTCTAGCCGCCCTGCTCCAAGTGCGTTAATTGTTCCAGGTTGCTCATTGGCTGAAACTGTCACGTGCATTGGGGGTTATAGGTCGGCGCAGATGTAGGCTTAAAAACATGTACAACAACACGACAACAAAGGGATAAAAACAGCAAATAAAAACATGCAAAATCCACACATAAACAATAAAACAAGCCTCGCCACTGCACTGAGACATATCACATACTACATTTCACAAATAATAATAACACAGTTTTGACTTGTTTCTAAACTAGAAGTGCAGTGCTCTGATCTTTTTGAGTCTCAAAGCGAGTGGTTTTAGTCTAGACAGCAGAGGTGTGGACTCGAGTTATGTGACTTCGACTCGAGTCAGACTCGAGTCACGAATTTGATAACTTTAGACTTGACTCGACAAACTGTACAAACACTTGCAACTTGACTTGGACTTCAATATCAATATCTCGTGACTTCACTGGGACTTAGGCCTTTTGACTTGTGATGACTTGTCCAATGAAAAAAAAAAACTCCACAAGTATGTTGATAAGGACCGCATTCGTTGTACTTGTGAATATGCAAAAATGTATGCAAAGAGCATGTGCGCGCGACTTGCACAACATCCAATCACAGTAGATCTACGTTGCTTTCATTCGACTGCATCCAAGGCAAATTGCACAACAAATGATGCGGAAACAAGCATCCACGCGCCAGTTTGCAAAATGATGCCGAAGGTGATTTTGTTTGGTTATAAAAACTACGAAGTTGTCAACAAAAAACGAACGGCAATATGCAGAACGTGCGGGTCAAAGATTACAGATGGAGCTTCCACAACGTCCAATTTTGTTCGGCACCTGAAGCTGCAAAAAGATCACTGTCATAAGTTTTCGGACCTTTTTGTTCAGTATTTAGTAGAAACACCGCTTTGAGCTAATACAACCATGAGACTTTTTGGGAATATTATAACATGCTTTTCACACCTGAATCCTTTCATTTTTTTCTAATGTTATTTGATATGGTGTAAAAAGGTAAAATGAATACAGATCTTGCAGACATTATATGATTGGTAGAAATTTTATTTCTTTGTAAAGGGGACTCGAAATGACTCGAAACAAAAATGCTACGACTTTGAACTCGACTTGAGACTTGTGAGCTTTGACTTTGGACTTGACTCGGCACTTGGATACTCTTGACTCGGGACTTCACTCGGACTTGAGTGCAAAAGACTTAGACTTACTTGGGACTTGCCCAGCAATGACTTTGTCCCACCCCTGCTAGACAGGAAACAGATGACGCAAGGTGCACTCACAACTGTGTAGCCTGTGGCACGCAGCCATATCCCGCTGCAGTCTTTGCGATTGGAGATTTAAAATCTCATAAGATTCTCCTGTGGTGTGTGCTTTTTGTCGCATATTTAAAAATTGTTTTAACACTAAATCCTGTAATGTGGCGGCCTTAATTCTTTTTCTATTTTTCTTTAGCGCATGGGATCACAATTTTGATTGCATTACAATTCCTGCTGTTAGTATCATTTTAAAACAACCTGCCGCTTCTGAGACTCCACACATCACTCACTCCGAGCATCAACAAGACTGACTAATAAGAAGAGTGTGTGAGCATCTTTGATTATTGAGTTCCATTCAGAAAAAAGGTACTGAATCATCAGCGTTTTCATCAAAATATCATCAGAGAATCACAATTTGATTGGCCTAATCTCATAGCATTGAGGCATTTGGCACAGAGTCTAGCCCACTTGACCAATGTGCAGAATCTAAAACGTCTTCACCGTTGTTGACTATGATGCCGATTTGTAGCGCTCTGATCATCCAAACCAGCACAGTCAGCTCAAAACTAAAGTAACAATCCCATCTCTCTGGGGTCTCACAGTGCTGAATGTCTTCATAAACCGTGCCAAAGCATTTATTCACTAGCCAGGTGCATAATAGCCATCATTAACAATGCTCTCAGACTTTGCAGACACAGGTAATTTGGCATTCACAAACAAAACAATGGTTGTGTTGTAGAAAAGCGCAGATGTTGATGAATCCATGGCGAGATTACACATGCCACTAAACATGAGCACGCTGCATTCTCCAGTAGTTCGCTAACACCTTCTCAGACAAATTAGACACAGCTCACTGACACTCAATGGGCTTCTCCAGGGAAATTATCACAAGACAATAGCCTCCTCATCTTCATTTTATGTTCCAAAAGGTACAGAGAGAAAGAGAGAGAAAAACAGAGCTAGACTGACAGTATTTGACAGGCAGGGAACTGTGGAAGAGAAGTAATTTCCTTGATGCACATAGCCCAAAGACTCCATAGAAGGGGTGTTTTCAAAGGGATGAGTACCTCCTGAAGATGATAGATGTGTGGCGGTAATGGCGGAGGCAGGATGTCCAGAGCGTTTAGAGGTTGATGACTCGCCACTGGAAACCATAACCACGGCCTCATTACACCCAAAGCACGAGCTGCAGTCTTCATCCGTGCGGCAGTGAAGACAGGTGAGCAAAAGGGTTGTGCTCAATTAGGCAGCAATATCTTCACCCATTTTCTACAGGCTGTGGTCTTCAAATATATATTAAAAAAAAGGATAGTACAGTAGTAAAGTGAGATGTGTGGACAATGTGTGGAAATTTCTATATTTTGGACCAATTGTGACACTGTATAGTTAACCTACCAGGCTGGTCCAAGACAAGTCAACATTAGCTCATAAAAGGCAGGCAAAAGTACAGTAGATTCCAAAAGTTTAAAGTCTGTGTCATTCATTGGCTAAAAAGGTTTTTAAGTCCATATGAGATGTGCATAAGCAAATAGATTCAGTGTGAGCCACACCCGATTTGGCCTGGAAGAGGACCACCTCCTGCTTGTTTCCATAGAAATATTGTTTCTTTGGCTATAATATTTCACAGTATGGTTTAAAAAAAAAAAAAAAAAATCTCTAAGGAGAATGTCCCAGATTTGGCTTTAACTTCGTATTTCCATGGAAACATGTAGGTGATGTGCTATCTAAAGTTACATACTGTACCTTTAAGAAACTGGGTTTGGTTTCAGATTTCATAAACCTTTCCCACCTGTGTCCTCAGATACATGGTAATCATGTTCAAATCAAACATAGCCTTTATTTGTAACTCTTAATTACAAAATATTGAGCATGATGGCCACGTTGTTTATCTTGTCAGTTGGTGTTTTGTTCTAAAGTCCATTATTCAGAAAGCAGAATGAGCCTCAAACAGCCTGGGTAGTAGTTCTTACAACTAAATCCAGTTGGTTTAAACCTAATTCAGTGCTAGTGCAGCTACCTCAGCTCAGTAGCTAAATTCTGGAGGTTCTGAGCTTTCACACGAGGCATGGCCTGTTGATATACTGAGACAAAATGTACTTAAGGCACTGGCATTTCAGGTTCAGTTATGATTGTAGTTCATTTTTTTCAACCTGTAAGAGCGTAGGCAATTAAACTTGTGCAGCACAGTTTGAAGATACATTCACACTTGAGAAAATGTCAGAATTGTATATTTAAGCCAGTCCAAACAGAGGCTGTTAACAGAGAGTGTTGTCATTATAGAGGGTGAGTTCTTCTTCTGCAGTTCAGCCACTGTAGTAGCCCGGAAAGGTCTTATTTGCATATTATTTTGAAACAGAGAGACAGGAACCTTCAAACCCTGTTATGCAGAGGCACTGACCCGATTCAAGCTGTTGACCCAAACAATACGGAGCACGCTGTGTCAGCTACTACACTCTAGTGATAAGATAACAGAGACAGCTTCAGCAACAGATCACAGCTCACTGAGACAATTCTATTTTGTATATTTGCAACTCTCTGTTCAAAATGCTTTTATTCTGAAATAGATTGATTTCTTTCAGTCATCAATAACACCATAATTGGCTGAGTGAGGTTTTGTTACTTTTGAACATATTTTTTATTCAATTTTTTTTTACAATTCCAGTGATAACATATCATCCTCACTGAAAGTTGCAGTTTAAATTTCAGTTTTAAACAAATGTGTCTATCTTTTGAAGTGTCTAACCGTCAGTTTAAACTCATGATTATGGCATTGTGATTGGTAAATCTAAACCAAGTACTTTGTAGTGCATTCTTCTTGTGGAACCTGTTCCACTCTTTTATATCGGCCTCTATGCAATACTTGTGTTTTTTGAGCATTTAACTAGATGCTCTATCTGGGATATTTACAGTAAAAATAAGACATTTCCCTTTCTATGCAACAGTAGCTTTGAATATTTAACAGCACCATATGGACAATTAAAGTCACTCTGAGTTTTATTGTCTCTAAGGTCTTTTTCTCTGTGAAACTACAGTCCCACATACTGTTATCTCATATATGTATATGTAAACCAGCGCTTCACTGTTTAAATCACTAGCTGTTTGGGCTGGGGGACACACCAGACCCACATAGTATATATTTCCCTTTTATGAGGCCCAGACCTGTGTTTTGGGGGGAAATAGCCACCTAGGCAATAAGGCACAGTACTTTATTAGACGTATCTTTATGGGCTGTGAATGCCAGGAGAGCTCCAGGCAGCTGTCTCTTCTGTCTTCTCTTTCTGAAAATTGCCTCCTTGTTGCTATAATTCTTGTCCTGTTAGGCTGATCTCTACAGCCTGTGAAGCACAACTTGCCAAAAAAGTCCAAAAGCTCAGGGATTTCAAGTACAGTATCTCTGACAGGTGCACGGATCAAAGCTTTTTTTCCAACTTTTATGACACATTCAAAGTATAACCACCAGGTAACATTATAAATAAGGATTAAACAACCAAGAGAAGAAGTCACAAAGACATGAGGTCTAGAGCACCACAACTCTTACACTTCCAGAACACACATCAAAATTGTGTCACTTTCTCAACATCTTGGAAAGAGTTTGATTTTCAAAGTTTAAAATTGAGCCCTACTTCTTCTGAGCAAAAGTGTTATCATCAAACATCTCAAAAATGTAACCAGTGTCCCAGTTAATTATAACTATTAGTTCTCTTTGTACTAGTTAGGCCAATCGATATGATAGATGTTTGTGCAGTTGCTCTAAAATAATTTGTTTTTATTTTATCCAAGATTAGTTATTCAAGGTAAGACAGATATAAATACAGAAACACAGAATGTTGCACTCCTTTGGTAACTGCACCAAAAAAGTAAACTTTGAATCTGTGTCAACCCCATCTTGGGCTTAAAGTAAATGATGTTTGAAATAGAGCAGTGCACACCTTTTGGGTTCCCTGTGGAAACATCCTGGAGACAGCTCCTCCCCTGAGAGAACACCCTGCCACAAGTCCTGCCACAATAGACAGACACAGTTAAAAGTGGGTTTATTAGACTATAAATAGCCTCAAGGTAATCCACTAACATGAGGTCACTCCTTTGAATGTGTTGGGAAAAAGGGACCACCAGGACTGAATGCTGATGAACATGTGACAACTTCACAACCGAGAAGCACCATTACGTCAGCCTGTTACACAAGCTATTCCTACCCCATATCCTTCAGACAAATGCAACTCATGTCCCATATGACCAGTCGTAATTAACACTTGGTAATAAAACCAAGCCCCACGGGAGATTCACAATATATTTAATTGGAGTTAATGTTATAAAGCACATAAACTGTGAGTCACAGACAGCTGCCTTGACCAATTCTTTAACTATAAAAGATAATGCAACCATGTCATTTGCTTTAAAATATTCAGTAAATAAATAGTTCCAGTCAACGAACACCAAGCTGCAAATGTGACACCCTATTCCCAGTGCACTTAACTGTATTGATATTCAGCATATGCGTTTCATTGCCTCGAGTCATTGTATTTCTGTGGCATGATAATAAGCCACTTGTACCAGACAGGGCTCACCTTGTGCCCTAGTCTAACCAGGCTGTGACAGAGCATCAGAGGGGTCGTGCTCTCTGCAGACAGGCCTAGTGCCCCTATGATCCACTGCACTTCATCTGCATGCACACAGATTGGGGCACACAAATGAATGCAAACTCAAGCAGACACTTTCCACAAGCACCACTCTCACGGCAAAAAGGACCGATCTGAGGAGTAACAAAAGCTGATTGATGTGTTCGGGCACACAATTACTGAACAGAAGCATGCACAAACGTCTATTGACTTTCAATGACTCTTCAAATGCTAAACTCAAAGATTGCAGGGGCTCCCTAACCAGCATTGCACAATATGTTGGTTGTAGCTATATGAGCAGATCTTGGTCAGGACTACATAAGATGGAGAATGTAACCTAGTGTGTATGTTTTCGTTTGTGCAGCAAAAAAATAAAAAATAAAATAAAATATTTGAACATACAGTACATATAGAAGCAGGTTAGGTGGAGATCCTGATCTTGAAGTAGATTATTTTATTTTTTACTATTAGATTATCAGAATGGACCTTCAGGATGAGTATGAAAATTCAAAGTCACAGCACTTTATTCAGTTTATTCAGTTTTTAAATTGTGCATCGTTATTCTAAATTGCATGATCTAATAGAAATCAGTATCCATCTTTTTGGGAAAACAAATGCAGCATTGCCTGATAAAAAAGAAAATGCATGCTCAGGAAAAGCCATTATGTTTTCTAATGGCAAAATGATGTCATACAAGCTTTTGGAGCCACTTAGCTCTGAAAGCGATCAATAGAGGAGCTTTGGGATTAGTTACACTTTACATCCCATCTCAATTTTAAGCTTATGTCTTCATCACTCACAGATGTCCATAGAGTCTGGATGCAACAGAGTCACTGTATGGGGTCAAAAACATGTTGATAAATCTCATTATACTGAGTGGGTGTCTATAAGGATATTGATTTTTCAGCGATTTATGTTGGGAACACTGGTAGAGTGGGTGGACATACTGTGTACAATAGGCCTGGAGATGACAATTAATCATGGTATTATGAGTGGGTGCTTTCTGTTCACATTTAAAAAGCTAAGCAATTCTGGTACCTGGTCCAAAGTGTTTAAGAAGAGGGTATTTAGGCGGAAAATCCTCCAAAAAATATGTCTTTTGAAATTCAGATATCCAATCCAACTTTATTTCTAATGCATTTTAAAGGTCCCATGGCATGAAATTTTCACTTTCTGAGGTTTTTGAACGTTAATGTGAGCTCCCCTACCCTGTTTAGCCCCCCCCCCCCCCATGGCTAAAAGTTGCGAAATGTCTAAACTGAGCATTTGCGGTCCTTTTCTGCGTTACACAAAACCAGTGTTGAAACGGGCGAGTTCGGACAAGGCACCTTTTTGACGTCAGATCGGCAAATGCAGCTCCAGCCCCTCCCTCTGTCTCCGCTTAGCGTCCCTGTATATCCCGCCCATAGAGTTTGGACTGTGAATGCGCTACAATGCGAAATGCGTTTTTTTATTTGCCTGGAGGCACGTCCGAGTGTTTCTAGGCTCGCAAGTCCCTTACCCGACCCTCTGGACCTCTGAAATACCAGTGGTTTAATTTTATTTTCTGTGTAAATATGCTTTTTTTCATTGCAAAGTCTCCCATCTGTCTTCCTGTGTTAAACACGGAAGCGAGCAGACAGCGGTGCAGAGCTGCGCTTCCAGCAGGGGAAACCCGCCCCCCGCTCCTTAGCCAATCTCTCTGTCCTTCTCATTTGCATTGAAGCAGCAACACCCAGAATAAAGCATTTTAGACACATATCTAGCCTCATGAAGACTGTCAGAGTCATATCTCTTGCAGTGAGTGTTGATTTTGAAGAAGGATTCATTTACAGTATTAGGGAACCATTAAGGAGCCATATAAAAGCATCAAGAAGTACCATGTCATGGGACCTTTAAAAACAACACAGCTGACCACACAGCCACAGCTCCACTGACATATGGTTTAGACAGTTTGAAAGTCCCTAAAATATTGCATCAAAAATATTGATCAGATTGATTAAAAGAAGTCCATGATGCTACGCTCGTTCAGTCAAAATGTTAAATGACTGCAAAAGGAATGTCAAGCAGAGAACATTTCAGCGTGGCCTGTGCTGACACTATCCTTATCACTACTTGTACAGCAGCCTTGTTGATTTCATTATCTACAAGTGATATGACAGAGGCCAGTGACTTGTTAAGATCTTATAACATATCTTTTTTTTGGTGTTTTTTTTTTTTGAGCCCTTTTACCACTTTGCCGACCGCTGAGCCTCCCCATGCTGCCTGTCGCGTCAAGGATGAGAGAGGAATACAAATGCCGGCAGTCCCATAAGCCCCCCTTTCCCTTACCCCACCTCCGTCTGCCTCCCTCCATCCATGACTGCTCGCCTCCAAGGACAGCCAAAGACGTTCTTGGGAGTGCGATAAGAGTGATTCCAGCCGACAAAACACGGGAGTGGGGATGGCTGCCGGCGGCTGTTACTGCTGCAGATTGAGACTTAGATGTGTTTGACTCAGAGATGCCAAGCTCCAAAAACATTCACATTTGTCCTTTTGCTTAAGTGACAGTGAGGGAATTCAAGGAAATGGAGTGACGAGTGAGGAGGCGAGTTAATGCAGCTGTCATGTTGCATATGTCGTGTGGGAGAAAGATTGAGGAGAACAATTTGCATCTTTCAGACTATTGTGCCAAACAGCAATCTACTCTACATCAAATACATGACTTTTCTAGTCTAACCAAAACCAAACAAATTCCAATAAAAGAAGTGTCCACATTTTTATGCCCCAAACAGTCACACTATGACAGGAATGGGCAAAGGTTGGACAGCAAACTTATGGAAATATAATAATTAAACGACCCATATTACACAAAATGAATTCTTGTGAGCTTTAAGCCATGTTATAATGTTGTTATTTCATCACAAACATACTCGGAGTTGTGTTTTGGTTTATTCACATATTTTTAAGCAATCCTGGTTTATAAGGTGGTCTGCTGCTCAAAATACTCAGTTCCCCCTTGTGATGTCATGAAGCAGTAGTGTTTGGGTTAACAACTACCTATTAATTTTGTTTAGTAGAGATTGACAATTCCAGGGCTGAAATCATTTAAAGGGATATGCCACCCCCAGGTCAAATTTGGGCATCTCCCCACAGTCCAGAGACTAAAATAAGTGGTGGAAAGCGTTTTCCTGCTCACCCAGCCATTGTCCGAGTCTGTCGCCACTGACCGCCGCGGTATCTGCAGCTACTCCGCCTTAGACTGGACTATTTTCCAGTGCGGAAGAATAAAGCCGTATCTCGCAGCACGCTACCAGGGGAATCCCAGTTACGCACCGGGAAGGGAGTTCCCCTGTTGCACAACGTGGTGCGTGATTCGGCTTTATTCTTCCGCACTGGAAAATAGTTCCCACCCAAAATGACCAAGGCAAGCTCTCCGTGTTGATTTGCACATTTATTTGCACTCGATATGAATGCGCACTACACAGAAAGTAATTGGGAAACGCATCGAGCAAATTAATTCCTTTTGGCCGAAATCTTTCTCTGGCGACGTTAGACTCCAGTCTAAGGCGGAGGAGCTGCAGATACCGCGGCGGTCAGTGGCGACAGACTCGGACAATGGCTGGGTGAGCAGGAAAACGCTTTCCACCACTTATTTTAGTCTCTGGACTGTGGGGAGATGCCCAAATTTGACCTGGGGGTGGCATATCCCTTTAAATAATTCTAGTGAAGGTGTATGGAGTTTAAAGGTCCCATGACATGGTACTTCTTGATGCTTTTATATGGCTCCTTAATGGTTCCCTAATACTGTAAATGAATCCTTCTTCAAAATCAACACTCACTGCATGAGATATGACTGACAGTCTTCATGAGGCTAGATATGTGTCTAAAATGTTTTATTCTGGGTGTTGCTGCTTCAGTGCAAATGAGAAGGACAGAGAGATTGGCTAAGGAACCGCTGGAAGCGCAGCTCTGCACCGCTGTCTGCTCGCTTCCGTGTTTAACACAGGAAGACAGATGGGAGACTTTGCAATGAAAAAAAGCATATTTACACAGAAAATAAAATTAAACCACTGGTATTTCAGAGGTCCAGAGAGTCGGGTGAGGGACTTGCGAGCCTAGAAACACTCGGACGTGCCTCCAGGCAAATAAAAAAACGCATTTCACATTGTAGCGCATTCACAGTCCAAACTCTATGGACGGGATATACAGGGACGCTGAGCGGAGACAGAGGGAGGGGCTGGAGCTGCATTTGCCGATCTGACGTCAAAAAGGTGCCTTGTCCGAACTCGCCCGTTTCAACACTGGTTTTGTGTAACGCAGAAAAGGACCGCAAATGCTCAGTTTAGACATTTCACAACTTTTAGCCATGGGGGGGCCTAAACAGGGTAGGGGAGCTCACATTAACGTTCAAAAACCTCAGAAAGTGAAAATTTCATGCCATGGGACCTTTAAAAACACAATGGAACAATCACCACATGATATCATAAGGTAAGTGTTTTTTGTTTGAAAGAAGAACTTGTGTGTTAAAGATGTGTGAGTGAAACAACACACATCTCCTGGTATGTTTTTGATGAAGAAACAACATTATAACATACAGTAGATTAGAAAATTGCATAATATGGGCCCTTTAAGACAAGTAGGGTGAGTGCATCAATGTCTCTTTTAAGTGTAAAATCAGGTGCTTCTGCAAGACAAGCAAATCCCATAAAAATAAAAACTAAAATAAGATCAGCCTCTAGCTGTCGCAGCAAAATATATATCACACGGGGCTTGAATAAAATGTCAGAGGCACACTGATTACAAAAATAAAAGTCCTTTATTCTTACAAATGGGATGCATCAGTAATGATCTTGTATGTAAATATAATAATGTAAAATACCAAATAGGTATGTGGAAAAGCTGAAACAGGTGTGGAATCATATTATCATAAAATATTTCACCTTGATTTAAAAGCAAAAATCATGGACTCAAATGTGCCAAACAAAAAAAATAAAAATAGTCCTCCTACATCATGAATTAGTGTTTGTGGCTGTGTGGACTTTTTGACAGAGAATATATGGGCTTTACCGCAGTAAACTATGAGGTTATTTAGCCCCAGAAGGACAATGCCGCGAGAGGTGATTAAAAAGTAGAATGGAATGTCATCACTAATAGATATAGAGCTGGTGGGAGGAAATAGAATGGGAAAGATGAATGTGGAAAAAAAGACTCCATTTAGGAGAGTGGGATAGTGCCAGCACCTGGGTTTGACAAAACCTGGCTATGATGTGTGTACTTTTGGACACGGCCCGGTGGAGAAATTGGAAAGTGTGTGACTGTGCTGCTGGTGGCACCCCCAATTTCAGGTGTAATTACTTAGATACACAATGAGAGGTAAGTGGACCGGACATGGGCTTTCAGGCTTTTCTCTTATACCTGTAAGCTCGACTTCCTTCATGGATGGAATTTAGGCTATAGGTACAGGGCTCACTCCGTTCTAATGCTATCTAGTAGCATTTGTTGCAGTCTTTACAGTATAAAGATTTGGTGATTTTTAGTAATTTGGTCATTTTGGAATTATAACAATACCAGCTTACTATATCTGCAAGTTGTACATCCTTGTTTTTAGTGCTTAAAATAACATATCAGGATCTGTATATTTCACCTGTTCTAACCAACTGTGCTTTCAAGTTTTTAATTTGCTATGATGTGTAAATGGATCAAATAACTTGGTTGAAAGTTTGATTGCAGGGCCACTCATTGCTTATTGTCATTGTGCCTTGTGCAGAACATTTTACCCACGTCCCCTTTGCATGAATGTGGTATTTCAATGAATAAATGGTGGTGGTCAGTGAAACAATTTGCATAATGTCTCCTCAGGGCAGCTGTTCACCAACAATTGTATGTAGTCAATAATTCAGGCATCCATATAAACCCTGTGGTGTTGTTTTTCTATAAAGTGGTATGCAACAGTTTGTAGTTCCTGTTTGAAGCAGCTCTTCCCCTGGTATCTTTACCAGAGTAGCCACCTGGATGCATCTGTGCACAGATTGCCTGGATATTTTCTAATGCACAGGCATGTTTTACAGTGACTTTATCTTTGCACAGCTCCATGGATACTTCTACTTCTGTATGCCTCTGCTTCCAACACCCATTTTTTTTTAATCATCACGTTGACCTTAAATCTGTTTTTTTTTTCAAAAGTGCATATTTACATTCACACAATTCAAATATTGTCTCACATTTGCAAGTATATGAACAGTGTTCAACTTGTTATTTTACACTCCCACTCACCACACTCACTCCACTGTTACAAACAAATGAAAATGCATTATTCACATGTATTTGCTCTTGCAGCAGAAATGCAACAGGAATAGCAAGACAGTTCTTAGGTCTGACTTTTAATTAATTACAAAATCCAGGTGTACTTCTTCTACTGGGGGTATGACTTTAGACATAGAGAGAAGAAGTGACTTTATTGATCTCACACTGGAGAAATTCTTCTCTGCATTTTAACCCATCCTAATATATATATGTATATATATATATACATATATATATATACTGTATATATATATATATATATATATATATATATATTAGGAGCAGTGGGCAGCACATTACTGCGCCCGGGGACCATCTCCATGATCTTCTTGCTTCGGTTTGGTCAGGTTGGACATAAGATGGAGGATTTTACCTATGGTGCATGTTTTGGGTTGGTGGGGGAAACAGGAGTGCCCGGAGAAAACCCACCCAGACACGGGGAGAACATGCAAACTCCACACAGAAAGGCCCAGGCGACATGCATGGTCTGGATCGAACCCAGACCATGCATGCAAACTCCACACAGAACACACATGGAAAGGCCTGGGCGACCCGGGGATCGAACCCGGAACCTTCTTGCTGTGAAGCAAGAGCGCTAGCCACTCAGCTACCGCCATAGTCGTGTCACAATAATTGATTATAAGCCGATATTAAGAGTACAGAAAATATTATGTATATTATGTATATTATTATGACAGCTGAGGCGGACGGCTATATGTGAGAAGGGCAAAGTGTTTTATAAATACATGTCATCGTGTGATTGATGTGTCCTTTGATGAGTGAAGAGTACCTGACAACAATTTAATAAAAAATAAATAAAACATATACACTATATATATCCATTATTGCATTATCTGGAATGTTTTACAGTATGGTATTAAACATTTCTACATTTCTATAAAGCAGCTTGATGCTTGGTGTACTTCTCAGTACAGAAGGGAACATTTAATATCATTACGATCACAAACACATAACTGAATTTCCACAAAAACACTGCTGGAGTGTTAATGTAATTTTGGTAGTGATTTCCATCTGCCTCCCTCACACACTCTGTCTGGTCTTCTTTTCCACACACATTTTCAAAGTCTGGGATGTGTCTGTGTCAGCAAAATGCACTTTCATAATCAATTTGGGCTGGAGGGCTGATGTTCCTTACAGCAGAGTAAATCCCAGAGTAACTGTGGCTCATATAGTTCAGCCTGTGTAATCAATCTGAGCAGCCGTCTAAAAGACAGAGAGAGACAGGGATGGATGGATGGATAGATAGATAGATAGATAGATTTTTTCTATCAAGTTAATTTTAATATTTTAATTGCCACTGTGGTAATATAACATCTAATTTTCACTTTCAATAATATTTGGAGTAAACATTTCAATAATACTTTATAACAGAAACACAAACATACTTCATGTCTATATGAATTATTTTTTTCAAAGTCATTTGTATTCCTCTAGAGGTCTTAAGTTTAATTGGTAATCTACAAATTGGACTGCCTATATTACAGACGGAGGAGATCAGCTTTTTTAATCTATCTTAAAAGCCCATTAAAAGCTATGAATCAGTTTGCAGCAGGAGAAAATGCAGCGTGCACTTTTCCCCTCACAAGACAAATTTAATTACACTTTTCAGGAGGATTATTGAGCTTACTTTTCTGTGGGAATTAAAAATGATCAAAGATTAAGATAAAATAAATAAAAAAAGATGAAAATATAATGTGTGCAAAATGTGGTTCTTGACCTGGTGTTACATGCCCACCTCATATTTCATGCACACAATATTTCTGGAATGAGTAATCCAATGTATTTCTTATAATTACATTGGGAGGAAATATGCAAATGAAAACACCACATGTCAGCTCATCTTCAGTGACACTGGTTATTAATAGCACATAGCCTATATTATATTATTAATGTCATTATCCCTATGTACACATTTGCTCGCTAGCGCTAAGTGATGCCAGACCACACCTGTTGAGAAGCCAGGAGCCCGAACACTAAATAATAGAAATGTGCAAATGTAATCTGTAGCTTGTATATGACACAGTCCACACAAACAGCTGCTCCAGTCTGAGCCTATATTACATTTAAAATACAGTTTGGACTTCAAAACAGGATCAGAGTACCAGTAATTCTCTTCTTAAACCATCACCTTAACACAGTGGAGTGGTTTGAGGGGTTTGCCCAGATGATCCTGGGAGCTATGTTGTCGGGGGCTTCATGTCCCTGGTAGAGTCACCCAAGGCAAATTGGTCCCGGGAAACGGATTAGACTAAGAGCGGTTCAGAAGCCCTTTATGATGTATACTATAATAAGCCCAGTTATGTCTGCTGGATTGGCATCACCAGGTCCCCACCCTGGAGCCAGACCTGGCGTGGGCGCTCGACGGCGAGCATCTGACCGGGCACAGCCCGAACAAGTGATGTGGAGCTGTCCTCCCATGGACCCACCACCTGTAGGAGGATCTGTAAGGGGCCCATGCAAAGAGAACTTGGCAGCAATCGAAGGTGGGGGCCTCGCCGACCGGATCTCCAGACATGAAAACTGACTCTGGGGACATGGAATATCACCTTGCTGGGGGGAAGGAGCCTGAGCTCATGGGGAAGGTTGAGTGTTACTAGTCGGCCTCACCTCCACACACGGCTTAGAAGGGGCTGGACTCTCCATTTCTCTGGCATTGCCTGTGAGGAGCAGTGGCGAGCTGGTGTCGGCCTGCTCATTGCCCCACATCTAAACTACCGTTTGTTGGAGTTCACCCCGGTGAACAAGAGGGTCGCACCTATGCACCTTTGGGTCAGGGACAGGTCTCTCATTGTGGTGTCGGCCTATGGGCTGAACAGAGTACCCGGCCTTCTCGGAGTCCCTGGGAGGGGTACTAGAGAGTACACTGACCTGGGACTCCGTTTTTCTACTGGGGGACTTCAACATCCACGTTAAAGCAATGAACATGACACCTGGAGAGGGGAGATCGGGAAGAACAGCCTCCCTGATCTGAACCCGAGTAGTGTTCTGTTATTGGAGTTGTGTGCTAGTCACAGCTCGTCCATAACGAACAGCATGTTCAAGCACAAGGGTGTCCATCAGTGCACGTGGCACCAGGACACCCTAGACCGGAGGTTGATGATCGACTTTGTTGTTGTGTTATCTGACCTCCAGTCATGTGTCTTGAACACGGGTGAAAAGAGGGGCAGAGCTGTCAACCGTTCACCACCTGGTGGTGAGTTGGGTCCTCCGGTGGAGGAGGAAGCTGGAAAGACGTGGCAGATCCAAGCGTATAGTGAGGGTTATTTGGGGGTACTTTGGGAGTATGGGGTCTGGGGGCCTTTGTTAAGAGCTGTGGGGTCCCTGTATGACAGGAGCAGGAGCTGTGTTTGCATTGCTGGCAGTAAGTCAGACCTGCTAGACTCCACCAGGGCTGCACTTTGTCACTGGTTCTGTTCATTGTATTTATGGACAAAATTTCTAGGAGCAGTCAAGGGCCGGAGATTGACAGGTGGATCGGTGCAGCGTCGACAGTGATATGGTCACTGTATCGGACCGTTGTGGTGAAGAGGGAGCTGAGCTGAAAGACAAAGCTCTTCATTTACTGGTCAATTTACATTCCTACTCTCACCTATGGTCATGAGCTTTGGTTAATGACCAAAAAGACAAGATCGCGGATACAAGCAGCCGAAATGAGTTTCCTCCGCAGAGTGGCTGGGCACTCCCTTAGAGATACCATACGGGAGGAGCTTGGAGTAGAGTCGCTGCTCCTCCATGCCAAGAGGAGCCAACTGAGGTGGCTCGGGCATCTACGCCTCCCTCTGGAGGTGTTCCAGGCATGTCCCACCGGGAGGAGGCCCCGGGGAAGAACCAGGACAGACTGGAGGTACTATGTCTCTCGGTTGGCCTGGGAACGCCTTGGGGTCCCCCTGGAGGAGCTAGAAGAAGTGCCCGGGGTGAAGGAAGTCTGGGAGTCCCTGCATAGACTGTTGCCCCCATGACCTGGCCTGAATGAATTATAGTAATTTCAACAACTGCTTTTCACATTTTAACATTGACTAAACTTGGTCAGATTAAAATGGTTTGTAAAGCATTAAAGTTATTAGACATATTTTTCTTGAGGGACAATAAAGTTTAAAGATGTTATATTATGCAATTGACTCTTGAGAGCTTTAAGTCATGTTAGAATGTTGTTACCTCTCACTGCTATGTTTTGTTTCATTCACACATTTGAGTTACCATGGTTTATTATTTATCTCTATTACTCCAAAGCTCAAAATGCTCTTTTCCACCTTGTGATGTCATGAGTTTTCAAGTTAACAGCTACTTTTTACTTTTTTGTTCAGTAGAGTCTGGCAATTCAGGGCTGAAATATCAAAATGATTTGAGTGAAGGTGTATGAAGTTTAAAAACACAGTGGAGCACTTCTTGTATTAGTATATGATCACAAGGTGGAGAGAAGAACTCAGTTTAAATCTGCAGGGTAACATGTGAGAATGAAACAAAACACAACTCCGGGTCTGTTTGTGATGAGAAAACAACATTATAATAGATCAGAAAATAGTGTAATATGGAGGCTTTTATCAGTTATGAGCCATAAATGGTCAGGATTGCACATTTTGTTTTGTTGCCACTTTTTATAGTAATGATTGACTTCCATTTGGGGTGAAGAGTCCAATTTCAACAATTGATTAAAAATATCAATCATCATTACAGTCTCTTTCTGTGATGACTTACTGTAATATAATAAACTCTTGGGAGGAAGACAGCATTTTCCAATAGTTTATTTCATCATTTATTGACTGAAAGACTAATGATACCAATATATCCAAAGAAGAGCAGTGTTGAAATGCTTTTTTTCAATATTTAAAAATGATATAAAATGAGACAAATTCTCTCTTTCCTTCATGCAGTTCCCTTCACTGTTCTTCCAAGAGCTTGTTGAACATGGCTCTGAATCAAAGAAAGGCAGATTGCACAATTCAACACTTTCCCTACAATAGATTTTCTTTACAAAGAATTTTAAAATGTGTTATTATCTTATCTCAGTCCAAAAATGAAAAAGTGAGAGGCAATCTGTTTAACAAAAAAATCTATTTGCATTTTTGTTAGGATTCTTAAATTTATGCTTCCCTCTGCCCACTGCAGCCTTAACTCTCTTCCACCACTCAGCTCAGCACTACTTTTATGTCCTCAACTCCACATCCACTCCTCATCTTTCACACCTCCTGACTCTTTCCTTCCTCCCCTCTTCCTCCTCTCTGTGCTGCTTCTTTCCTTGTCTTCATCTGTGTTATCATGCCACACAACAGACTGCCTGATGTAAACTGACAAGCGAAATGCAGCTAATCGGAGTGTCTGGCGCTGCTAAATCCTATCTGACAAAAAAATCCATTGCTCACCCTCCCATTTTGGCCATGCAGCATTCATCAACATAGAAGAAAACTTGTTGCCGGAGGTCTGTACCGATCAATCATAAACAAGTCACAAGCTTCCTGTTTGGGAATCACAATGACAGTGTATACAGTGAATTGTGTTGAGGCTGGTGATGCATTGCTTTGGGCATGATGGATGGTGAAGTGTAGTGAAGACTGATGAGTCCATTTAAAAGATATTCATGTAACTATAATCTATTAATATTCTGCAAAGGTGTATAGGAGCCAATGAAAAAGATATTATACAGAATTCTACTAAAAAAGAAAATGTTTTAAAAGTCATCTCCAAAATATTTTTTCTTTACATTATTGTTATTATTATTATTTTTAATGATCTTTAAATTATTATTTTTTGTTGTTGGCCAGCTGTGGTGCATACTCTCCATGAAGGAATGAAGGATGCACCACAGAGGGGAAAGAAAACAGAATCAATGAGCGAAGCACTAAAATCTGTTCATCTAAGGTGAGAGAAATTTAATTTTTACTGCAAAATGATAAGTGACCAATAAACTCCTTTGTGTCACTGTAATAAACAAATACAGAGAAATATCGTTCTGCACTTGTCAGGCAAAGGAAATGAAGCCAGCTAAATGCTAATCAGGTACTAAACAGCTGTGAGAGAGAAGTTGGCACTTCAGGATAGCAGAAGAAATGCCTCATTTAAAAAACAAACAAATAAACAATGATGTCCAGATGACTACCTTTGAAACATTTTCTATCATTGGCCCTAATCCTCTCTTGTACATGTAGCTCTTTGCAGCAATCTTCCAAAAGAGACCAAGACACAGTGTACCTTGATAAAACAAATTCTTCATCCCTTCAACAAAAACACAAGCACATCAACCAAAACTATATGTGAAGTTGTTCTTATAAAAAATCTGACACAAAAGGAACCCTGTATGTGAATGTATATGGGGAGGATCAAATATAGTTCGTTATTACAGGAAATTTGGTTCTATTACTGGCAGACACTCACTACATACACTACAAAAAAGGATCGTTGTACTATTAAAGGTTGTATGGAGGATTTTTGTTTTTGTTTCAAATTGTCAATGATTGCATTATAGAGATGCAGCAACCTTGTAATTAAGATGACCAAAAAAAAAAAAAGAATGAAAATTCATCAAGTGTGGATGTGGTGGGGCCAGATAAACATTAGCCAATAGATAACGAAGCTACCTCGTTTCCTATTGGCTGTTAGGGTGGCAATCAAACTCCCTACACTTCTATCATAACTTTCCTGCATACTGGGATTACATGGTTTACGTACACCTCTCACGCATTCCACAGACACAAGACGCTGTTTACTCGACCAACGCAGCGGTTCTTAGTGGCTTTTTCCAACTGTTGCTTCCTCGCAGTTAGCACAAAGTTTGTTGCGATGACAGACAAGAATCCACTACCAGTTAGCCGCAAAAGAAAGTCCATTTTTGAGGTCGCTGAAAGAAGAAGAGAAGGGGAAAAGGAGTGAAGCCAAACTAAGATGATTCTCAGAGAATCCTTCCAGCGATGGTGTGCGCTGAAGCACTAAAGACTGACATGTTGGTCGCTAAATTACTTCTGGACAGGAAACTTCTGCTTATCATCTGAAAACGTACAGTATAATTACAGCAGCAACAGAGATTCTGAACATGCACCGGCTCTAAACAAGCAGCGTAAGCAAAAGGAAGGAGTGTGAGGAGGAGTTTCTACTTAGGGAGCTGTGTGTGTGTTTATCTCAGGTAAAATAAGTTATATATATATATATTTTGAATGATGTAAGAATATTCAAGAAAGGAAATGTCTTCTGCATTTGAAAGACATGTGCTACAATCATCTAAAGTTCAGAATTTTCACTCTCCCTTCTGGGTTTGAACAGAATGTAGAAAGGACTGGCTGGTCAGGCAAGCATTACATCACCACCTATGGAAAAAAATGACTTTTTGGCCTTGACTTCAAAGATAATTCCTTTCAGGCTGATGGGAAATTCATTCTTGTAATCAGCGCGAAGGTGTTAGCGAGCTCTCAACGTGTCATTTTGTCATCCAGCGCTGGCTAATCCCCCTATCTCCTCACACTGGCCAGTGTAGTGAATTAATAATAGTCTCAGAGGGCCACGGCTCAGAACCTCTTTCTAAAATGAGCTCTGACAAACTCTGGCCTCTAATTGTATAAGCATTGCCACTTTTCGTCCACTTTCAGGCGGATCAGAGATGATGCCTGAGAGGAGAGCTGCCCTTTTGGCCCTTGCTACTACTGTCATATCTGTAGCCCCTCAGTGAGAAATCAAATACACTTAATGGAAAAAGGAAACTCAGTGACTGCAATCGAACCTGGACCAAGATAAGTGTGCCACCAATCAGCACCTTCCTGCATATGAAAGCTGTGGTCGGAAAAGCTTTTACAGTCAGGTTTGTGTCAGCAGTTCTTATAGTAATTTTACACAGAGCAAAGGATGATATTGTTTCATGGGTTGGATATATTGAGCCATGAGACATTTGAAACCCAAACATTACTCACTATAAAATGTCAGTTGCGTACTCGAGGCAGTTGAGTGGAATGCTCTTCTCAACTGTTATTTTATTTATTTAGTTTATTTATGAGACAGGGACATTAACCTTAACAGGAGAGATGCATTATACCAGGTTGTAGCACCTAATTTCCACCTGTAGTCCCTGGTGCAGGTTTTGTAGGTTTTAGGTTTTTTAGGATTGTTTTTACCTCTTGGCCAGGTCGCCATTGTAAATGAGAACTGGTTCTCAATTGGTTTACCTGGATAAATAAAGGTTAAATAAAAAATAAAATAAATAAATACAAGCTACATTGTACAGTGACAGATAGACACTCTGAATGGGGACATATTATGTAAAATCAAATTTATGAGCTTTTATCCAAGTTATAAATATTTGCTCATCATTAAGTTGCATTTTGACTGATTTATGCATGCTTCAGTTATCCTGCATTGTCCTGCATCAGAGGCTTAAGTGCCCAGAAAATTGTTGTTTTTACCTACCGTGGTGTGTGATGACACAGCAAGGGCTCTACGGCATTTTTTTTTTCACTAGTATAATTTCAGCCATGAAATTGCCAATCTCTACTGAACAAAAGGTAAAAGGTAGCTGTTAACTTGAAAACTACCACTATGTGACATCACAAGGTTGACCAGAGCATTTTGAGCTTTGGAGATGGACACTAAAGTCGTTTTCACACCAGGAAAGTCCGATAGTTCACTTGCTTTGGTCCGGACCAATTTTTTTTTATTTTTAAAATTTTGGTGCGGTTCGCTTTCACACTGCACTTTTTTTGTAAGTGGACCAACATCTATAAACAAAACCACGTGTGCTGAGGTCGTCCAGCCATTGGACAGAAATGAGCCTTGTCAAAACGCTGTGTCCAAACACGCAAGGAGGAGAATCATGGCGTTACATGCTGTTTTCAATGTAGCCTTAGCGATATGGTTTGCTCAGTTTTTACAGTTCGCACAAATGTTTGAGCAGCATCGTGAGGTTTACACTATTTTACAATCAAGCAAGATGGCTACGGAGGACAGCACTCATGTGCGCACATCAAGTTCTAACTCTTGCTCTTCACGCAAAACGTAAGTAAGCCTCGTTTAGTTTTGTTTCGTTTCGTCAGCCTTGGTTTCCCATAATGCTCGACATACGACGGGAGCTCGTTAAGTACAAAAAGCCAACTTGTGTCGAATCGAGTCCGGTCTGCATTCTCACCTCAAATGAACCGCACCAGAGTTTGAATGGAACCGTGCCGAGACCGAGCTTTTTAGGTGGTCTCAGTTCGCTTGTTTTTTGATTTTTGATTTTGTTTTTTATTCACACCAGCCCAAAAGGTCCAAATCAAAGGAGCAAACGGACTCTGGTTCGTTTTAAACGAACCAAACAAGGCAGGTGTGAATACCTCCTAAGGCTAATAATAAAGTAACTAGCTTAAATAAAATAACTTAAACATGTGTGAATGAAACAAAACACAACTCTAAGTATGTTTTTGATGAGGTAACAACATGTTAACATGTCTTAGATCTCACAACAGTAAACTTTGAATAATATAGGACCATCAATCCATCCATTTTCTTCCGCTTATCCGGGGCCGGGTCATGGGGGCAACAGTCTAAGCAGGGACTCCCAGACTTCCTTCACCCCGGACACTTCCTCCAGCTCCTCCAGGGGGACCCCAAGGCGTTCCCAGGCCAGCCAGGACATAGTGCCTTCAGCGGGTCCTGGGTTTTCCCAGGGCCTCCTCCCGGTGGGACATGCCCGGAACACCTCCTGAGGGAGGCGACCAGGAGGCATCTGGAACAGATCCCCGAGCCACCTCAGCTGGCTCCTCTTGACATGGAGGAGCAGCGGCTCTACTCTGAGCCCCTCCCATGGGACTGAGCTCCTCACCCTGTCTCTAAGGGAGCACCCAGCCACTCTGCGGAGGAAACTCATTTCGGCCATTTGTATCTGCGATCTTGTCCTTTCGGCCATTACCTAAAGCTCATGACCATAGGTGACGGTAGGAACGTAGATTGAGCGGTAAATTGAGAGCTTTGCCTTTGGGCTCAGCTCCCTCTTCACCACAACGGTCCGGTACAGTCACCACATGACTGCAGGCGCTGCAACAATCCGCCTGTCAATCTCATGCTCCATCCTCCCCTCACTCGTGAACAAGACCCCGAGATACTTGAACTCCTCCACTTGAAGCAAGTAGGAGTTCAAGTATCTCGGGATCTTGTTCACGAGTGAAAAAGGACATTTAACTGTAATATATAAGTATAATAGAACACATTTAGACAGGGTTCTTTCTGCGTACATTTGTCAACTCAAGAAAACATGTAATACATTATTTTATCTAATTTATGCACAAAAATTTGTCAACTGATAACAATATAAAACTTTATAGCCTACTTATAGTGTATTTAAGAAAGGTTTTTAATTTACATTACTAGACAGGTTTGGCATATTTGATTCCATTTTGAACACATAAACGTTGATGTAAGCAGCTCTTTGCGGGCTGAGAGAGTGGATCGAGTTTTGCATCTGATTGAGGTCACTGCATTAGGCTTAGTGGTGCCTAGTTCACCACAGACAGCTACTGTTACAAGAGCCGTGGTCAGAGCTCAAAGGACAAGCTCAAGGTTATAAATGTGAGAGATTACATGATGATGGTTAAAGGTCCTATATTACACAAAATGGATTGTTGTGAGCTTTAAGTCATGTTACAATGTTGTTCCCTCCTCCAAAACATACCCAAAGTTGTGTTATGTTTTGCTCACACATTTGAGAAACTCTTTATTAGTCTGTCTACATCTCCAAAGCTCAAAATGTTCTCTTCCACCTTGTGATGTCATATAGTGGTAGTTTTCAACATAACAGCTACCTTTTACCTTTTGTTCAGTAGAGATTGACCATACCAGGGCTGAAATCATCCAAATGATTGTAGTGAAGGTGTATGGAGTTTAAAAATGCAGTGGAGCACTTCCTGTATTTCCATGTAACATTGCAAAGGGGAACAGAGTCTTTTCTGTTTGAGAGAAGAACTCAGCCTAAATATGCAGGATTTGTGTGTTAAACAAACAAAACACAGCTCCAGGAATGTTTTTGATGAGGAAACACCATTATAACATAGATCAGAAAATAGCATAATATAGGCCCTTTAAAGAAATCAAAACTGATTGCATTTTGTATTTTACCCATGAATCCCTCCGCATCAATAGCATTCAGTTCTATAGATAAACAAGTCTCTCATACAGTTAGTCATTGCATCATGTTGCATACTAAGCCAAAGCAATTCATTTTAAGAGGGTTAAAGTTTAATTATAAATTAAGGAAAATTTTAATTCATAGGGTTAATTAAAAACCAAATAACTTCCAAAATCAAACCAATGTGTATAAGTCGTGGAACATCAACAATCAATAAGTAGTGCCCATATTAGGCTATTTTCTCAACTATGTTATAATGTTGTTTCCTCAAGAAAAAAAAATTATCCTTTCTCAAAAGGAAAACACCTTGTGATGTCATGTGGTAATACACAAAGTGCCGCCCTGTGTTTTTAAATGCTATACTTCTTTAGTAGAATCATTTGGATTATTTCAGCCCTGGAATTGCAATCTCTACGGAACAAATGGTAAAAGGAGCTGATAACTTGAAAACTACTGCTTCATCCCAAGGTGGAACAGAGCATTCTTAACTTGGGAGATGTAGACAGACTAATAATGCAGTGTTACTCAAGCATGCACGAATGTAACATGGTTTAAAGCTTAAAAGAGTTGATTTCACGTATTATACAGTTTTTAATTCATTATTGAGTTACAAATTGGTTGTGGGCTATACGATGGTAAGCCTACTACAACCCCAACCACCTCTTTCCCAGACAATTTTCACAAGCCAATATGCCACAAAATCCTCCTTGCCCTTGCCCCAACATGACTATACAGTATTACATTACGAATAAATAATGAAGAAATTCATCAGAAGAGACTTTGCATATAGATAGCCTACTTAAGCCCGGAAAAGACCATTAACAGAGCGTGCGGGCATTGCTAGATAATTAGAGCGGCTCTCCTCCTTTCCCTCTTCTCATGTGACTAATAGAGAGGCCGAAGTGACAGGAGGGGGCCATGGAACACACAGGAAGCTGGGAATAGCAGGACTGCTGTGCATTTGGACAATATTTCCTTCTCTAACAGGGAAGAGAAGGACAGTCCAGGTGGTGTAATTAGAGCGCAATTGGCACTAAAGCTGAAGCAGGCATATCATTTAGTATCATTAGGCAAAAGTTCTATTGTGGCCTCATCAACGGTTGGATTCAGGCTGTCCATCTGTGTGGTCACCGGCGAAAAGACTGTGTTCTCATCGTTGAATCGCCAACTGTGGATTTGAATATTGGAAATCTATCCTCATGAAGATAAAGCAGCTACAGTCATTAAAAAATACAACATTGATGACATTGTAAAAAATTTTGGATATGAGTAAAGACCATAGACTGTATAAAGACATGGAGGACTAAGGGAGTGTGACGTTAAATGAAGCTCACCAGGCTAGCAGTTATAGGAGCAAATTTGGAGGCAAGTTCCATAGGGGATAAGGGATAAGAATTTATTTAAAGACAAAAAAAATAAGGACAAAATAGGCAAAAGGAGAAATTATCTACAAGTACGTATAGCTGTTTCAAAGTGATTTCATTGTAGTTAGCTCCTCCCTTCAGGCAGATATAAGGCAGTGTCCACCAGACACTGAGCTGCGAAACGTATTCGACCAACTAAACTTTTGTCCAGTTGACAAACTGAATTTCTCCTTTTGCCATGGATTCTACCTGGAAGACTGAGGGATTCTACACACAAGGACAAAATAGCAAAATAAAAACACCAGGATCATGTAGAGCAGGTTAATACTAACATTTTAAGACCAAAATGAAGAAAAGTGACAGTCCACACAAAGTTTCATCTGTCTACATTAGATTAGTGAGTTACAGCATATACAGCTCTGGAAAAAAATAAGAGACCACTGCATTTTCTTCTGAAATCAGCATCTCTACATGTATTACAGCCATTCCATTCCAGCGTCTATTGAATTCCAAAACAAACACACAGCTGAGCTACTTCAGTTCTTGCACCAGGAGTGGAATAAAGTCACCCAAGAACAATGTGAAAAACTTGTGGAGAGCTGTGATTAAAAATAAGGGTTATTGCACCAAATATTGATCTAGAAGAAGAAGAAGAAGAAGAGGAAGAAGAGGAAGAAGAGGAAGAAGAAGAAGAAGAAGAAGAGGAAGAAGAAGAAGAAGACATACTTTATTCATCCCCGTAGGGAAATTATTTCTCTGCATTTGACCCATCCTTAAGGAGCAGTGGGCAGCTCATCTTTCAGGTGCCCGGGGACCCATCTCCATGATCTTATTGCTAGGCTTGGCCAGGACCTAGGCTGGAGGATTTTACCTGGAGTTTCTTAGGGTTGATGGGGGAAACCGGAGTGCCCGGAGGAAACCCATCCAGACACGGGGAGAACATGCAAACTCCACACAGAAAGAGAAAGGGATCGAACGCGGGCAATGCAGGCAAACTCCACACAGAACACACACAGAATGGCCCGGGCGACCCAGGGATAGAACTCGGGACCTTCTTGCTGCGAAGCATGAGTGCTAGCCACTCAGCCACCAGTTCCTTAAAGAAGACCTACTGTGCTTATGTCTGCTATATAGTTATAATCTATGACACCTAAGGAACATTATGTTATAGTTTGGACATTTTAAACAGCAATATTCATCTAAAACTACTTAATAAAAAAATGTCATCACAACAATGAGCTGTGCACCTGTCGGCACCTCCTATGAATAGCTGCAGACCACGCTAGCGAGCCTTGGATTTTTATTTATTTTTAACTGTACCAAATTGCCAAATCATACGTATTACAGATTAATAAAAATTGAAGAATGAAGTAAGTACAAAGAAGTGAATGTATACCGGTGGTGGTGATGAAAAAGGGAGATGATGATGTCTTGAAAATAAGCAATTAAAGATTGCTCAAATATGTGCAAATCACTCCAAACACAACTCTGAGTGACTAAACGGTCAGGTCAGGGGACACAACTATAACATGGTTAAAAGCCCTGAAAAGTCCATTTTATATCATAGGTCTGCTTTAAATGATGATAGCAGATTTTATTGCCGATCAATTCTTTGAAAAGAGTGGACTTTTTTAGCCTCTACTTAAGTACCTCTTATTTTAGCTTACCTTGCATTCCCTTTTCCCCATAAGCAATATAAAGTGCAAGGGGGAAAGATTAATAGCGTTGCTTGGTCTGATTTGGATGACTTTGCAAATTAAGGCATGCAATAAATGACAAAAATGTGCTGAAGCATTATTATTACATAGCAGGGGAGCCTTCCCAGTGTCACCTTGTGCTGCGGTGGAGAGGTAAACCACTGGGGAGACCGCTGCCAACCACTGTTTATTCTAGTGAATATTCTGTGTGGTCTATTCATGCAGGATTTTGAATCATTTAAAGGTCCATGAAGATTTAAGCCATGTTATAATGTTTTTACCTCATCAATAACATACCTGGAGTTGTGTTGTGTTTCAGTCACACATGTTTGAGTAATTCTTTATTATTAGTCTGCATTCCCAAAGCTCAAATTGCTCGGCTTCACCTTCTAATGTCATGTAGTGGTAGTTTTTTACCTTGTGAGCAGTAGAGAAAGGAAGTTCCAGGGACTGACTTATTTACATTATTCTAGTGAAGGTTTATAGAATTTACAAAACACACTGGAGCACTTCCTGTATACCACATGACATCGCAAGGTGGAACAGAGAAGAACTCAGCCTAAAAATGCAGGGTTTGTGTGTCAAACATGTGTGACTGAAAAAAAAAACAAAAAAAAAGGGAAATTACATTAAATCAGAAAATAGCGTAATATGGGTCCCTTAATACAGCTCTGGAAAAAAATAAGAGACCACTGCATTTTTTTCTGAAATCAGCATCTCTACATGTATTACAGCCATTCCATTCCAGCGTCTGTTGAATTCTAACACAAACACAAAGCTGAGCTACTTCAGTTCTTGCACCAGGAGTGGAATAAAGTCGCCCAAGAACAATGTGAAAGACTTGTGGAGAGCATGCCAAGACGCATGAAAGCTGTGATCAAAAATAAGGGTTATTGCATCAAATATAGATTTCTGAACTCTTCTTAAGTGTAAACATTAGTATGATGTTGTTTTAAAATGAATTTGATCTTGTTTCTTTGAATTGTTTGAGGTCTGAAAACATGTATCTTTTTTGTTATTTTGACCATTTGTTATTTTCTGCAAATAAATGCTCTAAACGATAATATTTTTTATTTGGAATTGTATTTTTGTTTCTGCTGTTGTTAATTGGTGTCGCTAAACTGCAGTTGTAGAGTTCCTCATTGTGGAGAAAAAGCAAAGGATCTCTCATCGTATCTTACTGTGATATATCAACACGCTTTAACGCATAATAATGTATAAGACTTGGATATGGTTTTACATCACTGCAGAAAGAACAAGGTCTCATTGGTGCTTACAGTGCCAAGCTGAGATTGATTGAAGGTTGAGCCACAGTGTCATTATGTGTGTGGGACTGAGAGGTCTGCTCAAGGCTGCCAGCAAGGTGGAGTGAGACATCAACTCAACGAAAACACATTAAGTCTGAAATCAGTCATGCCTCACGCACAGTTTCACCGGAGAGCTGACAGGTCGTTAACTGTTCCTTTATCACATTCAAAACTCACAGTACACGCTGTAAAATCAGTTTTGACTGGAATGTTCCTCAGTAAAACATCACAAGTTACAGGTCGGCCCCAGGTACAGTAAGAATGCATGCTTTTCAGTTTAATACCATATTGTGCAACATTACAGGCAAAACAACATCTGAACATCAAGGTCAAGTTCCTCATCTGTGGTCAGACAATCTACCCAGTTATAATACATCATAGTTATTTTATTATCATCACTAAAACAGGTGGCAGACCCTCCATCAGAAAAATGACATCTTTAAACAGTACAACAGATGAACAGGCCTAACTAAAAGGGGTGTGGCCTGTTAGTGGCAGTGACTCCTGATCTACAGCTCATAAGGATCACTTCCTCACAATAGCTTTTGCTGGTGGACCTGGATAAGTCTGTTTTCTTTTTCAGGCCCAAGGTGATGGAGCCCTTAATGGAATTGCTCTCATCTGGGTAGCAGTGGGCTATCGACTCCTCTCCCCTGCAGTGAAAGAGGACCCCCTTTGTGAGCATAATGAACTGGGAGATTGATGAGATGTGCCGAGCTGGAATCAGACTTGGTCCTATAGCTTCCATCTTGCCCAAAGGCGGCAAAAAGGCGGCTGTTTTGGAGGGGGATAATTCATATGGATGTGGAAATGAAAAGCCTCTGGTGAGTTACAGGAATAGCAAAGTAAAGTGCGTATTTTACAGTGAGTGATTCAGTCTGGAGTGTCTGTGTGTAATTGGGGACAAATCCATGAATTCTAAGTCTCCGTGAAAATGGTGAATTATCTATGTGTGAAAGGATGATAATATGGATTGAGGAGAAAGTCGAAATGTTATTGAACAGCAGAATAATGAAAACTTTAAGTGTGACGTCCATCTGCCTCCCAGACACTCATGGATACAGAAATGAATAGGTTTTCTACAAATGTGCAAAATGCAGCGCAATGGCAGCGTAACAGAGAGGTGCTTTATCTAAGGCAGGCTGTTACACTCAGTATTACACCAGGTATATACAGAGGGCTGAGGACTCAAGGCAGACAACAGGCTGATAAGATACGCATCACTGCTAAAGCAGGGTGGCCTTATCAGACAGAGGAGAGATTCTTGGCTTAGGTACTCACAGCCAGACAAGCATCCGTCCTGAGAGGAAAATGCACCCTTGCGCTAAGGAAAATGATTCTCACCAATCTTCTTGTCTCACAGTTGGTTTAAAGGGGAGGTGTGGTGTGAAATATTACTAAATCAAATCATGTGTAGTATCTGAAAGAAAACGGGCATTCAGAAGATATTTACAGGTGCGGTACCTGATTTTTACGGTCTTAAAAAATGTGGGGGAAAAACAAGCTCATTTTAAATGGTTTGCAGTGGTCCAAAGTTACTTACCAAACATCCTGACTGGTCATGTACGGAGGCCATATTCATAAGCAATATTTTTTCCTTCCTTGTTATCCCGAGATAACAAGATAATTATTTTGTGATTTCAAGATCTTGAGAAAACAAAACAATTATTCTGTGATCTTGAGAAAACAACTGAAACATCTACCACCACATTGTGACAGGCTGACTTCGGGGCTATTTCTCATTCTGAATAGACGCGTTTTTGGTCATTAGAATGTCTGGAATAATAATCAATCAGCTGATAAAGCAATATTTTGATCAGTGGTTGACACAGGGGGAGATTGCATTACGTCTTTTAATTTGGGATAATTTCAAGATTAGTCCGCAGCACCTCCGTAGAAGACTGGCCCGGCTTCTTCTCTACCAACGGAGATACAGTTATCGTTTTCTCAAGATCACGGAATACCTCTTCTCTAGTCTCTATAGTCTAATCTAGTCTCTATAGTCTAATCTAGTCTCTATAGTCTAATCTCTAGTCTCATATAGCACTTTTTCAAATGGTTAAAGTGACAATTGTCAACTTGACCATTTTGTGCATTATTCATACTATTGGTGGTGGTAAACTACAGTAGCCACAGCTGCCCTTGGGTAGACAGAACTTTGGGTTGTTTTTGGTACATCTAGTAGCTTTGAGGTCAATATGAAAATAAAAAAAATAGTATTACTTTTACAATACATCTTTTTAAGTACATTTTAAGTTACTGTTAATGGAAATTATACACTGCCAAATCCATAAGATGGGCATCTTTGACATACTCTTTATTCAACCGTATTATTAAAACCTTTTATCTATTGCAGAACTCTCATTCATCAGTGCCATGCCATACACACCACCAATGGACATGGTGATTACTACAATATTTGAGAAGATTCCCAGGTGTTTGTTAGAATTCTTTCTCCATTCTTTACCTCCATCCCCATTGACACTGTAGACCGTTAAAACCTGGAAATAGCACCTTCTCCTTTCCATTTCTTTCAGCCTCTGCACCTGAAGGAGCCGACCAGGGAAATCACTGTGTGACTGATGCAGCAGGCTTTAGGGTGAGGGGACATCACTCACAAACTGACACATGGGTTTGGATACACATGAACGGGAAGTATAAAAAGTTTACGTTTAAAAGTTTTAAGATTATACTTCATAGTAATTGGTTAAATTCACTTGTTACTCACACAAAACAACAAATATGAGGTGTGGGTGGAGAAAGCATTGAGCTGTGTTAAAGGTGCTGGACCTAATTTTTACTCCCTTGAAAATGTGTAAAACATAACAATTTCATTTTAAACAGTTTGCAGTGGTCTAAAGTTATACTTGCCGTATGAATCAGATCATCCTAATTATAACCTTTTAACAACTTTTAGAAGCCAGAGCCATGACAGTAAAGCTAACAAGAGCTTCCTGACACTTGGACAATGAAACACTATAATTACATGCAGACAGAACACAGCGGACATACAGTAGGACATACACAATATAAAGTATTTGTTGTGGAACAAGACAAGTTCAGCTCAAATACATGGAAAAATCTGATATATGACTTTAAACAGAAAAAGTGACTCATGATCTGACAATATCCCCCATATCTTCAGGGATGTGATCACAGTTTGTTTTTTATCACCATATCGCCCAGCCATGAGTCACATTAAAATAGTGCTGTTACAATTTAACAGCTAAGGCACCTCAGGTGGGTGTATAGGTCTACAGCAGCATTTCATTTCAAGTGCCTTAAATCACCAGCAGTATGATATTGCACCAGACCTGCAGGACTAAACCGATTACAAAGAGCCTTTAACCTACTTATCCTAACAAAATAATTTAGTCTTCATCAAGATCCCTGCAGAAGTTCTGATTAGAGCCAGAGTGTGGCTCCTTCAGACAGTTTGAAATCGATGCCCAGACAATAATTTAGTTCTCTGTCTTCTCTGCAGTCAGGCGCTGCATGAGGAAATCACTATGGGATGGACGGTCCATTTCACCCAGATTATTGCTTTTCCTATTGATCGTTTGATGCAGTTCTGGTCTGAAAGAAGAGCACAGACATACTGTACATACTGTATGCAATAATCGCCCTGGAGCTGTTTATATACACAGGCCATGAAACAGTGGGTAGTTTTAGGGAGCTAAATGGATAGGTCAACCTGAAACTCAAAGCATAACTCATAAACTGTATTAAAAAAGTGTGTGAGATATGTACAACGTCTTACAAGGACACAAGGCTTACAAAACCAATATTTATATATATTTATATTTAATATTCATATACGTATCACCAATAACATAAAAAAATACATTCTGAACACCTCGTGTGGGTAGTTTTAGTTCTGGACTTTGATGACAACGATGTTCTTTTGTCTGATTTGGGGAGAAGCAATTTTTGCAACAGTGGGCACAGTGTATTGAGTACGCATCTGGGATGAGTCATAGCTGCACTAATGGAAATCCATTTAGCTCAAACTCAAGTATAAGTCTGCGCAGGGAAGTATAGACACCTTGAACTGACCTCCACTCATCCTTCAGCATAGAAAGGACATGACAATATGAAAACACATCACAACTATCCATCATTATATGGACTTTGAAACTGAAAGACTAATTATACTTGAGTATGCATAGTACAACTCAGATGGTTTAAAGTTATGGACGAAAAATGCAAACGCGTCCTCCTTGATCGGAATGAAAAGTGGCATAAATCACTGCAGAATATGGAGATCCGTGGATCATTAATATTTACATACACTTGTAGCTGAGGAGAATTGGATTTTGAGGACAGCCTTTTAGAGTAAAATATGCATTGTGGGTCTTGATTGTGCCGTCGCTGAAGCCTGAGAGGCAAACTGAATACATTTAGAGTGAATCTTTTAATGGAGACTTGAAAGAATCCCCATGAAGGTCAGTCCCAGAGCTGCTGCTGCTGTGGCTGCTGTTAGTCTGCCATCTTAAAATCCTGAAGTTTTGCTAAATTTAATATGGCTTCTATTCTTGTGAGTTTATAATGCACTATTCAATAAAGAGCTCCATTTAGACTATACCACAGAATGTCTTCTTTGACCATTGCTATAAAGTCAATATTCCTCAATGCTGAGTTTACAGGACAGTTTACAATAGTCATTTCAACCTGGAGAGAGCTGAAGTCCTGAATGGAGAAGCTGAGGCCGAGATTAAAATGATTTAGCTAAGCAGGGCAGTGAAGGTAGCTAGAGCAAGGTGAGGCAAAGTCTTCCAGGTCGTCTTGTAGGCTTAACCTTTGATCTGAGCATGAGTTTGTAGAGCATATACCCAGTCGACGTTAGATAAATTGCATTAAAAGAAATGACATATGACAACTGACCAGTCTGCAAATTCCATTTACTCATATACACACACTTGTCCTGACAACAGCTGGATTTAATGTGGTATTTTTTTTAATCAAGTGTTGGTACTGCAAAGTAAACCTAAAATACCTTAATAACACCTTATAGTATGATATTGATACCTGAGCACCACTTTATATGGTATTTTTTCCCATACATTTAAGAACTGTTGTAGTATTGTGGAAACTGTCACAAATGCCTATATTCAATGCTTTGGATGTGGACAACTTTCTATTTGTATGGTAGAGAGGGAGATTTTATTTTATTTTTTATTTTTTTAAATATATTGCTTCCTTTTAAATTCTGTGCTTGATCTCAAGCACCAATTTATTTCAGTCCTTGAAGGTAAATCTGTCATTGTCTGCTGATGTTGACAGAGACACTTCCCTTCAAGGACAGGCATATACTGGTGAAGAGAGATACAGCTCTGACACAGTGACATCAGATAGATTCCTTTGTTCTGTTGCTGAGCCGGCAGCAGAGGCACAGAATGCGGGTGCACACTTTATGACCACAGTGTCAGTGAGTGGACATGACATCTGTCTTATAACACTCCAGATGCTCTGCTCCGTCGTGGCTCTTTCAAAGCTGCACTAGGATTGGTTATTTAGCTCCTGATTGTGTCCTGTCTTTCAAAAGCAGGCATCATTACTGCACCTCGGGGGCTGTGTTCTCAATTTACTCTAACAAGAGCCACACAGTAGAGCACAACTATTTCTCTATTAGGCTGCAACACACTGTCAGGAAACAATATCAGTGGACCACACACCATAGGAGCCGGACCATCTTTTGGATGCCCCCCTCAAATGTGTTTTATATTGCCTAAAATTATTATTGAAACTAAACTAGTCTTCACTAGAAATATATTTAATATAACACATCTAATACAATATGGCCATTCAAACTGCTGTATAAAACTTGAGAAACTCGAGTTTACAAAATGTAAATATGAATAGGCAGATTATTCTTTTAACAATTTAAACAGTTTCAGTGTGACCCAAAGTTTGGTTTCTACAACAGGCTTATTCCAAAGGGCATCCTCCAAGTGACTAACATTCAGCTACTCTGTACCCTACTACTGAATAGGCCTACACTGAAATTGTCTCAGTAAAGCAATGCATTTGATTTGTCATTTCCATGGTGGTGGTGAAACATTTTAATTATTGCAACCTTGAGCATCGAGAGTCACTATAGGATGCTTTGGGATGAGAGTTGATTGGCTGTCCAAGGGTGGTCCACCCAACTTCACTTTCCTTTCTGAAAAAGCTGCCTGACAGTTATGCCAACACTATAGATCATTTCACTACATAGACCAACTCATATAGAAGGATGTGCTGTCCTCTCCACAGAAAGACATTGATAACAGATAACATAACCTTGAGATAGCATCAGGAAAATATCACTTGGACTCATTTGGACTGATTTACTAGGCACTTTTTGAGGAAAAGGGTGTCACTGCCATCTAGTGGTAATTTCTGGGGGATTTGTTAAAGGAATTTGCGCTTGAGAAGAATAGAATAGAATAATGGGAGATTTGAGGCTGACAGCACTAACAGTAACCATTGGTGAGGAATATAATGCCAGCAGTCCCATCATCTTTGAAGTATCACACACATGTTAAAACCATAGACATACCTCTGAAGTGCAACAAGATTACGGTACGCCATCTACTGGAAATGAAAGAAAATCCAACTCGGAAACTCATCCATTAGAAGTAAACTGCCTTTTCATAGCTGAAATAATCTATATTTTTATAATCTCTGAATTATTTCACTCATAATAATTCATAATGTGCACGACCACATCAAATGTCTGGTCCTAAGCTGGAAGAGAAGAGGCATGAGTACCTAACGCAGAGGAAGTTTATTTACCATCAGTACAGGACCCAGGACCTGGAGACATAACTCCTCAAGACATTATAACACTATCGTCCATTTCTGTCCTGTCTGGTTAGTCCTGGTTTAGTCCCGGTTTAGTCTTGGTTTAGTCCTGTTTTAGTCCTGGCTTTGGTTTAGACCTGGTTTAGTTTTGGTTTAGTCCTGGTTTAGTCCTGGTTTAGACCCGGTTTAGATCTGGTTTAGTCTTGGCTTAGTCCTGGTTTAGACCTGGTTTAGTCCTAGTTTAGACCTGGTTTAGTCCTGGTTTAGTGCTGGTTTAGACCCGGTTTAGATTTGGTTTAGTCTTGGCTTAGTCCTGGTTTAGACCTGGTTTAGTCCTGGCTTAGTCTTGGTTTAGACCTGGTTTAGTTTTGGTTAAGTCCTGGTTTAGTCCCGGTTTAGTCCTGGTTTAGACCCGGTTTAGATCTGGTTTAGTCTTGGCTTAGTCCTGGTTTAGACCTGGTTTAGTCCTGGTTTAGTGCTGGTTTAGACCCGGTTTAGATCTGGGTTTAGTCTTGGCTTAGTCCTGGTTTAGACCTGGTTTAGTCCTGGCTTAGTCTTGGTTTAGACCTTGTTTAGTTTTGGTTAAGTCCTGGTTTAGTCCTGGTTTAGTCCCGGTTTAGTCCTGGTTTAGACCCGGTTTAGATTTGGTTTAGTCTTGGCTTAGTCCTGGTTTAGACCTGGTTTAGTCCTGGTTTAGTGCCGGTTTAGTCCTGGTTTAGACCTGGTTTAGTCTTGGTTTAGTCTTGGTTTAGTCCTGGTTTAGTTCTGGTTTAGTCCTGGTTTAGTCCCAGTTGAATCCTGGTTTAGACCCGGTTTAGACCTGGTTTAGTCTGGTTTAGTCTGCCTGGTTTAGTGCCAAAATAGATGCAGAAATAATCTGATATGACTCACCCATAAAAAGGCGGTCACTCGTATCCATGTATGCATGTGTCACGGTCTTTAATAATCCAGAGCTCCGGAGAAAAGGACATATCCCGAACTTATCCCGCGTCCAAGAGTTCCTTCTTACGTAGCATTAACGTAGCAAGTTAAGGATTCTTCTTCTCTTGGAAATGCCGCGTAAACATTCACGCGGCTCGCTCACAGCTGATCGGCGAACAGGCCGATCAGCTGTGAGCGATCGGCCTCACAGCTGATCGCTCAACTCGAGTACTGGTGTGCGAGTGACTTTTTTTCGCTGAAAACGCGCGGTGCCTGCATTAACTTACTGATTTTCTGGGCACAGAAGCGCTATGAACAGTGGCTACAGTTTTGAATTGCTTAAAAAAATTTCAGCGTGAGAAATACCATGTGTGGCGTGTGAGCGTGTGAACACGTCGAATTGCGTGTGTCTCACTCTCAAAGCGTGAGACTTGAGAACCCTACTTAAAATTGATGAAAGAACGTGATCTTGCACTGAAGAGAGCTACCTACTAAAACGAAATTATCTCAAGATAAATATAATTTTACGACATTAAGAAATAAAGTGACCACCATGCTCAGAAAGTCCAGGGCAGACTATTTCTTGACTGTAATAAATAAAGCAAATGGAAATTCTAAATTAATATGGGAACAGTTAAAAAAGTTGATGGGTGAAGAACATAAAGAAAGGAAATCTATAGAACTCTCACTGCACGGAAATCATATAACCGCTCCCACAGATGTTGCTGCAGCATTTAACAACCATTTTATTGATTCTGTTGCAACTATCGCACAGAGCTTCTCTCAACCATTCATACCATTATACACAGTCCCAGTATCAGAGCCTTGCCTAACCTTTGCTTGCGCATCGGAGCAAAATGTTAAAACCATAATTAAATCACTTAAGTCTTCAAAATCTAAGGATATATTCGGGATGGACACAAAAGAAAGGATGTTAAAAGATCTTAGCTCTTCCTTAACCTGGCCCATTACAAAACTGATAAATCAGTCCATAAACCAAAATGAGTTCCCGAATGTGTGGAAATCAGCTATAGTCGCCCCAATTTTTAAATCAGGTGATCCACAATCTGTTTCTAACTACAGACCCATAAGCATTTTGCCAATCATGTCTAAAGTCCTCGAGAAATGGGTATCAGAACAGATCAGGGACCACCTTAATAATACTCACTATCTTCATCCGCTACAATTTGGATTCACAACAAATCACTCAACAGAATCAGCTAACTGTTATTTTATTGAAAAACTTAAATCTCTACTTGACAATAACAGTGTTGTAGGTGCCATTTTCTTGGATTTAAAAAAAGCATTTGATACTGTTAACCATAAGATATTACTGTCCAAACTTTCTTCCTTTAACTTCTCTGATAATGCCATAAAATGGGTTGAAACATATCTTTCCCATCGCTCACAAACAGTTCGAATCAACAGTTATCAATCTGAACCACTCTGCTTATCAACTGGTGTGCCGCAGGGGTCAATCCTTGGCCCTCTTTTGTTCTGTATGTATATAAACGACCTACCAACTGTGTGCCCTGAAATCAACATCCAAATGTATGCGGACGACACAGTCCTGTTTGTTCAAGGATCCTCCAAAAAAGAAGTTGCTATTGTGACAGATTGGATTATTGGTGTCACGTTTGCGTTTCTGCCCGCTGGGTGCGGTGATTGGGTGGTGGATCTGGGCGTGGGGTACTTAAGTAGGCAACGTGACTACTTCCTCCTCTCCTCTTCCGTATGGCCGGTTTTGTGTCGGTGACACGGGTCTGCTGCTGGGGCTGCGTTGGGGCGAGCGTGCGCTCAGACTGGGTGAGTTGTTGCGTCTTTCATGCGTTCGTTGATTGGGTTTGTTGTTACATCCGCGGTTCTTTGCTCTGTAGATTGCCAGGTGTTGGTAATTGGAGCAGCGTGCGGTGTGTGGCTGCGCTGGGTTGGATGCCTCTGAGCGGTGAGTCTCCCCCTCGCTTCTGTTTAGAGAGACCTCGGTGGGATCTTAAGTTAATTATTTCTTTTTTTACTTTGATGCAGACCCCTCCTACCGACGGTGGTTGTGTCTGTTCCCTCCCTAGCCGCTATCAGTGACGATTAGTTGTCACTCAACTGTGTGGATTTGCAGCTCGGTGTGTCTACGGCTCCAGGTTGCTGTTTTGTTCACCGGCGATTCCTGATACGTGTGTGTGCCGACGTCTTCGGATGCGGTTTGCCATAGTTACGGCATTCGCATGGCCTGTGTTATTTGTTTGTGTCTACATATTTTATAACCTACACTGACACCGGACTGGGAGCATACAATAGATGGACTTTGCACTTAAATCCTCCCTCAATTTTAACCTGTTGTACTGTTTGAGACATTTTTATACCGTTTCAGTTTTGCTGTACGCGAACCTGAGGTATTTTTACTGTTACGGACTATACTCTCGCGTGCTTGGGGTTTGCTACCCTGTGTTCCTTTGCAGGCGTGTCTGTGTCTGGTGCCTGCATTGCACTTCCGATTGTTTGATTTGTCTTGTGCATGATTTTATTTTTTGTGATTCTTTCTTTTGTTTTTTTTGGGGGGTTGCAGTGTATCATAGGCATGGTGTGATTCCTGTTTATTATTTTTCTTTTGGAATTGCTTTATTATTATTATTATTATTATTTGTTGCATTACGCACTGACTAGCTGTATTGGGGCAAGGGTGGGTATACATGTTTGACCATATTTTTCTAGTGACCAGGACATTGCACACCTAACGGTGACGGACTCCATCCACTTCAGATCGTGTCCCTCAGTTACAAGATAAGTGACAGTGTTTCATCTAGTAGAACCTCAATTAACATAGGTGCTTTGTGAAATGAATTCTTCTAACTGAAGTGCTTGTGTTTTCTGCCCGTTATTTCAGCCAGGTGCACCGGGTCTACACGAGTGGCAGGACGAGTCCCCCGGTGGTGGAGCTTCTTCGGTTCATGCTTCGGGTGTCCCCTCTCCTTTCCTACTCATGTAGTGAGTATAGTGTTAGAGGTACCCTTATCTTATGCTTACTGCCCCTGCCAGTCGTGGTAGCCACTGCCCTGAGCTGCTGCCCTGCTCCTCCTCTGCCTAGAGTAGTGGTGTGTCTGCAGGGGTGGGCATTGCGTAAGAGGTGTGCAGTGTTCCTGGTGTGCTCTGTTGGGTGGGGTATGAGTGTGTGCCTGTGTGTATGGTGGTATGCGTGTGTGTGTGTAAGAAAGGGGGGGTGTTGAGTGCTGAGCCAGATTTGGCTAGCTCCGGTCTATGTTATCGGTCTAGAATGTTCTCTCTGTACTACTTTGGTCACTAGCAAATAAATATAATTTGATTGAACTCACGTCTCTGTCCTGTGTAATGTGCGAACTTGTGTTGCCTAATATTTCTTAAAGGGTTTACTTATTTATTCCTGTGGGCCAACCCCCCATAGGTGGCGTTGTCCGGTTGGTGCCAGTAGTCTAAATTCCATTCGGCCACACTATCAAACTTACAGATGCTATGATCAAAGTCACCAAATGGTTGAATCAGTGCTGCCTTCAACTAAACGTGTCAAAAACAGTTGGCATGTACTTCACTAAAAGTGTCAACTCCACCACAAACCCTGACATATTTGTGTCTGAAAAACTACAATTGGTTGAAGAATATAAGTACCTTGGCATCGTAATCGATTCACATATTAATTTTAAGTCACATGTTAAACAAACTATCAAAAGGGTCAAATTCAATTTATCAAATTTCAGATTCATCCGAAATTCTATGTCTACCCAAGCAGCCAATATTTACATGCACTCCATGATTTTCTCGCACCTGACTTACTGCCTGACGAGCTTGTCCCAGGCCAACCATACCACACTCAGACCACTACAAACACTGTATAAACAGACACTCAAAGTCCTAGATTAAAAAAAAAACACACGCCACATCCATCACTGCAGCATTTTATCTAAATATAATATTTTAAGTTGGGAGAATCTGATTAGATTCACAGATGCCTGCTTTGTTTACACAATCTTACATGGACTCGCCCTCCACCGCTCAATGACTTTGTTAGCCTAAGATAACGCTCAAACCGCATCACTAGAGGAGCCTCAAGAGGAGACTGTCTGATCCCTCTCAGAAAGACAGCATTTGGTCAATCAGCCTATTCTGTTAGAGCTTCTAAAGGGTGGAACAGCATCCCTACAATTATCAGGGAGAGCTCCACATACAGCTCCTTCAGGTTTCAATTTAAACATTGGCTTTTAACAAATCAGACCTGTCAACACCCAACTCCTGCTGCTGCCATCTAGTGTTTGTCCTCTGCATGTGCTTCTTTGTAATTTTGTTTTAAAAATCTTTTATTGCCCCTTTGTTTATTTTCTTGTGCCTTTTTTTAACATAATCTTTTACTGTCATTAATTGCAAGCTGTTCTTACCTGTCTGTTTTAATTATTTGTAAGATTTCAAGTTTTTATTTTATTTTAGACGTAATGCTTTTCTACTTTTTAACCATGCCTGCAAATGTTTTTACAGGGAGCCATCTGTACACCATGGCAACGGACAACAGATGAAAACTAGCCTCTTGGCTAATTCTGGCATGTTAAACAGTTACTGTTGGTCAACTTGCACTGTCTGCTATAAATAAATAAAAAAAATAAAAATTATCAAAGTTAACTGAGTTCTATTGCCACCTCTTGCTTATCATCTTCATTATCTATCTATCTACATTAGGCTACTACACTCTGCAACACATATCTATGTGCACTTGTACACTAGTCAAACTGTTCCAGACAGAATATCACAGACAGATGCAAATATTTCAGACATTTCTTTATTCATAAACTTGATGCAAGTTTACAAATTTCTTTACATGTTCAAAACCACCCTTGCAATGAAATAATGATACCAACCAAAGCATGCTAACAGTGCATAACTTTTAACCCAACCACTGTGGCTGTGTAAGCAATGTAAGAGCCCAGATTCAGCCAATATGCTGCTTGCCATAGAGTGTTAGTCAAATGTATTTAATCAAAGGAAAGGCATCGCAGTCAGTTATTACTCCTGGGAATCACAGGGCTTTTGATTTGAACTATTATCTTGTCTGCAGGTACTTGTGTATTTTCAGGGCACAGAAAATTTATATATATATATATATTTAAAAAAAACAAAAAACATTTGAATCCAACTTAAACACAGTGTAAACTCCACATTTCTGCAGTAACTTGAAGGTCCAGTGCCGACATGCAAAACCTGCTACTACCGAAGATATCTTCTAAGCATTCTGATTGAGTACAGGTTTTGGGAGAAATTGGCAACAGAAATCTGTTATAGAAAGTTATTACAACACGTAGTTTAAAATTCAAAACCAATGCTGGCATAGAGAAAATATGACAGCAAAACTACAATGCCTGGTGGTGTAATGGGTAAGTGTTTCCAACAAATATGTTGTCATTTAGAAGTGATCCTTTAGTTGTGTGCGGTACATATTCCTGAGTTTGCTTCTCCTGAAAATAAAATTGGGCTGGACCAACGAATTGAACAATTAACAATCATGCCATGTTGAGAAAGGGTGAGTTTTGAATTAATGAATACAGAACACTCTGGGTTAAGACAAATATGCTCTGGCTGTGAGGTTAGTTAAGCAAGGAAAGTCTGCAATTAGGAATGACTATGTATGAGTGTTCACAACTTAACTTTCTACACTGTTTTTGGGACAACATACCAAGAAAACAATGCCACACCACAGAACACTCACAAATTGCATCAAATAGAATGCTCCACGCCATTTTCCTGCATATATTTCAGATCATACATCAAAGCATCAGCATGCTGAAGGGTTGCTGCGGTGGCAAGCACTGGGTCATTCATGTGATACCATTGGTATTTATCAAACCTGAGTGAACACTCTACATTAAGGACACAGTCCTGTCAGATATGAAGCCGGACATTGTACAGAAGCATTGCTATTGCTGTGAATTTAAAAGTGAAACTTTAGAACGAGGTCAATAAAACAATCAATGACCAAGGTCACTTAAATGCAGGGAAGTGCGGAGATAGCTATGCAGCTTTCTTACTTTTGAGACTTCTGTTACATAATAAAACATCTCTGCTGCATAACAATAATGAGGTTCATGTGGTTTGAGTGATCAGAGAATAGCCTATCAGCAATGTCAAACAGCTGTGCCTGCTTTTATTGTTTATCAAAGTGAAGAGGTGTCATTAATTGTGTACACGTGCGGTTTCTGATTACTATACACAAAAATAATAAAAACTGTAATAGTTATGGGCATTTATGGGCATGGCTTACTTGGCCTTTTACCTTCTGCAGGAATATTTTATTTATATTTAGCTTTAGAGAAACTGCAGTGCCCCAGTTGTCAAATGGTATCTGGTAAATAAGTCTCTGCCTTGTCCAGGACCCACAATGGTTCAATATAAACAATTTAATCAATTTTCAGAAATATAAATTTACATGTTTACATTTGAGATTAAAATCAACTACATTACAGTGTGATCCTAACATACAAGTCCTCTGCTTTAGTTGGTTTTGGATTGCCTAACAAACACATCAGCTCTCTCCTGCGCAGAGTGGTCCAGATGCTGGTATTGGCAATAGCAGTGACCCAAAAGCAAAAAGTCATATTCTTCCCATCCATAAGTGGGGTCTACGCTTTCCTCTCATCACTCCAAGGCTTCACATTATATAAAAGCTTTTAAAAATAAGCCATCCTCAGAAGCAATATAATTGTGGAAAGGGGATTTTGGCATTTAAAGACGATACATGAGAAAATTATCACAGAGGTCATCCATGAAACAACAAAAAAAAGCGCCATTTTCACCAGCAGAAAAAAAGATTTGTTCCAGCCACCACCAATCATCAAGCAACACAAGTTCTTAACATCCAGTCTGAGGTCAGGGAGGCAGCGGCTACAGGGGAGGTACTTGGGCCGCCATTCAAATAAAGTCATGCCACAACTTTCAACTTTACAGCCAGAAAGCAACCTTGGCATGCCGCACGCCAAAACCCAAGAGCTGATTCAGATATTAGTCCTTTCCAGAAGGATGGGATGATGACAGATAAATATCTGGAAAGAGGTCACCCTGGAGAGCAACTGCAGGCAGGGCAGTTTGTGGTGAGGGGCTGGGCTGTTCGTTCTGGGTCATCTGGAAATTTGTCGAGAGTTCACACTCTTGTGTACAACAAAACAAAGTCCTCAAAAAGATGTATTGGTCATGAATAACGTGAACTAAGACATATGGGTCCCACAGCAGGAAAAGCCAAGTCTGTGCTAGCCATCCTCCTTTGGGGGTGTGTACCAGCCTGGAAATAAAACACAGGAGCAGGAGTGTAAACAGGGATTTGTTTCAAATTTAAATAATAAAACACAAAATCAGCCTACAGCATAGATGGCACGTCTGTTAAGGCTAAGCTACATCAGTCTGAATTCATATCACGTCTGTGCCCAGAGCACACTAGATCTAGCTTGGTAAATTTTTTGGTAGCCTATGTTAACATGCATCATTTGAAATTTGTTTTTCTCCAACAGCCTTCCTTAACATTTGGTAACTTGTTTCAAACCGGTTATTAAAAAAAAGGGTTAGAGTTCACTAGATGTATATTATCAAAGTCACCGTTTGTTCCATGCACTACTGCTCTGTGGTTGAGAGGCTCAGATTTAGTTTCAGTAAATAAGGTTGCTAATGCACTTGAATGCACTTGAAATAAGAGACCAAAAACTCACCATTCTTTTCATGAATCTGAACCAGAGATTTGTAGGATTGCTGTGCTCTGGCAAGATTGTACTGATTCTGCAAGGAGAGGGAAAAAAGTCAAATGAGAGCAAAAACTGAACAAATGCATTCCTCAATAAAAACGCTAATGCCCCATCTCATATTTCAAGGAACGATAATCTCAGCAGGGATGAACACCCACATCCAACATTGTTTAGATATTCTCACAATAGACTGTCCATCCATCCATTTTCTTCCGCTTAACCGGGGCAACAGTCTAAGCAGGGACGCCCAGACCTCCTTTACCCCGGACACTTCCTCCAGCTCCTTCAGGGGGACCCCAAGGCGTTCCCAGGCCAGCCGGGACACATAGTCCCTCCAGCGCATCCTGGGTCTTCCCCGGGGCCTCCTCCCGGTGGCACATGCCTGGAACACCTCCCGAGGGAGGCGCCCAGGAGGCATCCGAAACAGATGCCTGAGCCACCTCAGCTGGCTCCTCTCGACGTGGAGAAGCAGCGGCTCTACTCCGAGCTCCTCCTGTGTGACTGAGCTCCTCACCCTATCCCTAAGGGTGCGCCCAGCCACTCTGCGGAGGAAACTCATTTTGGCCGCTTGTATCCGCGATCTTGTCCTTTCGGTCATTACCCAGAGCTCATGACCATAGGTGAGGGTAGGAACGTAGATTGACCACAACGGTCCGGTACAGCGACCGCATCACTGCCGACGCTGCACCGATCCGCCTGTCAATCTCACGCTCCATCCTCCCCTCACTCGTGAACAAGACCCCGAGATACTTGAACTCCTCCACCTGAGGCAAGGACTCCCCACCCACCCGGAGAGGGCAAGCCACCTTTTTCCGGTCGAGAACCATGGCCTCGGATTTGGAGGAGCTGATCCTCATACCAGCCGCTTCACACTCTACTGCAAACCGCCCCAGTGCACCTTGGCGGTCCCGGTTTGATGAAGCCATCAGGACAACATCATCTGCAAACAGCAGAGATGAGATCCTGTGGTTCCCAAACCGGATCCCCTCCGGCCCCTGACTGCGCCTAGAAATTCTGTCCATAAATATAATGAACAGAACCGGTGACAAAGAGCAGCCCTGGCTGAGTCCAACATGCACTGGAAACAGGTCCGACTTACTACCGGCAATGCGAACACAGCTCCTGCTCAGGTTGTACAGGGACCGAACAGCCCTTAGCAAAGGGCCCCGAACCCTGTACTCCCAGAGCACTCTCCACAGGACCCCACGAGGGACACGGTCGAATGCCTTCTCCAGATCCACAAAGCACATGTGGACTGGTCGGGCAAACTCCCATGCACCCTTGAGCACCCGATGGAGAGTATAGAGCTGGTCCAAGTGTTCCCCGGCCGGGACGAAAACCACACTGCTCCTCCTGAATCCGAGGTTCGACTATCGGTCGAAGGCTCCTCTCCAGCACCCGGGAAGGCCGATAGTTGGAACACATCCTTTTTTTTTTTCTTTCCCCCCCAACACTCAATAAGTTTTGACTAAATGAAGAGTCCTGAAATTGTTCAAGCTACAGTCTATTGTGTTCCAACTATTCCCCGATAGTTGGAAATCAAAGTGAATAAATAATTTGTATGCAGTAGTAAATAAAAGTTAAATTGTAAAAAAAAATGCACTATGAAGATATTTCTGTCCATATTTTGATTTTATCTGACCTTATTTGCTCCAAACTGCACTCTGGCTTTTCCTTTGACTAAAGTGGCATTGATCTGCATGATGACAGACTCAATAGAATAGGCACTGCTCCAGCCCTGCAATAACAAAAAGGTGTTAGAAATCTTACATTTTAGGTTTATGAAAAGGTTGTTGCGATAATAGGTTTGCTTCTAAGACATTTCCAACTTGGGTTTATTGCAACACATGTCATTTTCTTACGCTAAATTTAACAATACATAACAAATATTAAGAATCAAATCAAAAACACAGTTGTAGAGTCAGGAATGAAGAACAGATTTTTCCTGGTTTCCAATTCATTGCATCAGTTGAAGGTGCAATTCTGTATAACCGAAGTCAGTATCTTGTATGGCCTCCTCTGGTGTCACACAGCCTGGATTCTGAGATGCATGGAGTCAGTCAATTGCCGAATTTCAGCCTGTGTGATGCGGTCCCATTCCTCCTGGAGTGCTTGACTGTGGCTGGTTCTGGATCACGCCTTCTCACCCGGCGATACAGAATATCCCATAGATGTTCTATAGGGTTCAAATCTGGGGAATACGCAGGCCAATCAAGACACTGAACATTATTCTGACTCAGGTAGTCCTGACAGACTCTGGCGACATGTGGTCTCATGTTATCCTGTTGCAGCGTTAGGCGATAGCGATGGACGAGTGGAACTGCAACAGGGGGTCAGGATTTTGTTATGGTAACGGGCCGCACTGAGGTTTCCATCCTGCTGAGGGGTGGTGACACATGATCTGGGGGCACGTCGTTGATCACTGGTGCTTCCTGTTTCATTATACCGGCTCCAGAGACGTGATATGGTCGACATGTGGACGCCCAGGTTCCCTGCAAACCGTCTTTGTGACATTCCACCAGTGAGCATACCAACAGCTCACTCTTGCTGATTTTGACCATGGTCACAAGTTAACCCAGGACAATGCCAAGGAATATTGAAGTTGCCCATTGCTACGGCTATTTATGAACCAAATTCTGGAAGGATTGGTCAAAGAGTTCTACTCAACCTGACGGGATAGCAAAATTGTAAACAATGTGCAATCAAGGGGAACGAGCTGCCCACACGACAAAATCAAAACAATTTTCTGAGCTTTTAAGGTGTAGTTGATGTATCATGACTCAAAACCAATATCCTATTTTATGTACACCAAATATTTAAAAATCGTATGTGTTGCGTTGGAAGTTTTGGTCAGTATACATCTGAGTGAATCTACTTGATCTCACAATGCCATGACTGTTCATAACTCCTGTTTCAGCCATGTGCTGAAGAGAATTAAATTCAGTCATATAATACCAAAGGAAATACAGTCATGAAAAGACCGTGATGAACTGCAGACCAGCAGGAAACACATGGAGAAACAATTAAAGCTTAATTTTAAATTGCTTTGTTGAGGTAGGCACATTCATTCTTATGTTTTTTATTCTTAACTGCAACAAACTTTCTACCTTTCTAACTATGACCTTAATAAATCTAACAATTTACCTGTTTGGTGAGAAGTTCCATGCAGAGGGCACCTCCACCGAGAACATAGCTGAACAAAAAAAAAGTAGGAAATTCATTGTTCACTTATCAGTACAACATCTTGCCTGTTTTTAGATGCACTGCACAGGGCATATATCTTTGGTTGACAAATTAAAGGCAAAGAAGAAATTCAATTTGTCAACTGGACAAAAGTTTATTTGGTCGAATATGTTTCACAGCTCATCCAAGGTGATTCTTCAGTTCTGCTGGTGGACACTGCCTATATCTGCCTGAAGGGAGGAGCCAACTACAATGAAATTACTTTGAAACTACCACACCTACTTGTTTACAGTTTCTGTTAGTTAGGTAGGCCTATTAGATATGCAATGGGAGTGGAGTGTGGAGTCTTGTTAGCATAACCATTCAGGGACATAATGGGTGTTTTCACACCTCTGGACCCGACCTGCTGCCTTGTTGTTTTGTTTTGATTTCAGTTTGACGATAGAGTTAGAGATGGGAGACAAATGATGTCGGAGACCTCCATTTCTGTTCAAGGGAGGATTCTCTTAACAAAAAATAGCCTCTTTAACTCCCCTCTAAAAGCAGCTCTTTTCTCTGGCCAAATTAAAGTCAAATCCATTTGTATGTAAGCAAAAACACTTACCCCCCAGAAAGCACTGGTGAAACAACTCTCACAAATGGTGGATCAAATGGAAAGTTATCCTACAAAAACATGTTTTAAATCAGTTAAAATGACACAATATCAATGGTCAACTTGAGAACATTGTTGTGGTTGCATGCAGCATTATTGTTGACGTACTTTATAGGAAAAGTTTAATAAGATGTAATCCATCCCCTCCTTTTCCTTAAGGACTTGTAAATCACTGTGCAGGGGACTATCTGGATCCACTCTGCAAGTATCAAACAGACTGAGTTAATATGAACTTTAAAGCAACACTCACAGAATATCTTTGAGTCAGTCTTACGTTCTCAATTTGATGTGCCATTCATAGAGACTGTCGTTAACAAGCTCCACAGAATAGATACCTACAGAAAGGGATTTCAGTTACATCCCAGCCCTCGTTGGTATGCCCATGACAATTGTTGTGACTATTGAAAAACTATTGAGTAAATAACTACCTGTCTTGTAACTTTGAGACCTGTAGATTTCTCGCAATTCCTTCATTAGGCGATCAGATGCCTGTACTGAACCAGACACAGCTCCCTGTCAAAGGAAAAAAAAAGACATCTGCTGTCATGGTGACATAAATTTTGCTATAACCCTAAAAATATGAAACAAAATAAAAGACTATCAAATAAGATTTAATAATCAAAACTGCTACATGACAAACAAGGTAACTAGATTTAATTATCCGTCATACCAAATATACACATTAGGGATGCAAATTATCGATTAATTCATTAATTGATAGTTGATTGACCTTATCGATCGATTAACCATTAACTGATAAGCGGCGTTTTTCATCTGAATTTTAGTGTTTCAATAGGGTCTTTAAAAGGTCCCATGGCATGAAATTTTCACTTTCTGAGGTTTTTGAACGTTAATGTGAGCTCCCCTACCCTGTTTAGCCCCCCCCCATGGTTAAAAGTTGCGAAATGTCTAAACTGAGCATTTGTGATCCTTTTCTGCGTTACAAAAAATAGGAGCTCAAACGGGCGAGTTTGAACAAGGCACCTTATTGACGTCAGATCGAAAAAAGAAATGCAAATGCAGTTCCACCCCCGTCTGTCTGTACTCAGCGTCTCTGTAAATCACGCCCAGAGAGTTTGGACTGCGAATGCGCTAGGCAATGCGAAATGCGTTTTTTTATTTGCCTGGAGGCACGTCCAAGTGTTTCTAGGCTCGGAAGTCCTTTATCTGAGCCTCTGGACCTTTAAACAGCAGTGGTTTAATTTTATTTTATGTGGAAATGTGTTTATTTTTCAATGGAACTCTTCAACTCTCTCCCCCCCGTGCAAAAACAAGGAAATGGATCAGAGAGCGCTCAGAGCAGACAGCGGAGCATTTAGCCATGCCCCCACCTTCTACTATTGGCCATCTTTTTTCTCCTCATTTGCATTCAAGCAACAACGCCCATTATAGAGTGTTCTGAGTGAGAAAAATTACTCTTTCTCAGCTTATCTCTGTTTCTCATGCACTGAGTGTTGATTTTGAAGAAGGATTCATTTACAGTATTAGGGAACCATTAAGGAGCCATATAAAAGCATCAAGAAGTACCATGTCATGGGATCTTTAAGAATATAAGCTATAGTATACATAACACCGAGTCAAAAATATATCATAGTATTATTATATTGTATATTCCTCAATTAATTATTCCTTAGTAAAAAGCAGACAAATGTATTGATGCTGAATAACAAAATACAGTACTCCCTCGCTCTATCGCGGTTCGCAGATTTTTTTTATAGTGTAACATTTTTTTATAGTGTAACATTGTGTTCTGTCCTGATTGGCTAAGAGACTAGGCCAGGACTAAACGTGGACTGGACCAGGTCTAGACCAGAACTAAACCAGGTCTGGACCTGGACTGAACCGGGACTCGACCGGGTCTGGACCTGGACTGAACCAGGATTGGGCCGCTGCGTGCCGCTACTGGTTTCGTGCGGCTGGTTTGGGACTCGGGCGGGACTCGGGCGGGACTCGGGGCCCGGGCCAGCTGCGCGGGACTCGGGGCCCGGGCCGCGGGGCAGCCGCGCGGGACTCGGGGCCCGAGCCGCGGGTCAGCCGCGCGGGACTCGGGGCCCGAGCCGCGGGCCAGCCTCGCGAAGCTCGGGGCCCGAGCCGCGGGCCAGCCTCGCGAAGCTCGGGGCCCGAGCCGCGGGCCAGCCTCGCGAAGCTCGGGGCCCGAGCCGTGGGCCAGCCTCGCGAAGCTCGGGGCCCGGGCAGTGCCGTTGGCGCCTGCGGCCGCCTGTGAGTCAAGAGCAGCGCGGTGCGCGGTTGCCTTGTTTCGTGACCACGCGATTAGCGATTAATTACAATTAATGCATTTTGTTCGACTAACGTCTTAAATCGACAATTAATCGTTAATCGATTAATTGTTGACATCCCTAATACACATACAATATGCATTAGGTACAACTTACATCACTTACATTCAAATGGTCTTGTCTCTGATTTTTCCGAATTTTCTCCAAGATGGCTAGATTTTCTTTTTCAATGCCATCATCTTCTGATTTCTTTCCTTCCACAGGCTCTTCCTCTTTCATTTCATAGTGGTCCAGATCCTCTATGTCCTACAGAGGATAGTTTATTATGTCATCATTATCAGAACATATTACAGTATATAAAACTGATTTTTTAGTAACATGCCTCTCCCATCTCCTCCTCCTCTTCTTCCTCAGATGTAACTTCATCTGTTCCATGCTGATAAAACACAGAAAACAATTTCAAATTCAGAGAGTTTAAACAGCTTAAATTGATGTTTGCATAAGAAAAATTTGATTTGAGAGAGTATCATCAGTTCAATAACTACCTTTCGATCTTGCCCTACAGGACCCGCAGGCAAAGGCTGGTCAAGCATTTCAACATCAGGATGTTGAGGAAGGTTGTACAACCGACATAGGTCACAAATGAGTTTCTTCAGCTGTTGTAAGAGCTAAAAAATATAGAAAAATTGAATGTGGTTACATCAAGAAAATCATTAGAAATAAGTAGAGGCTGACCACTTTTAAGCAAAGTGTCTGTATTTCACGGGTAAACTGACAATGCATCAAGTGTGTCTGAATAGCTAGTGTTGTGCTACAGTAAGAGTGAACTTTGTTCATTTGACAGAATCTAAAAACCTTGTGTATGCAAAGTTGGTGATGCAGATAAACATCTGACATTTCACTTACTGTGATATTACAGATAACATACATGTACATGATTGTTTTCGTCAATAAAGCAAACTATGACTATGACTATGACATAATCTTATTACATGTGACCTAGTGACCTACCAAGGTGCTCCCTTTTCTCACATCTTCCAACCGCTCTAAAACTTGTGCAAGGCTTGGATCGTCCGAATCTACAAACCATATCGGTGGCGTAGACGGATAAGACTCCTAAAGACAGTACAAAGAGCATACACAATTTAGACAGTAAAAACGTCAAGTAACTGGGGGTTGTCACATGCAACGACATTGTAGTCGTACTGTAATCATCAGAAAAGCCGTATTAGCTTGGAGCTTGCTTAGCATTTAGGTTAAATAAACTATCAAACAATTGTACTCACAATAACATTCTGCGAAACTGCGGATTAAAATAACTGAACAAAACAATCTGGAGTATCTTATAACACACAAGTCACTGCAGTAAAGTGAATATCCAATACTTGAAACATTTTAGTAAGTTAGCCAGCTAACTTTAGCCTGCTAGTGACTAACAAGAGTCAGTGGATGTTTTCGCTTACCGTAATGTTACAGTGTATTATTAACAGCTTCTCTCTGGTCACATTAAACTGACAGCTTAGTTCATCGGGTTTCCAGTCAATGATCCTGAATCGTTCGTGATTTGGATCAAAAATAGACTCCAAAAACTTCAGTTCGGCCTTCAGCCCCGACACCGACATCTTCCATGCATCTCCGACTGGGCCGCTGGGGATGAGCGGGACTTAGCTTAGCTACGACGACACCAGGCAAAATCCTGTCTCAGCTCTCTCACTAATACACGGAGACAACCCTGGACGGTCAACAAAGTCCACTGATGTATTCACGGATGCCTACCAGATATTAGATGAAAGAACTGATGAGAGCTTTGAAGTAGCATGTGAAACAACGCAGATGATGGTTTAGCCACAGACTAACAGGTAAGTTAGCCAGCAAGCTAATCTAGCCAGTCCGTTGTTGTTGTCTTTCCGCCTATTGTTGTGTCTGCCTAGTATAACAACATTTTCGATCCCTGCCCATGTCCTCTAAGTGTATCTCACAATCCCAGAAGACTGTCTGTCATCACGGTGTTAAGGGGGAGGCAGAGGTCCAAACGTCCCGGGTGTGTGTCTTTCAGGCGCTGTATGGACGGTGTTTTTCTCCCCGGTGTTGAAGCCGCTCAGCGCCGCGCAGCGCCGCTGGCCCCGTATGGGCTTTAAAGATGGCGTTCCGCAATTCTCTGTCCTGCACAATCCCATCAGTCAGTGCGACCACAAGATTTGACAAAAGTTTCGTTTTGGTTATTATTTTGTCATGAAAATTGATTATTTTCATTTGTTAACAGACATAACCCAAAGTGCGCCACCAAGAGACAGCGACCAAATACATTTATAGACAAAAATGTAGCCTAAACACGTGCACAACGCTGCCTAATATTTCTGGTGGAGGACCGCCACCTGCTTTATTATTTGCCTAGGTGGAAAGCATCTAATTACAAATATTCACAATACTGTAATTAACTGAGTAGATATTTGGGGTAATGTACGCAGAAAAGTACAACACGTACTTTCTTTCAATTTATAGATTGGAACTTCCGTAGCATGAAATGCCTAAATCTCAGTGGGGACAGGCGAGCCCGCTCACAGAGTTCATTCATGTTTTTGTATAAACAATAAAACCATAAGCAACCTAATTAAACACATGCAATCTCAGTCAGTGTAATGCCGCTCTGTTCACTATTCTAGGCAGAGCAGCTTCTCCACGGAGAGAACCTGGGAGCGGATCTCTTATACAGTCTGTTCTGGTTCTCCATACTCATGAAGTGTGAAGACCTGCGTACGGCAGGCCAGACAAGTGCTTTAACGTAAAGGTGCATTTCTCTATCACTTTTCTGATAAGACATAGTTAAGGCCAGACCAAATGGTCATTTATTCCCATTTCAAACTGGTAAAAAGTAGGCAACACACACACATTTGAAGGGGGGTAGTAAAAACACTTTTTGAGCCTTATCAATATGAATATTCTTTTGGTGTAAAGCATCAGGTCTGTATTGCTTTTTGGCCAGATACTGGCCAATAGTTAATTAAAAAGCGTATATGAATATTATGCTTTCAAATTTGAATATCCATTTAGTAATGTCTGTCGTTGCAGTTTTTACTTGTTTTAGTCGCGCTGGCTCCTTCCTGTTTTCATTCTACCACTAGAGGGCAGTGTTGACCAAATATCACCAGACCAAGACGATACCCCCGATAATGCGATATTATTTAAGTCTTGTTTAGACAATGTTCATAAAACACTATTTTAGTGAATACGTTTAGGCCATCTTGAATCAGGTGCCACAGTGGGGCTGCCGGTCGCAAGGCACTTCACCCACATTGCCTCGTATGAAAGTGGTGTGTGCATGAGTGATGGTGGTGGTCGGCGGGGCAGATGGCGCAGATTGGCAGCTTCGCTTCCGTCATTCAGGGCAGCTGTGGCTATAATAGTATCTTACCACCACGGAGTGTGGAGTAAATGAATAATGCCCTGTAAAGCACCTCTGAGTGTCCAGAAAAGCGCTAGGCTATATAAAACTGATGCATTATTATTATTATTATTATTATTATTATTATTATTATTATTATTATTATTATTATTATTATTATTATTATTATTATTATTATTATTATTATTAACAATAATAATAATAATAATAATAATAATAATAATAATAATAATATTTAAATGGCCAAAATGACCAAAAATAAATTAATGTGTTTTTCTAAACTAAAATGACTACTGCAGAATATCCTGATTCCCAACACCTGTATTTCTGTAGTGACATAATGTACATATGGTGACTAATATCCCATTTATGCCCAACCGTGAAGAAACAATACCTTTACCTGTCCACGCTTTCTGTGCAGTACGGGTCAGAAGTTTTATATAGTCCATGAAAAGGTCATTGTTCCAGTCTGGCACACATTCAACATTATTAAAAAGTGAACTGAAAAAATACACAAAACATTCCATTTTAGTGAAACACCAGATGCAACCTAGCCTATTCTTTTTTTTTTTTTTTTTTTTTGGCTTGAGACAATTTCTAAATGCCACAAGAAGCACTCCACCTGGTCATTTTGCTTCATTTGCTGGCTGTCAGGTTAATGACCAAGCTGCTGACTAGTTTTACCTGCGCTAACTGTTCACTAGTGTCTAAATCAATATCATTTATTCTTGTCACATGTATAATTGGTTACCATTGACTGGGTGGTGTGCTGCTGGGTTTTCTTTCTTTCTTTCTTTCTTTTTTTTTTTTTTTTTAAATCTAAACGTGTTGTTATCTTTATTTACATGATTGTGGGGACAGAAGTGACTCCAAACTCCAAAAAATATGAATATATATTTCAAATATTTGGGTTACAACACATAAACTTAAATGGCCATATTTAGGATAGTTTAAAACTGAGCTGGAGGGCAGGTCAGCATTTTTTGATATTTGTCGTAACTCTCTAAATGCAGATTATGCATCATTTTCAGAATATAAAAAAAGTGACATTATTTACACACATATGGTTATTGTGAGACAAAAAACATATCAATACATTCTCAGTGAATTATAAGTTAATTTTATTATTTTCTTTTTCAATTATTTCTTTCAAAAACTATAAATATAACTATAAAATAACATCTGCCCAGATGCAATCTTCCGTGATGTGATCAAATTGTCAAATTGTCCAAAATTTTTAAACATTTTCTCTAAATAAAGCTTAAACTTGCTTTGTCTGTTGAAATGCTGGTGAGCTTTGGTAATAAACAAAGCTCCCATAAAGTAAACCTACTTCAGTCTTCCTTAATGATTTGACTCATTTTGTTAAAAGTTGTAATCACTGAAATATTTTTCCCATAATAATATGAATAAAAGTCTAGCCCATTCATAGGCTTATTCCTAAATAGGGAGCATTAGATCATGCTGTTTTTGTCCTAGAGAAGACACATTTCTTGTATCTGTAAAACTGCATTGGTAGAAGTATTAGTACTTTAAAGAACATAGCCCTGTGGGAGGTAAGTATTGTGAGTAGATGACCCTCTATGCTATGAGTGCCAAGTTGTTCCTGTAAGCCTAAACCTCCATCATAAGTGAATAGTCTATGGAATTACATTCCACATTAACATGAAACCATTTAAAATATGTCAGAGGCACAGACCCTTTTCATTTGCTCTCAGTATTTTCTTTTATTGAAACATCACAATGGACAGATAGGAGAAATTATATATATATATATATATATATATATATATATATATATATATATATATATATATATATATATAAAATGTACATTGAATATCGTGATACTTGCACATCACAGCATCTATGAAAATAGAAGGTGCATATGAAGAAAAGCTGCCTATAACCCAGCCTTGTATGATTAAGTATTCAAAAGACTATTTCCAAAGGGCCATTACAAAGGCTGTCATGGTTAAGACTGAACAGAAAACTATGTCCAGCTTACAGCACAATTCTCTTCAGGCCTAATTTATGCTTGAGCAAGTGACATGTATATCGTTTGTGATACTATGCTTGTGTACTCCCCAATAAAGAGGCAGATTGCTGTTGTCTGACATGATTTATCTCGCCTCACTGCCCTCTATCTGCATCGGACAAAAAGTTAATTAAAATCCAGCACTGTCTTATTCCATCCTAAACAGCATAAGCAAATCATCTTCTAGTGTTTATAGCCCTTATTATTTCTGTTTGAATAACAATGCAAACAGTGGCTGGCATTCTTTTGTCATTTTAACCCCTACACTTTATTTATGAATAGAATATTTTATTTGTGGGTGATTTTGCACTCATTTGAGGTGGTAATCAACATCTTGAAGAGAAGTGTAGGCCTAGCTTTGGAGAGCCCTATTTGTCAACCACCTCTTCTGCTGATTCACCACATACGACCGCGCACTTTGTCAGAGAAGACAGCACTATTCCCACAGAGAAAAAGCGATATTCATCTTTTTTCTTCTTCTTAGGAACAGTAAATATGTCAGGGAGGGGGCAGGTCACATCCAAGACTAGGGCCAATATTAAAGGGAGGATCATTTTTATTTGACATTGTCCCCAGATGAGGGACACATAAACATTATTTAAAAAAAAAAAAAACACTGGCCAAATTCTTAATGTAATGCAGAATGATACTTGGCTTTGTCATAGCAAAGTATATCTGCCTGAAGAGAAGAGCTAACTGCACTGGCTTTGTCATGATCCAAACATACAATATCCATAACAATGCTCCAATTACGGTAGTCCCGACCAAGCCTAGCAGCATGATCGTGGAGGTGGGTGCCTGGATGCAGCATTGCAGCACCTACTGCTCCTGATGAGGTGCCCCAGTGGCATTGAAGGATGGGTCAAATGCAGTTTCCCACAGGGACAATAAAGTGGGGGCAATTTCTCTGATAAGTCTGCACAGCAATAAAGAGAAGTAAAGGGCAAATTGAATATATGTTTCAGTGAAACCAAATATCCCCACAGTGTGTATCCTTCCCGTTGAAAGTCAGACCCACTTGAAAGACAAAGATTGTTCCATTCCCACTTATTTTGGAGTTGGGAGTTGCTGAAATCACTTCCAAATATACATATCCAATATGTATTTCAGTGCATACTATATTCTGGAATACAATGTTTTGATTATTGTGAACAACATGCATGTACATACAATCATTGCATTTCTTTCTGTGTTTTATTTTCGTCATACTTTTTGGGAGTGGCATGGTGTAATGGATAATTTTTGTGCCAATCTAATTCCATAAAGGTTATCTGTGGAACATCTCTGTGCTGTGGGATCTGCTGTTCTTCATGCACTCTAACCAAGTCATCTACAGCCTAATCACATTGGAGCCAAACTCTATTTACTTTGTGGGGCATTGCTGCTCTGATGAGAGGCAAAAAGCAGCAGTGTAAAGGTCTTTGCAAATGAGTGCACCACTGCCAATCTATCCGTTCCTAATGCTAATGTTTACAGGCTGAGCGAAAGACACTGACAGGCTGACAATTGGGGGAAGGAGGCCAGCTTAAGTCAATTAGCTATAAGGATTATAATTGTGTGTTGTTTCTGTTTAGTTATTCTTTAAAGGTAATATAATATCCAGTGAGCTTGTTATCATGTTATATTATTTTTCCCCTCATCATAACATATTCAGAGTTGTATCTCAATGCATTCATGCATGTTTGAGAAATCCTTTTTCCTGCATTTGACGCACCAGTCAGCTACCCCTATTTTCACCTCCTGCTCTGTACTTTGTTGCGAAAAAAAAAGGAATCAGTTCTGCATTTTTTAATAAGAAATCACTGGACCTGTTGCTATTAAGGCATTTAATATCAGTTCTGGAGTTTAAAATCAACAAAACAAACAAGTCTAACAAATAAAATGCTGAAGGGAAAACCAGTGATGAGCTGGCAACAGGTCATGCATGTGGGGAAGTGAGGGTGTGGTACTTTCTGGCAGATAAAGTAGTACAAATGAAGGTAATAAATTAAAAGTTCATTCTTACTCCAATGTAAAAATACCATTTAACTATAACGGGTGTACTAAAAAGTGATCTGGCCAGCTCCTAAGCCTAATGTTTTTTAGTCTTTGGGGGGTTTGATGAAAGGAATTAGAAGGCAACAACCCTGAACACATGGTGCTGTAGCAGAACGCTGTAAGTGGCCCACAACTTTTTCCACCTGCATGTGGGGTCACACATAGCCTTTAAAATGGACAGGGCCGCAGAGGGAGTAACATGCCATCTGGAACACTGTGTACAACGGCCAATCCAATTTACCTCTACCTGTGGCCTCGACACAATTGTCAGCAGTGCTCACCAGGATAATAGCAGCACAGGTGGGGCATGAACCTGACAACATGCATCTTTCAACTTATGTTGTTAACAATACATCATATCAGAGAGAAAAAAAAGGCTAAAGGATAGATTGAACACACCAAAAATCTACTCTTTTTTTTATACCAGACAATATCACAACGTAATGAAATAGATTAATTATGGGAAACAAGACGGAAGACTTATTTGAAATTGGATTCCAATTTGCCTCTTTGTTGTTACTGATTAATTGATGGACGGATGCATTTGCATGTGGATGGTTGCTTTCTATCCAATCTGTTTCACTTATTTTGGAGTAACTACCAGCCACGCTGCCTGTCATTGGTTAATTATTTTTTCCTTACATCATTAACACCAAATCCAGACATACAGGCTGCATTCAGTCACTTCAGCATGTGGGAGCCACCCCCAGGATGAGCCACGTTCCATGATGAGGTCCCCCTGCTCTTGGGACTGCAGTTGATGACAGATAGGCTTCATATTCTGCATCCTCTGTCCCCAGAGAGCTGATCTGACCGTAATACACAAACCCAATTGAATCATATCATCCAAGACAGACATCATTAACATAGGGTATCTACTAGGCAATGTCCCATGTGCCTCTCCAGTCATTTGCAGGTCAAGCCCATACATAGTTTTATGTCATACTACTAGTTTATACCTTTCCAAAATACAAATACATTTTAGTAAGCGTTGTTGGAGTTTATATTGTGACATTCACTGGCTTTCTGAAGGCCTGTTTTGGAGATCACAAAGGCATATACACTCCACAAGATGAACTAATCATAATGACTGACCCTATTGGTCATTTCCATGTCCACTGCCCAGTCATTGATTGACATTTACAACTCTGTGCCTATATGAGCCCCAGGAGAGATATTTAACTTCCAAAATCTAATACTTGCAGAGTTGCATGGTCACTATACTCAATCAATGTCCAACACCAAATATCCTAAGCCAGAATCTTTTGCATTGTGGAATAGCATGTTATAACAAGTTGTAGTAGTAACAAGCTTCAGAAACTGTGGGTCAGTCTGCATTTTCCCTCAGACAATAACCTCTTTATGTCTCTACTGTACTTTATAGCCTAATGCCACACACAAGTGTCCCTGTGCTTCCTGTAAACATATAAAATATATAAATTAGGTGTTATGAATAGTAAACAGTTGCTCTCCCTCTATCTCCTGTTCAGCTCACCCAACAGGAAGAGATTTACAGATAGACACACTTTGCATGGCCTGGCTTCGATTAGACCATTGTCTCAAAGCTCTTAGACACACCTTTCTAAGCACATTAAGATCTCATCTAGGGCAGAAAGAATTGATTCCAGTCAGCTGTGATTGCAGCCTGCATGTCAGAAAAAAGTGCCAAAGCCAAATATGTCACAGAAACAAATGAGATCAGTGGTGTTTGTTGACTGGGACTGTGGGACACTTGAGGCACTACTGGAGGACTGCCTTGGATCAGCACTTATTGTGTATTAAATACAATTAAGAGCCCATGTTTATCGTTCTACCATTAATGTGATGGACAAAAATACCAAGGATGTTGGATCATCACCTAAATTTAAATAAGAGATCTGGAGGGCACGGGCGTGCAGACCAATTCATCGCTTTAGGATTTGATCAAAGGAGAAGTTCAGTTTGCTTTAGGATTTGTAAAGCTGTGAGTGAGACAGGTATGGTTTACAGTGAACCCTCGCTGTATCGCGGTTCACTGTTCGCGGCCTCGCTGTTTCGCGGATTTTTTTTTCCAATTTTTTTTCCAATTTTTTTTTCCAATTTTTTTTCCAATTTTTTTTATAGTGTAACTTTTTTTTACAGTGTAACATTCTGTCCTGCGCCCTGATTAGCTAAGAGACTAGACCAGGACTAAACCAGGTCTAAAGCAGGTCTAAACCAGGACTAAACCAGGACTAAACCAGGTCTAGACCAGGGATGGTCACGCAGGGTGGTAGGGACAGAGTCTCAGATGTCCTTCACGAGAGCACCTGGGTGACAGGAGGTGTGGCCTTTGTTTACTTGCACGAGCCATGGAAGAGAGTGCGAGCCGGACCATGGAAGAGCCAAGAATCAACATGGACGAGCCTGGCGCCTGGCCGCGCGGCGTCTGGGGGAGCCGCAGCGGGGAGAGCCGCATTCGAGGGACCCCGCAGCGGGGGGAGGACACTCGCGCGCACAGAGGAGACAGTGGCTCTTCCCCGTCACGCCGAGAGGACGAACCCGACCCCGTCCTAGAGAGCTGTGGAGTATTGGCGACGCATTGATAGCGGTCTGATTTTGGAGCCGGGGTGAAATGCAACCAACTCTTGTGAGCGCAGGTTGGTCTTACCTGGTCTTGTGGTGAGGACTGGTGCTCAGAGGCGTCTGTTAGCTGTTCGGCACTGTTAGCATTGGCTTGAGTCTTGCCCAAAATGATATCCAGGTCGCTTTCCACTCGACTTTCGCACATGGCATGGATATGTGGTACCAAAACAAACACACGTGTCCGCGCGCACGTGTCAGCGCGCACGTGTCCGCGTGTCACGTGCCCCCCACTATTAATATATTTTAATGAAAATCTACAAAAGTTTGAGTGTTTAAACAAGAGAAAAATGTTAATACCAGTCTCAGAAAGGTGTATAATGTGTCTGGTGAAGCGTTTTCAGCCTTAAAACATGTAGAATAATTGTAAAATATAAAATTGTCCTACTTCGCGGATTTCACTGATTGCGGGCTATTTCTGGAACCTAACCCCCGCGATAAATGAGGGTTCACTCCACACCCTGTGCAGTAAAATATGACACTGCACTCAAGATGTCACTCCAGGTCCTGCTCTATCTGCAGGTGTCTGCCAAAGGCTTTACTCCGCATTTGCCTCTGTCTATTTCAGTGAATGAAACTAAGACACATGAACAGAGAATATAATATCTGCAGTTTTTTTCTAATCTTTCATTGTATGGTATACAACATATTAAACTAGGGCTGGGCAATATGGTGATAAAAATCAAACTGTAATCCCATTCCCGTGATGATCTGCTATTTTGGTGAAATCTCCATATTGTGATTCACTATTTCTCTATTTAATGCATCCGTCTGTTTAAACACAGACACTTTCTTTCCCACCCCTTCTCCAACTGGTTGGCCTCTGTGTGACAGCTGGACTTTATTTATCACTTAAAGGTAATAGAAAACAACAAACTGTACATGAATTGTGATAAATCAAAATTGTAAATCTGGCTTTAAAAAAAAGGTGGTATAATTTTTCTTCCATATCACCCACCTCTAATTTAAACACACTGATTGTATCACAGCTCTAAGTGAAAAAAATTGAAAAAAATATTTTGAGGTAACAGTATGTGAGTATAACCACAGAGCTAAATAAAGCCACAGCCCTGTCATGGCCCACCTCAGATATGAACATGATGGTCTTCTGCAACCAGTGGCTGCTGATGAATCAATATCTTCACATGAGGCTGAAACTCTGTGGCACAGGAGCCAAGCACTTCGGGTAATGAACTGCCTTCTTGATATATATCCTTCGCAGTGTGAGATTGCAGTGGTGCAACATGGCACTGCAACAGCAGCAATTCTTTGATTAGCAATTTCTCTTCCATCAGGTTTGCCTGTCGTGCCAAAAAACAGCATGTTGCTCCGTGTGTCAACACATCCTCAGTTCACCTCGTGTGGCTCCGGCACACTCTGAGATCCTAACTGCCCAGTGCACCTGGCTGAGTGGGTAGCGCTCATGCTTCACAGCAAGAAGGTTCCGGGTTCGATCCCCGGGTTGCCCAGACCTTTCTGTGTGTGTTCTGTGTGGAGTTTGTATGCATGGTCTGGGTTCGATCCCCGGGTCGCCTGGGCCTTTCTGTGTGGAGTTTGCATGTTCTCCCCATGTCTGGGTGGGTTTTCTCCGGGCACTCTGGTTTCCCCCATCAACCCAAAACATGCACCATAGGTAAATCCTCCAGCTTAGGTCCTGACCAAACCGAAGCAAGAAGATCATGGAGATGGTCCCCGGGCGCAGTAATGTGCTGCTCACTGCTCCTAATAACAGGATGGGTTAAATGCAGAAATGGAATTTCCCCACTGTGGGACTAATAAAGGCATAGCTTTCTTTATTTATTTTCTTTCACCTCTTAAAAAAAATGTATAGGCCTACCATCTTCTTTTACTTTATTTCCTTTTTTGTGTTATGTCTTCTTAAAATTACAGACATGTTGTTTATCAAATAAGATATTACTGATATTAAAGTGGGACTAAATACCCCAACTGTGTCCACAACAACATATCAAATAGAGAGGCTAAACTGGGCAGTATGTGGAGGACTAAAAGGGAGAGCGAGAAGAGGAGGGGCGGAGTCTTGGCATAAGGGGCAGTGTGATTGGTCTAACAGGCATCCACACCTGTCTGCCCCTGCATTCCTGGATGTAATCAGGACAGTCTTTAGTGATCTAATAATCTAATATGCAATGGAAGTGGAGTGGGGGGTCTTGTTTGCATAAACATTCAGGGCCATAATGGGTGTTTTCACACCTCTGGACCTGACCTGCTGCCCTGTTGTTTTCTTTGTTTGTTTTGATTTAGGTTTGAAGATAGAGTTATAGATGGGAGACAAATGATGTCTGAGACCTCCATTCCTGTTCAAGGAAGGATTCTCTTTCTTGACAAAAATAGCCTCTTTAACTTGCCTCTCAAACCAGTTCTTTTCTCTTGCCAAGATCTGTACCTCACTGTCCTCAAAGGAGTGGCCCCTGGCTGGTGGATATGTACGGCAGATGAAGATCCACTCTGGCTCTCACGTCTGTGTTGATACATCCTCTTGTGAAGTGGCTGTTTTGTTTCTTAATGGCTTATGGCTTAATGTAGCTTAAATGGCTTAATGCATCCTCCCCAGAGTCCCATTACTGGGTACATTTCAGATATAGTCTCCAAAATCTAATTTCATTTGTATTTTCTGTGTATGCATAAACACATGAAATGCATTACATAAATTTAGAAATTAAAATATGTTTCTGTGTTGCTCAAGCTTCAAAAGCATTCAAAATAGGGCAACATATTATTTATGCCTTGGTTGCTTATATTATGACTTGTATGTTGTAATGTCTATGCAAGTAAATGTCACCTCTGAATCATGAAGGAGGCATTAACAGAGCAGCAGCTCCATATGTTATATGGATATTTATTATACAATTTTACACTTGAGTGAATCAAACTCCTGCTTTAGGCTACATAAGATATGATTTAGGCTAATTGCAAATGTCAAAACATTTGCGTCTTCACATGTCTGTAGCATGTCTTGTGCTGTAAACAGACAAATGTACATAGTCTATTGTCTTGACCCTTAAAACAAGAAAGGGTCAGGAACTAATCAGCCCTTATTGATCCTCTCTCAATGATCCGCAATAGAAGTCTTTGGATTTAAAATTTATCACACAGGCGAGTCCTTGGGACTCCTCTTCATGCCTGATACAGTTCCTCTGCTGCCCATTATAATGAGGCTTTAAGCAGTGGGGCCGCTGTAAATCTGCTCCAGTCAGATTGCTCGGCTGCTCATCTGACTGAACCTAAGCTCAAATAAATCTCACTTCAGCTGATGAATTTATTTTCCTGTCTCACCCTAAGTACACTCACCAAACTAAGTGTTTGGAGTCAGCAAGTGGTCACAAGTCACTGGGTTCTTCGACGTCTATAGCCTATTGTAGTGAAGGGGTTATTAGCACAAATTTCGCCTATTTTCTAGTTTTGCAAAGAAGAAAATGTATTTTGACTTAATTGCATGTAGCCAAAAGAAGAAAAGCTCAACTAAAAGTGTACTCAATTAAGCTATAATCCATTGTGAGAAAAGATATTTTTACAGTAGGCTAATAGGCTACAGTAGCATGTGCTCTGTGACCAGGTCGTCTCACACTGCGCGCAAAGCCGCGCGGTCAGACACGGACACTTCTGGGAGCGCGCGGTAGTTCATTGGGCGCAGGGCAGCACGCAGCAGACGGTCAGGGGAGAGGGGTAGAGCCAGGCACCAGTACAGCACCGAGAGGGACACCACTGTCCACAGGAGCGCGAAGACACCGGGAGAGACCGGCATGCCTGAGCGCGGAACGCACACAGCTCTGGTGGGGTCTTTCGCACCTGACCTGACGGCACAGGAAAAATGACGCGGACTATCTCCATCCTCGCCTACCTTTTCTCCTTAATTTACTGTAAGTGTTGTCCTCACATTCCAAACGCTTTATGCACATTCAATCTGTTTATGCAATTTGGTCAAGTTCGTTAAACCTCGCGATAATTTATTAATTTAGCCTCTAATTATTAGGCCCGAGCTACTTTAACAAAAGTGGAAACTAGTGAAAATATTTAAAGGCGCACATTTTTAACTTTATTCGTGGAAGATCCGCCATTGGAGATGTTATTGCTTTCCACCGTGTGATATTAACCATAACCAAGAATCCATTAAATCAATTACAGTTTTTTCCACAGTTAAAAAATAGGCCTACCTTAAAAACAAAGGGTAGGCCTATATGGCTTCATTGTGTTTCATTTAAACTGTTTTGTTAGTCACAATTTAAAATAGAAAAGGGTAAATTATTTCTTTCTTTCATCATCAGCGTTAGCCTTCATTATAGGCTCTCATCCAGACTTCTCTTATGGGAAAGAAGGCAGTTTAAACTGGAAAGGGTTTTTGTCAGAAAGCTCAAGTTCATGCAATGAGTATACTCTGATGTAGAACACTATCACTAATTTGAAATGCTTCACACCACTTTGGCACTACAAATCTTAACCTTTTCATCTACAGTGGCTTACTTCAGTTTCGATTACCACATCTGACCTTTCCCTCACTTCATATGCCAAGTCTTTTTTTGCACATTTGCAGCTCATTACAGGTGAACAGCCTGCCTTTTGTGCTGGGCTACGTTTAAGTGTTGTATGGGAAAGTTCATCAGCCCATTTTTCTTTGTTTGTTGCAGGTGCAGTTGAATAAGCAAAATCTAGTTCTTCGTGTAGTTTACTTGCATTTTGCAAATTAGCGTTTAAATAAAGCATTTTATCAGTTTTTTAAAAATGCCCAAACCTGGAAAATGTATGGAGCCAGGTTTAAATTTCTTGCTTTATTTTGTTGACATATTAGGTACAAAAAACAGAGGGGATTTTGGATGTCTTATTTTGTATTTGAAACTAGATCTTGCTGAAAATTGGTAGAAAAGTAAATTTTTTCCTTTTTTTTTTTTTGTTAAAATGTTAATGAATCCATCTTAAAAATGGGTAACATCTATATAAAAATTGAACAGATGGACAGAATTACAAAACTGTAAAGTTTGCTGTAAGTAGGGGTCTTTATGACCTTATACAATGAAAATACATTTTGAGAAAAGTGACAATGTCCCATAGAAATCTATTAGATTGATTTTCAATTATTAAATAATAATAATAAAAAATATGTTTAGGTGAAGCTTTGACAAATTTTCCATGGGAAAGCTTAGATGTTGAGAAAGCAAACAAAACAAAAAATTAACAGTTTGTCTGTATGTTTCACCCTTTTTATTGTTTTCTTCTGTTTTGTTTGACTTTGAAGAATAAAAAAAATCTAAATTTGCACTTTCAGGCAGCTGTGGGGCTGATTCAGAGGAGCGCCTAATGAACTGGTTGCTGGGAAAGGCTCGCTACAACCCACTCATCCGACCGGCTGTTAACAGTACAGAGAGGGTCACAGTCCAACTGCTGGTGTCATTGGCTCAGCTCATCAGTGTGGTAAAATATCTTTAATAAATGTGGGGTGTCCATCTGGGTGAGAAATAAGAAAACAAATAGACAGACCCCATGACATACTCTGAAAAAGGTCAAGGAAAAACAGAGTGGGTGTAAATGGATGAAGTGAAGATAGATATGGTGAGGGAAGCTGTGATCTCTACTTCTGTCATGTCTGCACTGAAGCTTCAGCACATTTGGATTAAAAGCCTCAATAAAGCATCTGAAGCCAGCTGAAGTAGTTGATAGAAGCAGTGCACTGATTTATTGTGAAGGCTCCTCCCCATCTGCACTACAAGGCACTGATGGTTTTTTCAGATGAGTTTGGGTCACACCCCTTGCGATTCTGAGACTGTTTTGTCTTAGCAGCATGATGTCAATACAATAAAATGACCAGGTAAGGACCATTTTCCACATGGAGGCTTCCAAGTGCTAATTAACACAAACTAAGGTTGGTTGAATGAGTAATTTTGTGGTTTCACACAATTTCATCATCAAATCGAAATTTCAGTGATTAGTGATTCAGTGATAATTATTTGTTGAGTTGATAGATAAATAAATAACAAGATTCACAGAATATAGTTGCATTACAAAAGGACAATAATTTTTAGGAGTGAATATGTTTCACAACTCATCCAAGCAGCTCCTCCTTGGATATTTTGATCAATGAAAAGTACTCTAAAGTGGGCCATTGAGTGCATTTTACATGTACTTACAGAAATCAAGGGATATTCTATACTGTTGTATATATACTGTATATATACTGTAGTATAGAGTACAAATGACCATCTTCCAATTGGTTCTTCATTTCAGAATGAAAGGGAACAGATTATGACCACAAACGTATGGCTCACTCAGGTAAGGCCAGCTGTTACGTTAAATATCACATTGCACATAACTGACTGAATGCCCTTGAATTAAACTATATCAATATCTATCTCAAGTGCGGAACAAAGTAGTTCTGTAATTATGTCACAGAAAATGATTGGGAGTAAATGAACCATAACATTAGGTCTCCGCTCTGTCTCCGCAGCACTGGGTGGATTACAGGTTAGCCTGGGACCCTTCAAAGTATGAAGGTATTGACAAGCTTCGTATTCCCTCAAGACACGTCTGGCTCCCAGATATTGTTCTGTATAATAAGTAAGTTCAAATAAATATAATTGTTTGGAACAAAATTAATCAATTATGCATTTTGTTAAGGTGTTGTTTTCCCCTTTCATTCATCTTATAGTGCCGATGGAACATATGAAGTGACTGTGTTTACTAATGTAATAGTTCTTTACAATGGCAGTATAAACTGGCTCCCTCCAGCCATCTACAAAAGTGCTTGTAAGATTGAAGTGAAGCATTTCCCTTTTGACCAACAAAACTGCACCCTTAAGTTTCGATCTTGGACATATGACCATACAGAACTAGACCTTATTCTCAAGTCTGAAGTGGCCAGCATGGACGACTTCACTCCAAGTGGAGAGTGGGACATCTTGGCCCTGCCTGGCAGACGGACTGTAAATCCTCTCGATCCCACCTACGTGGACCTCACATATGATTTTATCATCAAGAGGAAACCTTTGTTCTACACCATCAATCTCATCATCCCCTGTGTGCTGATCACCTCCTTAGCTATCCTGGTCTTTTACCTGCCTTCAGACTGTGGGGAGAAGATGACCCTGTGCATCTCAGTCCTCCTGGCTCTTACTGTTTTTCTGTTGTTAATATCCAAAATAGTCCCTCCAACCTCACATGATGTGCCACTGATTGGGAAGTACCTCATGTTTACTATGGTATTGGTGACATTTTCTATTATTACAAGTGTTTGTGTGCTTAATGTACACCATAGGTCCCCAAGCACCCACACTATGCCAGCGTGGGTCAAACTTGTGTTTCTAGTCAAACTGCCTACTTTACTGTTCATGAGACGGCCAAACAATAACTCTGCACGGCAGAGGCTACGTCAGCAGCGCTGCCTACGAGGCAGGAGGGCCATTTTGGGCTTAGGATGTCCGGTCGAACCTAAAGCGGGATTTACTATGTCTTCCTCCATCTTACTGCCTTCTGACTCCTCCGCTCTTTCAACTCCAGGACATAAAAATCTGGCAGCATCTCTTCGTCTTAGCTTTAACAGAAAAGGAGACTATAGTCCCAGTGATTTCACTTCAGCTAAAGACCTCCATCAGAGAAGCAGCTCTGACTGGGACAGTGATGTCCGAGAGGCAGTGAATGGTGTGCGCTTTGTGGCTGAGCACATGATGGGAGACGATGATGACCAAAGTGTAAGTACACATATTTTTTTAGGCTATTGAGATTACTCACACAATATCTGAAAGGACTGAGCATTCCCTGTTCCTCCAGTAAATTTAGTGTTATGCATTCTCCATTTGGCAGTAAACAGCCGGTGAGGGCCAGATTTACTTATTGTTTCACTGTTCTCATGTATCTTAACATTATGCTTTTTTGTGGGCAGGTAATTGAAGACTGGAAATACGTAGCCATGGTGGTGGACCGTTTGTTCCTGTGGATATTTGTTATTGTGTGTGTAGTAGGAACACTTGGCCTGTTTCTTCAACCTGTTTTTCAAAATCAGATCATTCCCAATCAACAGCCCAGTTCAGAGACACCACGTATTTGACGAGTTGCATTTACAAGAAGAAAAAAGTACATTGTACTTAAATGCAGTCAATAAACAATGTAGACATTACACCAGAGGTTCTCACAATGGGACTTCTTGAACTTTGGTGGTACTTTGTAATCAGTCCAGTTGCTATACTTTAAAAGGTTTTAGATCTATTCTTTCTTTATATTTGATCCTGGTATAGTATGGACTGAACTAACAAACCATAAAATCAGTTAAACTGTGTTACAGCTGAGAAAAACGTCCAATTTCTAAGATGGTAAATTTTGAATTTTAAACAAAACGTACCATAACAAAAGTTTAATGTAAACTTTGTGTGAATATTTAGAGCTATGTTGTGGATCAGTTAGAGCTCACCACCCATAATGCCTTTGTTACAATAAATCTGCAGTGTGCAAAATACAACAGTGTAACAGAGCAATCATCATGTAATTCAAAAATGGAAGTGGACAGTTAAATAAATTAAAATCTGAAATTAAACTAAAATTGTGTGTTCTATTCCATATAGACCTACATTATACGTTTTGTCAAAAATACATCCTTATTGTCCAAGAAGTAGCTTTGTGTATTTATTTACCTTTATTTAAAAAGGTGAGGGAAAATCATTGAGATCTAAATCTCTTAAGCATGACCTGCCAAAGAGAAATTGCAGCACACATCATGAAAACACATTTACACATTCGCACTAGAATAGTAAGAGTATTAATGATTTTAAAAGGACTACATTTTAGGACAGAAACATGTTCACGGGACTGTCACTCTTTTATGTAATGGGAATAATAGCATATGAACTACTGTCTAAAATATAATTGATAAGGATTTTTTTTACTCTGAAGTATGTCCATTAACTAAAATACCTTTTTGGCTGAAGGCAAAAATATAAATGACACTTACACTTTTGCTCCCCAATCCGTTAACATCTAAGCTACACGTTTCTTACTGCTCAGTAAACAGTGCTGAGTGGGCTCGTTAAAGATTCTGCAGACCGCAGGCTCTTGTCAAATCTTCATTGGGATTAAGTGATAGCTTCCCTATTGTATTGATTAGGCCTATATCTACTTTTTCTTCTTTTTGTTTCTGATTTTTATATAAAGACACAGAGTAGATTATTCATATTTACATACTGAATAATTACTCATTGATAGAGCCACAAAAGTTAACCTAGGCCTACTTGATGACATAAAAAGGGTTTATCAGGCATCTTTTCATTGTTTTTTTTCCACCCATAATCATATACTGTGTACATAATTTACAACTCAGTGGCAATGACAAAATATCCTGAAGGTCAAATAAAGTCTTATTGCCAGATTATAATCGTTATTAATCCCAATAGAACAATTCCACATCCATGGGCACTTTGAGAGGTTGAAGTGCCAGGTAAGGCGACAATCAGCATCTCTGCTAAATGGCAATCATTCATCAGGGCGCATTAGTCATCAGGGTGCATTAGTAGGGGAGATGTTAACCCCGTGGTCTTCGGCCATCCAGTTGAAGGACAAACGCACCACCCACTCTGGTGTAGAGTTATGTCGAATGCCTATTCAACCAGAAATCCATCAGTGGGCTATAGGCTACACTTTGGTAGGCTATAAGCCGGTGTTACTCGAATAGCCCCGGTGTTACATCACAATGCAATTTTCCCTAGTTAATAAACTTATGAAAGTTTATTCAAATTCGCAACAAACCTCGCAGTTAAAGATTTATTTGCTGTAGGTCTATGTGTTAAAGTTATGTAGGCTACTACTATTAACATTAGGCTATTTACCTCAATTTGCACATAATGAGTTTACCGTAGTACTGCTGCTGCACTACACTGTCAGAGCGATGACCAGCCCCTGGTCTCGGTCAGGACTCTGTGACACTGTTTGGTCACTTGAGGCGCAGCGCTCCCACGCGCTCTGCGGCGCCGTGCGCACGCACGCACAGGGCGCACCGTGGCCTCTCTCACCACGCTCTGCCTCTGCCCCCGCGGATCTGCCTCAGCAGCTGCTTTTTCTAAACACTTTCTCCTCCTGCCTGCCTCACGGAGCACTGCGCTCACCCTGCGGGCTCATGTAGCCCTGCTCTCTGCTCCGCGATGAAGTCTGCCACTTTTCTTTGCTCCATCGCTTTGATTTTAGCATCTCTACAGCCGGGTGAGTTAAACTCTTACTTTAGACTTTAAATAGCCTACTTGTTGCTTTGGTTTTCTGAAAGTCAAATCATAGAATATGTTTCAAATGTTTACAATTAACCGATAAAAAAAAAAAAATCTAAACTTTCACTAGAATTCAACAGGGCTATGTGTCCTACAGATATACCAATACATGCAGAATGCAGCTCTCTTTGTTTACAGGGTCTAGAACTATACCGCAGCTGCTGATATGCATGTCTGACCCCATAGGTACCTCTGGTTCAGATGCTGAACATAAGCTCTTCTCTGTGATATTCTCCAACTACAACCAGTACATCCGGCCAGTGGAGAATGTGTCCGACCCTGTCATCGTGCAGTTTGAATTGTCCATGTCACAGCTGGTCAAAGTGGTGAGCTATTCCCTTTTACTTTAAATGAAGGGTTTTATTGCCCTGCGTGAGACACCTGACATAGCCTTTGATTTATCTCCAGAGTAAAGAGGATGTCTTCCTGTATGCGCAGCATAAGATGGAAAAAGTCAGCTTTTTGATTACTGCTCTTAGTTCTGTCTCCACACATGAATCGTACACTACCACTTCAGACAAGCACTCGTGAATGAGTCTGGAAATCTGGCAGGCATTGTGCTCACTTATAGGCAAAGGGTTGTAAAATACCTATATGTGAGGTAGCCTTTCTCTAAATGGTTTAAGGAAAATTGCACATTTTATTCCACTAGGGAGAGATTAATGGTAATACTTTTCTTATCCCATTTAACAATGCATAATAAATGAAAGATGTGCTTATAGCAGGCCTTGTGTGTTTTTTGAGAGATCATTTAGCCTTTTGTAGCACTGATATTGTAAAATAAATTTGTTCTAGTTTATTAGCCTAGTTAAAGTTAAATAAAATTATGTGCATTTTTTGTTAAATTCTGTAATCGTGTAAGCTCTAAAAGGCACATGTCACTGTATTTGTATTGGATATCTGCCAGTCTACCAAACAAGAATATATTTTCTTGCTTGCTCAGTTAATAGCTTATTGCATCTTGCAGCACTGATAGATGGCTGTTATTCCCCATCCCACACCTGATGCCTCTAACCTAGTTGCAATTGGTCGTATTCAGGCTGTGTCAATTACGACTGGCTACATCAGCTCATCTAGGCCATAAAATAGCTCATCCGCCCGAGCAGCGTCACCTATCATTGCACAATCAGGGAATGGTTCCACATGCTCCCGGGCCAGTCGAGAGCATCACAATACGTGGTATTTTGATTTTTAGGGTTTGTTTCAGGGTTTGTAATCAGTAAATCAACTCATCTAAGCAAAATTTAAAGATAAAAGGTAAAAGATTTTGTGAATTTTTTTTTTTACCATAAGTGCATTGCAGTGTCACTTGTAATGTAGGCCTATGTGTTTTCAGTGTGTATAGCTGATAGTTGAAGTAATATTTTTTTCTTTTATGGGCAAATTACACTCAACAAAAATATAAACGCAACACTTTTGTTTTTGCTCCCATTTTTCCTGAGATGGACCCAAAGATCCAAAATTCACTCCAGATACACAACACTACCATTTCTCTCAAACATTGTTCACAAATCTGTCCAAATGTGTGACAGCGAGCACCTCTGCCCCGCCGAGACAATCCACCCCACCTCACAGGTGCGCCACATCAAGATGCCGATCCGACATCATGACCAGTGCACAGGTGTGCCCCAAACTGCCCACAATAAAAGGCCACCCCGAAATGTGCTTTTTTTTTTTGCTTTATTGGGCGTCTGGGGACTCAGAACCAGTCAGTATCTGGTGTGAGCACCATTTGCCTCATGCAGTGCAACACATCTTCTTCGCATAGAGTTTATCAGATTGTCAATTGTGGCCTGTGGAATGTTGGTCCACTCCTCTTCAAAGGCTGTTATGGACGAAGAACACAGGTGCATTTTATTGATGGCATTTTGAATGCACAGAGATACCGTGTTGTGCCATACATCCATGAACATCACCTCATGTTTGAGAGAAATGGTAGTGTTGTGTATCTGGAGTGAATTTTGGATCTTTGGGTCCATCTCAGGAAAAATGGGAGCAAAAACAAAAGTGTTGCGTTTATATTTTTGTTGAGTGCTGCTTACGTTTTTATTAAGTCTGTATTATGCTATTTTTTTTACTTCACACCATCAACCTGGCTCCAGCTCTCATTTGTATTGTTCTCCCGTACAAAAGAAACATAACTTCCCACAGTTCCATTTTAAGTCTTTATGATTAAATTAATGCATTTCTTCGTTGGATTTCAGGATGAGGTGAATCAGATCATGGAGACAAATCTTTGGCTGAGACATGTAAGTTTGCTGTGTACAAATGGACCTTGAACAAGGTTATGGATCCAAGTGTCTGTCATAAATGATTGTCCTTGGCTAGACAGATAGCCTAAATTGCATTATTCATGAGGCAGTCTTTTTAAACATTTATTGATTCCTGAGTTCCAAACATAAACTGATTTTTAAAATAATGTAATTAATACATATTCTGGCATGTTCTGTTTTGAGTACAATACCAAGCTTCAAGACTAAATGTAGCCTACTTCCATTATAATAGTAGCTCTTTGGAAATGGTTTGAAACTTGCTATTTTCAGTGTCTCATAACTCATTAACAGCTATGGTTTCTCAGAAGCACAATGCATCAAACAGAACGAACGAAGGTACATTTTCACCACTAGTTATTTTAATTTAGCAGCACATTGTAGCATTTTATTGTTTTCCTATAATTAAGTTAAAAAAAATGTTACGACTCTGGTGGTTGGTTTATGAGTCTCATGGGGATCTTTTGTTATAAAATGGAGGTCACACAACTCCAACTAAAAGGTCCATAAAACACACTGTAAAATCTTAGATTATGAATGTACACTGTCTGCACTCTATACACATAAATGTAAAAAATCTTTAAATTGTGTGTCCTGAAACAGTAAGATGTAAGCTGTGTTCAACTCCTACTACCCCCTCCCCCCATTAGTCACCATGTCTCCATTGTCTGTGGAACTGTAGTAGTTTACCATTCCCAAAGTGAATGTTGAGTGTATGAATAATGAACTCAGCTTTACAAAGTGCTTGGAGACATATAAAATGTGTTCTATCAAATCTACTTTCCTTATTGACTGGTGCATCAGTATTCAAGTACATAAACCCTTTAACATGCAGTCCTTTTTTAGATATGGAATGACTACAAACTTCGATGGAATCCGAAAGAATTTGGAGGCGTGGAATTCATCAGAGTTCCCTCCAATCGGATTTGGAAACCGGACATAGTCCTTTACAACAAGTAAGATTTCAACACATTAAAAAATTATGAAGCACGTCGTTGATTGTCAGATACAGTCATAAAGAAGGCTTGCTGATTTATGTAGCCCATTGATGTACTTTTTTTGTAAGGGATACTTGCTGTTCTACAAATGAATGAGAATCAGTTTTATAATGACTAAATTCTTCATTTCCCTTTCTCTTTGCAGTGCAGTGGGAGATTTCCAGGTAGACGACAAAACCAAAGCTCTACTCCGCTATAATGGCGATGTAACTTGGATCCCACCAGCCATTTTCAAAAGCTCCTGTAAGATTGATGTCACTTACTTCCCCTTTGACTACCAAAACTGCACCATGAAGTTTGGCTCATGGACTTACGACAAAGCCAAGATAGACTTGGTTCTCATTGGATCCACTATTAACCTCAAAGACTTCTGGGAAAGTGGGGAGTGGATGATCATCGACGCTCCTGGCTACAAACATGACATCAAGTACAACTGTTGTGAAGAAATATACACAGACATTACTTATTCCTTGTATATTCGGCGACATCCTCTTTTTTATACAATCAACATGATCATCCCATGTCTCCTAATATCCTTCCTAACTGTCCTGGTTTTCTATTTACCATCCGACTGTGGAGAAAAAGTAACTTTATGCATTTCGGTGCTTCTGTCACTAACTGTCTTCCTTTTGGTTATAACTGAAACTATCCCTTCAACTTCTTTAGTCATTCCATTGATTGGCGAATACCTCCTTTTCACCATGATCTTTGTCACGCTTTCCATTGTAATCACAGTTTTTGTTCTAAACGTCCACTACCGCACGCCCCAAACTCATACAATGCCACGATGGGTTCGGACTGTCTTTCTGAGTCTTCTACCCAAGATTATGTTTATGACCAGACCAGACAGAGATCCAGATGAAGTGACAATATCGAGTGATAATATTCTGCATTCAAAATCGTGTGCCATTCATTCGGCCGCTAAATTGCAAAAGAAGCATAAACCACAAGCTCTAGTGTGCAGCGTTGTGTCCAGCCTCGCGAACCGGCAAAGACTCCTCAACAACACAGAGTTATCCAATTTGAACAACCTCAACGGACCTCCAGGCAAAGGTACAGCCACTGGGATGCTGTGTGGCGAGGACAGGTGTAACCCCTGTTGGCATCAGAGGTCAAGCAAACTGCCCGTGGACTCTGGAGGTGGGAGCGGATTGGGCAGTCTGGGGGCACGGACCGGAGGGGGCGGGCCTTCCGGGACCACAGCAGGAAGTCAGTGTTCCAGCTTGGACTCTCTGGATGAGGGTCTGATGTCTCTGCTGCCAATCTCTCCAGAGGTCAGAGAGGCCATTGAAAGCGTCAAATACATAGCAGAGAATATGAGGTTACAGAATGAAGCAAAGGAGGTGAGTGTGATGTTTAATGTCAGTGATATAATAAGTGAGACAACGGTTTTAGAATAGCATTCATTTTCATACTGACTTGTTAAAGGGACAGTGTGTAGGATTCGTGGCGCATAGGTGGTGTAGGTACCATGCACTTCCTCTTTTGGCTACGGCAGACCTCGAGGGTCACCCGGGCGCGTTGTAGCGCCGAAAGCTCGCGTGCCCGCGCACGAATCGCGCGCCGCTGTATACACGTATATACGGTTCCCCGTTCACTTTTTTTTTTTTTCTTTTCGCATGAAAACACACAATCCCGATCATGATTCATGACAATCTACACATCAAATGAAACCTTACAGTCTCCTCTTTTTGACTATGCAATTCATTTCCCTGCAAAACAATCACTCAAAACAATCACAGCACATTGGGCTTTTATACAGAAAAGCACAAAACTTAGCTTACTTAGCTTACCTTTGAAGGCTCTGCACAGGTCAAACTCTGTATTTCACCATAAACTTGGCCTCAATCTGTCCATAAGGATCCAGCGAATAAAATCCAGTAAAACAATTTAGTCCAAAATACGTCTTAGATCCATTACAAGTGTGATACAGCAGCATGTTTCTTTACACGAGGCTCCCCCCTTCCCCCCTCCCCTTCCCCTTCTCTCCTTCGCTCCTCCGCTCCCAAATGCAGCGCGGCTGAGCAGCTGCTAGCAGGAGCCGAGGCGAAGGATGAGCCCAAATGTCCTTCTGCGGCTCTCGTATTCAAAATGGCTGCCTCTATATGGGGAAGATCCCCCTTTTATGTGACTATATCTAAGTCCAAAAGAATACTTTGATTTCATGATGGAAGTGAAAAGGCTTGGAAAACAATGTATTTTTGAATGGGTATCTTCAATTTATGTAATTAACAGGTAAAAATCTTACACACTGTCCCTTTAAGAAAACAAGCCATCAGCAGTCCCACTTTGATCAGGAATTGTGTTTTATGACATTCTAAAGCATTTTGGAATACTTTTATTATATAAAAAAATTACTATGGAGAAGAGATTTTAAGAATGACACGAGAATTTACTCTGGAACTTAGAGTTGTATACCAAATCAAAGCACAAAGCCTATAAATGTATAATTTTTAGTTCATATTATAGTGTGTTTTGATAAAGCTTTTTAACGTCCAGTAAAACTTGCTTTGCACAGCTTAGCAACTTTTTTCTGTTACTACAAGTGTTATTTTTTTCCCCTTGTAGGTTCAAGACGACTGGAAATATGTTGCCATGGTTATCGACAGGATCTTCTTGTGGGTTTTCGTTCTTGTGTGCATCCTGGGAACAGCTGGCCTCTTTTTACAGCCTCTGCTGCTGGGAGAGGACATTTAACTTATTTGGACTACATTAAAAATACTCAGACCGTTACACTGTACCATTTTTGGATTTTTCCTAAAGCAAAAAAGTGCTTTGTGGTAGAGTTTTTATATAGACCTATATTTTACTTTAAAATTTAAAATAGCTTCATAACATTTTAGATTGATAGTAGACTCAATGGAAATGTCTGAAACAACATTTTCTTTCTTTTTTTTTTAAGGCAAGAATAAGGACTGTAACGACTACAGTGTCAAAATGTTCATGATGGTGCCATCTTGTGGTCGGAAATTTTATTTATTTATTTTTGCATTATGTTCCATTAACGTGATTGAACTGTGGGGCAATATATTTTTTGTGTGGAACTGTGTAAATAAAATAAATAAACTCTTAAACATATAAATCCATTAAATATATTTAAACTTTATTCTTGGTCATAATTTTATATTGCTTTGTGCTGTCTCAATAAATACATTTCAACATTCCCTCCTTCCCAGTGGAGCTAAGTCAGCTCTCTTTGCCTTCATACTGAATCATAATCAATACACACTCATGAGAATGATGGAAAGATTAGATTGGCTTCCTTTCCTCATCAAACCATTTTCTGGGAATAAATATATTTGGGGGTTTTATGAAAAAATGTCTGTCTCAGCATAGACATTGCAAATGCCTCAACATAGACAACCCATTACAAATGGAAGCATACTCTCATAGGAAATAAAATAAAAAAATTAAAATGTAAAATGAAAATCCTGAAAGAAACATGATATTTGTATTATTATTATTATTATTATTATTATTATTCTTATTATTATTATTATTATTATTAATAATAATAATAATAATAATAATAATAATAAGAAGAAGAAGAAGAAGAAGAAGAAGAAGAAGAAGAAGAAGAAGAAGAAGAAAGAAAGAAAGAAAGAAAGAAAGAAAGAAAGAAAGAAAGAAAGAAAGAAAGAAAGATATGCCTTTATTAGTCCCACAGTGGGGAAATTCCAGTTCTCCATTTAACCCATCCTGTTATCAGGAGCAGTGAGCAGCACATTACTGCGCCCGGGGACCATCTCCATGATCTCCTTGCTTCAGTTTGGTTGGGACCTAAGCTGGAGGATTTTACCTGGAGCATAATAATGCGCCATAGTCCTCCCCTTTTTTCTCGGCCAGTTGGCCTGTGGTGCGCTGTCACACACAAACCGTTCTCTTTTTGAGCAGCATTATTTTGACCATTACAATTTTATGTATCTCTCAACTTTTAACCAATTGGGGGCGCTAACGTGCCTTTTTGAAGATGTGCCCACATTTGAGATTGTGGTTTGTGGATTGTGGTTTTAAAAGTTTCACAAATGAAAATATGGCAGAATTAGATGTTTAGACATAGGATTACATTATGACATTTGTCACATAATTAATCCAAGATGGTGAATTTTGGTTTGGGAGGGGCCGTGGTCCGTGAGATTTTTCCCATGATGCATCTGTGTAGCAAATTTGATTTGGCTATGCCAAAGTTTTTTGTCAGGATTTCACAATGGCAATGTGAAATGGCAATGGCAGATTTGTGGCGTTTCCATGCAACATGATGGGAGATGTTTGTGGGTGTCATTGACAACATGCCACGAATATGTGTAGGGCCTACCAAATCTTGTATGTCTACAACAAAGTAAAATTTATCTTCCATGCAATTACCCTAGGTGGCGCTATCGCGCCAATTTTAAATTTTCTTATATCAATCTGTTTAGGTCTGGGGTGTCCACCAACGATTAAAGTTGGAGAGAAATCGGCTAAAGTTTGTGCAAATTATCACTCGTCGAAGTTTGATTGCGAGCCGCAAAAACAAACCCGAAATTTGTGCCTTTGTCACAGAAACGCTGTTCAGTGTTTTAGAACGCTTTTAACAACTTTTAATGTCCCACTTGTCTAGATGAATAATTCTGGTGAGGTTGGGTCAAGGACCCTAGGACAAATTCATTAAAGTACGAGTACAGGAAAATGTAACATGATCAGAACAATATGGCCGGCTTCCTGTAGGTTGCCTAGCAACCACGTAATATATTTTTTGATTTGGAATGACATGACCTATCTACCAGCCAAATTTCGTTTGTTTCCGACAATGTTCATGTTTCGGGTATAGCCATAGGCGCAATGTAATTTGATTTTCCAGGGGGCGCTGTCGAGCTATTTTTTTTAGATTTTGTAATGCAGAGTATTTGTAAATTCCTATTTTGGCGTTCTTGAATTTTTTGCAAAATTAGGTGACTTTTCATCGGGGACAAGTCACCGAACTGTGCCCATGAGGTCCATTGTCAATGACGAGCGCATTGACCTTATCGATTACTCACATGTCCAGTGCACATTTTTGGAGTTTACCGGGGTTAATGATTACAATTATGCTGCTGCGGCGGCAATGGGCAGTGCCAGTCTGTACTATTGGATGCCATGAGTGTCACTATTGACACTTGAATGAGGATCTCATCTCTGCTGTTTACAGATGATGTTGTCCTGATGACGTCATCAGACAGGGGTCCCCCCGGAGGAGTTGGAGGAAGTGTCTGGTGTGAAGGAAGTCTGGGAGTCCCTGCTTAGACTGTCGCCCCCACGACCCGGCCCCGGATAAGCGGAAGAAAATGGATGGATGGTATTATCCTACTTTATTAAATACATTGAATATTTGTATAAGGCTAATCAAGAACAATCATAGTTTCCATTCCTTACTTTAGCCTTAGCTAACGGCACACATACACACACCACCCTTTACCTTATCTTTTGTAAATATAATTCTCCATTTCATTCTTATTAAAAATGAACTTGCTTACTACTTTATAAATCTACCGCCCATATCAATGCCACAGCACAAACTCGCACAACCTGTCAGACTGAATTATACCTGTTGTCTCTGAAACACCAGGAAGGACATTTCAACAAATCAACATTTCCTCCTGTTAAAGACACATTCCCTCTGCGCTCTTTCAGCTGTTTCAAACAAGGTATGACTTTATTCTTTATTCTAATGCATTTTGATTGTTTCTGTTTAGTTCTAAAAGCAGTATTTTCCTTCAACTTTGCAGTAACTGATGTGTAAAAATTATTGTCACCTGCTCTAGTTTATTGTCTGAGCCTTAATGAAGAAACCAAGAACATCATTCTGTTTATTTGATGATGAACAGTTCATTGTGATGTGTGTTGTACAGTGTTGGGGACGTTACTTTTTATTGCCTAAATAAATCAAATCTGTGCTTTTGTGTTTGATTAAAGACATTTAAATGGAGTGAAGATGTTTAAACACAAGAGTTGCTGAAGTGACATCACAGCAACTTTACTGGGTGATTTCAGCTTCAAGCTGCCTCTGAGGTGGGGACCAGCCTCACAAGTATTTTCACACTCATGCATTACACTACTGAATTACTTGTAATCCCATGGTAGAAGTGATGAAGTTAGACCCAACACTGTGCTGTGTAACATTAGTCCATTTGCACTCTTCAAGACTTTTATCACTTTCTGTAACCATAGACACGATTAAAACAAATAACACATAAAACAACAAATCAGAGGCAATAAGTAAAGAAATGAGTCCAAACAAAGTGAGGAAAGAGTACACACACAGATTTATTTTTGTCTTGTGCAGTGTGAGGCGTTGGTCTGGTGATGTGCTGCTCGAGTCCAAAGGTGTGGCTGTTATTCCTGTGTCTTATTTCCTCAAACTGTGGAGAGAGTGAAAAACATTCAAATGCAATGAACTTCTTTTCACGTTTGTGTTGTTTCGTAGCATGTTTTCTTCTACAACATTTACCATTCAAATGCATTCGTTAGAGTAACACTGTTTGCATTTGTGGTGGAGGCAGGAGGAGGAGGAGGAGACCCTCCTTCAGGCCAAATGAGAGTCAGGTTTGTGGAGATGCAAGCCCACTCACAATAAGGACGCAGATTTTTTAGGAAGTTTTTCAGTGCAACAAACACAACCGAGAACTAACCCAAAGGAAAACACAGATGTGGATAAATTAACTGAGCAAATATCTGAATTAGTGGTACTTGTACCACAGTTTGAGAACCATTGCTCTATACTTAGTCATAAACTAGTCGTTATTTTACATGTTGTTCATGTGTTTAAGAGATTAACATTTATTACATTTTTAAAAATTAGTGTTGATAAACATTAGTGTTCCCCTCCCTGAACTGAGTGTCTGAGTGCCCGAATGATCCTGGAAGCTTCATGCCCCTTTAGGGTTACCCAAGGCAAACAGGTCCTGGGGGACGGGTCAGACTAAGAGCGGTTCAGAAGACCCTATAATGAAAAACACAGCAAGGCCAGTTACGTCGCCCGGATTGGCGTTACCCGGACCCCACCCTGGAGCCAGTGAGCGTCTGGCGGCCGGGCCTTACCCCAGGAAGCCCAGCTGGGCACAGCCTGAAGGAGTGACATGGGCCATCCTCCCATGGACCCACTACCTGCAGGAGGATCCATAGGGAGCCGGCGGTACAGGAAGGTCTGGGTGGCAGTCGAAAGCAGGGGCCTTGTCGACCAAATCTCCGGACATGGAGACAAGCTCTGGTTTATTGGCTGTTCCCATAGCGTTGCTGATGTTTGGTGGTGACAATCTGACAGAACACACAAACACACACACACGCATACACACACACACACACAAACACATACGCACACACACAGAAGCAAATCGCAGCCAAAATCAGGTAAATTCTCCTGTTGAGAGTGGCGGTCTTTAGAGTTGAAGGAGATATATATACAAATAAAATGAACCTTTGTGTGTATCTCTTCATTTGGAGAACACGGGTTGCTGTTTCTGTATCAGTGATGCTCGCTCGTTTAACTTTTTAGTCCAAATACTCGGCGTATTTCTCGGCGTGGGTCTCATGGTGTTGTTTGATATTGTACTCATTTGCTACAGTAACTTGTTGAGGACAAATAAGACACATGGGTTTGCCCCGGACACCCCAAAAGAAATACTGGTTTAGTCCTGGTTTAGTCCTGGTTTAGCCATGGTGTATTTCCTGGTTATAATCCTGGCTCTGTCATTTGTGTCGTCGTCGCTCGAGTGTCTGGTGATTTTTTGTCTGAATTTGTCTTTTTAATACTAATCTTTTTGCCTTTTTAGCACTTGTGGAATTTGATGGCAGTGGGCAGGGCTAAACACTGTGATGTCATTCTGCAGGACTCTGGAGTGAGCATGGATCAGAGCGAGCACAGAGAGGACGCAGACCCTCCCACCACCAGCAGGGCAGCGCTGGGAAGTGAACGCTCTATTAAACGACTGATTGATTTTAAAAAGGAGCATGGTCCACAGTAAGTCTGTGATGCCTTTACCATAAAAACCTTCTCCAGCTCTTCCTTGAACCCCTGTTTCTCTAGTTTCTCATGTTCCTTTTTCCTGATGTTTCTATCTCTTGGTGTTGCAATGTCCACCAACACGGCTTTGTTCTGTTGCTTATCCAACACCTCTATGTCTGGTTGGTCCATCACCATTCTGTCAGTCTCTATCTGGAAGTCCCACAGGATCTTGGCTCGGTCATTCTCCGCAACCTTTGCAGGTGTTTCCCACTTTGACCCTGGGGTCTCTAGCCCATACTCTGCACAGATGTTTTTGTACACTATGCCTGCCACTTGGTTGTGTTGCTCCATGTATGCTTTCCCTGCCAGCATCTTACACCCTGCAGTTATGTGCTGGACTGTCTCAGGAGCCTCTTTGCACAGCCTACACCTTGGGTCTTGTGTGGTGTGATAGATCTGGGCCTATATTGCTCGGGTGCTTAAGGCCTGCTCCTGTGCAGCCAGGATGAGGGCCTCTGTGCTGTCCTTCAGACCAGCCCTCTCCAGCCATTGGTAGGATTTCACTTCAGTTATGTTTCGGTGGTACGCCCCATGTAGGGGTTTGTCCTGCCATGATGGTCCCTCCAGCACCTCTTCCTCTGCACTCCACTGTCTGAGGCATTCCTTCAGCACATCATGTCCTTGATGTACTTATGGATTTTGGATGTTTCATCCGGGACAGTGGTTCCCACTCTCACTAGTCCTCGGCCTCCTTCCTTCCGGCTTGTGTACAGTCTCAGGGTGCTGGATTTGTGATGGAACCCTCCATGCATGGTCAGGAGCTTTCGTGTCTTAACGTCTGTGGTCTGTATCGCCTCCTTTGGCCAGCTTATGAGTCCTGCTGGGTATCTGATCACTGGCAGGGCGTAGCTGTTTATTGACTGGGCCTTGTTCTTGCCATTGAGCTGGCTTCTTAGGACTTGCCTTACTCGTTGCAGGTATTTGGCCGTAGCCGCTTTCCTTGTTGCCTCTTCCATTTGCTTGTGGGATACCAAGGTACTTGTAACCAGTGTTGGGCAAGTTACTCAAAAACTGTAATGCACTACTTATTACTTGTTACTGTCATTTTAAAGTAATGCCTTACATTACAATATTACTCTAAATAAAAAGTAAGGCATTACACTACTTTTGCATTACTTTAGTTACTCTCGCCAAAATGACTGGAAATAAGGATTTGGCAATCTACAGTGCAAATCTCTCATGTGTCATGACTTTCACCTGGGTTATATCGTTCCCTGTCCCATCCCCTCCTTTCCTGACTAATTTCGTGGTGCTATGGCACCTCTGCAAGTGCTTCGTCAAATTGCTTGTACTGCATTTTGACGTGGAAAGAGGTTTGGGATTCACACACAGTGTGCATTTAACTCAAATGTTCTTGGAGTCCTTATTTTGAACGAAGTGAAAGTAGTGGGCGTATGCCCATCTTGAAAAGGAGCTAGCACTATGCGATTCTTCTGGTTCTGTCATCCTTTGTCAGTCTGCCAGTTCGAGACGAAGTAAAAGGAAATGGAATGGTCTGCATGGACTTTTATATCACTAGCTGATCTCGCGGAACTTTGTAGGAAATGTAATGTTCTGCGCGGACTTATCAGATTCAGTAGCTGATCTGGCGGTGATCCGCAAACTTTGTATGAAGAAAACGCAAAACCCACAAAAACAAAGCAGGTTAAAAATGCATTGTAAGGTGTGTTACTGGCATTGTAACGAGTAATATATTACTGATTTTCTTCCCTGTAATGCGTTACATTACTGCGTTACACCAAAAAGTAATGCATTACAGTAATTAATTACTTTTGTAACGAGTTACTCCCAACACTGCTTGTAACTATCCTCAATGTCTGCTATTGTTCCCTCTGGGAGTTAGACCCCCTCTGTGTGGACTACCTTCCCTCTCTTTCACATCCTACTACATTTCTCAAGCCCAAATCCAGTGTCTGTGCTGTAGATCCTGGTGGTGTGGATCAGTGAATCGATGTCTCGTTACCTCTTAGTATACAGCTTGATGTCATCCATGTAGAGGAGGTGACTGATGGTGGCCCCATTTCTGAGTCGGTATCCGTAGCCAGTGCTTTCGATGATTTGGCTGAGGGGGTTCAGACCTATGCAGAACAGCAGTGGGGACAGTGCGTCTCATTGGTATATGCCACATTTGATGGACACTCGTGCGAGTGGCTCAATATCGTCAGTCTGCGGAACATAAATGGGCGTTTCTTCCCTAAATGGGAACACCTCCCGTTTCTTCTTCTCTTTCCACGCGGAACTGTCAACATCTGGTCTAACATATATGTCAAAATAAGAGTTGTACATTGCGTTAGCATTGGTTTTAACGCTAAGCCCGCTGCCGAAGATCGCAGTAAAATTTTGGGTTGTGCCATGCATTGCTTTACTTATCAAATAGTTTACATGTCCCCTTACAAAAAGTATTTCCAACACAGAGCAATCAAGTGCAAGTACAATCATTTGGATAAAAACAAATTGCATTCATAACAAATACTAGTATTATCACTGTACTTGGGCAGAAAATATTGCAATACTGGTTTCCTGTCACTTTCATCAGTCACAGATAAGCAGGGGAACCCCCTGGTCCTGGCATCTTTGTAAAAGCAGCTTCTGACTGCTGGGCAGTGTTGAACAATGGAACTACAGTGAAAGGAAGACAAATGGTGAACAGTGACCAAACTCTAATGTATTCTTATATCATCTTACTTACTGTTGCTTGAATTTGCCGCGTTCAAGTGTTAAACAAACTCAAGTCTCACGCTTTGAGAGTGACACACGCAATTCGACATGTTCACACGCCACACATGGTATTTCCCACGCTGAAATTTTTTTAAGCAATTCAAAACTGTAGCCACCGTTCACAGCGCTTCTGTGCCCAGAGAATCGGTTAGTTAATGCAGGCACCGCGCGTTTTCAGCGAAAAAAAAGTCACACGCTCCACCCCGCTCCCCCAATAGAAATCTCACTCCTACCAAACTTCAAAACTTGAGAGCCCTGAACAAAGCCCTGGATGCTTAATGTTCTTTATATCTTCAATTTGAATGATGTTTAGATGGAAAGAAACAAATGTGCATTATGATATGTGACATAAATACGATGCCTAGTTTTGTCAGTATTTAACTTACTCTAAGCAATCATTGAAATAAAACAATCTATTCCTCCGTGTGGGGAGTTTCTCGAAAGCATAGTTGCTAACTTAGCAACTTTGTTGGTTTCAATGCAATTTCCCATTGCCAACCAATTAAGTTATTAAGTACGTGTACATAAACATAAAACATAAACATAAACCCCTGTCTAGCTGTAGACCTACGGCTATGCAGCCTATCAATAGCCAGTGTTGGGGAGTAACGGATTACATGTACCGGCGTTACGTAATCAGAGTACAAATAATGAGTAACTGTAATCCGTTACAGTTACTGTTTTAAGTAGTGGTAATTACTTACAGTTACTTTGTTGAACTACATGGATTACACGGTGGTACTTCTAATGGAAAAAAACAAGCTATCATTGCCGCGGCTACCGAAGACGCAAAAAGAATTAGAACGCAAGCAAGAGCAAGCAACACTGTTATCGTTGCCAATTGCTGGCAACGATAACAGCGTCAGTCAGTCACAGATTGAAGAACTTCTAGCAGCTATGGTCACAATCACACAATGGAAGAGGACGAGTAGCCCAAGCCAACCCACCATGACGAGCAAGAGCCGAGTTAATTGATGATTAACCCATCAATCGTGACTTTAGTCCACAACCACAACATGCCAGCACAGAACCGCGCAGGATAAAATACCAAAACAGTGGGCTACACGCATTAAACAACTGCATTAAAATCGTGGAAATCAATGCTCAACCCAGCCATAATTTTTTTTAAAAAGTGCCTTACCTTCATGCCGTTAATAAATGCTCTTCTCCGCAGCCCGATCGCTCCCCCCACCTCCTCCTCGATTCATTTTACTAAACTATAATGCTAAGTATCCGACCGTCCATCTATCTCCTCTTCTACTTTGACTAACTTGACCACACTACCACAATCTTCACCGTTCTATTTCTCATGAAAGTGATTAAATGTTGTGTTGTACTAACTTCCTCGAAAAGGTTTACTATTGTCTTCCATATAAAAAGTGTTTTCCACTTCATATGCGAGCGCTACCAATTCTTGACAGCAACTCCTGCCGTGATTGTTCAATTCTCCGGCCGTGGGAATTTCCTATTCATGTCCTCGCTTGTAAGTCGTTTTGGGTTAAAAAGCGTCTGCCAAACGCAATGTAAAGTAATGTAATGCACAAAAGAATTATCACTATTGGTAGGCATAAATAGATTCCTGAGGGTCTAAGCTTTCAAACGGTTTGTCATATATACTTTGATTGAAGTTCTAAATCATTAATATAATTATCCCCCACCTCCACCATCCCCTCCTGTAATATACCTTCTATTGCAAACAAGTTGCATACAGTAAAAGCAGATTCTAAAGAGTTAGGAGGAATGAGCAGATATGCAGCAGTGTAATGCAGAATTGGAGAGGAACACAGTGACTGGAAGGAAGAAGCGGAAGATCATCTTTGGACAATCTTTGGACTGCTGTAGGGGAAAAGCTCTTTTGGTATCTGGTGGTTTTGGTTGGTAGGCTCCTGCCGTGTCTCTAGAAGGATCTAGTATAGTCTGTTTGGCAGATTAGAGGAGTGTTTGAGAATGCTGCACAATCTGAGCAGGCATCTGTTCTTTGGCCTCCTCAATAGAAGTGGAGTGCCTCTGATGGGTTGGGCAGTTTTCAACACATTCATGTAGTTTGTAAAAAGATGGTAATGTTAAGTAATCCAAAGTAATCAGATTACGTTACTCACCTGAAGTAACCCAATAGATTACGGTACAAATTACATTTTGGAGCATGTAATCTGTAATTTGTAAGGGATTACATTTCAAAAGTAACCTTCCCAACACTGTCAATAGCTCTGTCAAGTCTCTTGCCAGGCTATCGCTAACCAACTTGTTAACTTGGTGCTTTTGTTGTCACCAGAGAGGGTCTAATCACATTGTTGATAATGTTTATGGACATACAACATGATGCTGGAATTGCTCAAACTGTACAAATAAATGATACTTATGGACATAATCTCCCATGAGACAAACAATATTGAAACGTTTTGCCAACTTTAGATTGAAAGAAACCGGAAAGCGGAAGAGTGCAAGTTCATGCGAGTGTGAGTGAGTGTGAGTTCCTGCCTGGTTGATTAAACACTATGGGAATGCCCATTAGGGAGTTTCTGTGGCACGTCTAGAACGCCCAAGCTGCAGACCGACCCTCTTCGTGTGGCTTGCCATTGGCCTCAAGGGTGGTTTTCCACAATTGCATCAAGTTTGCAATGAACGCCCTTAGAATCGGATTGATATTGTACAGCTCCATGCACTCAGTGATCCATGTGTGTGGCATTGAGTCATAGGCTTTCTTGTAATCAATCCAGGCAGTGCACAGGTTGGTCTGACGGTTCTGCATTCGCCGGCGACTGTTCGGTCAACCAGAATTTGGTGCTTGGCTCCTCTGGTGTTTTTGCTGATGCCCTTCTCTGCTGTGCTCATGTATTGATCCATGTGCCCACTTATCTTAGCTTGCATAATCCAATCCAATCCAATCCAATCCAACTTTATTTCTATAGCACATTTTATAAACAGAGACAGTTTCCAAAGTGCACTTTGAATGTTTGAATGGGTGCGCTGTACGATGCAGACTCGTCAGACATGCAGACTTTACATGTAAAACACATTTTGTATGAATGAAGCATGCACAGCATGGATCCATGTCAGAGCTCAGACTAAAGCCACTGCTCCCTCTGTGTCCACAGACCTGCTCCTGGGACCAGTGCAGTGTCATTGAAGAGTGATCGCTCAAAGGCACAAGTGGTGAATTTTAAACAAGAAACTGATCCACAGTACGTGAAGCTAACAACCTCCTACATCGACAGCACTTCATATACCCAGCACCACTGTAGCATTTTAACATTTAATTGGTCTAATTAAGAACTTAGCCAAAATCAACAATATCTTTGGACTCTGGATACGTTCAGTGTGGTTTTGGATTGGTTTGATAGAAATGTTTTGTGTTAAATGTATTTTTTAATTAATCCATTTCTAAATATGAGGACTGGAGTGGAGTATTTTCTGTATTTTTTTTCCAGAGGTCCAGAAGTCTCCAGTGGTCAGCACCATCAGACAAAGCTGGACTCCATATTTAAGGTCTGTCATTCACTGTTCAGATGAATGAGAGCTTGTTTCACACAGATGTGACATTGACTGCATTTGTGTTGTTTATAATGTGTCTGTTCAGCTTCTGGAGGAGGACATCTTCACTTTTGTCCAGAAGGAGCTGAAGAAGCTCCATAAGGTTCTGAGAACAGATTACCCAGAATGCTCAGAGCCTGTGGAGGCTGAGGATGAAGTGCAGAGGAGCTGCAGTGAGGCTGTTCTGAAGATCACACTTAACTTCCTGAAGAGAATGAAGCAGAAGGAGCTGGCTGAGCGTCTGTGGAACAGTAGGACCATTTAACAGATTTAACAAGGTGCTCACAGTCATTTTATCTTCTCTGAGACCCAGGTTTGTATCTATTGTCTTCATTCAGAGAGTTATTCTGGAGTTTGTCAGCATAAACTGAAGTCTCACCTGCAGCAGAAGTTTGAGTGTGTGTTTGAGGGCATTGCTAAAGCAGGAGACTGCACCCTTCTGAATGAGATCTACACAGAGCTCTACATCACAGAGGGAGGGCCTTCAGAGGTCAACCAGGAACATGAGATCAGACACATGGAAACAGCCTCCATGAAACCAGGTCCAGCAGAGACAGCCATCACATGTGAAGAGATGTTTAAAGGCCCAGCTCACACACATGGACCAATCAGAACAGTGCTGACAAAGGGAGTGGCTGGCATCGGGAAAACAGTGCTCACACAGAAGTTCAGTCTGGACTGGGCTGAAGGCAAAGCCAACCAGGACATACAGCTGCTGTTCCCGTTCACTTTCAGAGCTCTCAATGTGCTGAAGGAGAGAAGCTTCAGCTTGGTGACACTTGTTCAGCACTTCTTTAGGCAAACACAAGCAGAACTCTGCAGCTTTGAAGATCTCCAGGTGCTCTTCATCTTTGACGGTCTGGACGAGTGCAGACCTCCTCTGGACTTCTCCCAAACCAAGGCGCTGACCGACCCCACAGAGTCTGCCTCAGTGCACGTGCTGCTGGTAAACCTCATCAGGGGGCGCCTTCTTCCCTCCGCTCGACTCTGGATAACCACACGACCCGCAGCGGCCAATCAGATCCCTGCTGAGTGCGTCTCCATGGTGACAGAGGTCAGAGGGTTCACCGACCCACAGAAGGAGCAGTACTTCAGGAAGAGGTTCAGAGGTGAGGCCGACAAAATCATCTCCCACATCAAGACGTCCAGATGCCTCCACATCATGTGTCACATGCCGATCTTCTGCTGGATCGCTGCTGCAGTCCTGGAGCATGTGCTGAAAAGCAGAGCGAGAGAAGAGCTGCCCAAGACCCTTACTCAGATGTACATCCACTTCCTGGTGGCTCAGGCCAAAGTCAAGAACATCAAGTATAAAGAAGGATCTGGGACAGACTCACCCTGGAGTCCAGAGACCAGGAAGATGGTGGAGTCTCTGGGAAAACTGGCCTTTGAGCAGATGCAGAAAGGAAACCTGATCTTCTATGAGTGTGACCTGAGCGAGTGTGAGCTGGACGTTGCAGAGGCCTCAGTGTACTCCGGAGTGTTCACACAGGTCTTTAGAGAGGAGCCAGGCCTGTACCAGGACAAGGTGTACTGCTTCATCCATCTGAGTGTGCAGGAGTTTCTGGCTGCTCTTCACGTCCACCAGACCTTCATCAAGACTGGGATCAACCTGCTCTCAGAGAAACAAACACCATCATGCACAAATATGTTTACTAGTAAATCAGTGCATTTTTACCAGACAGCTGTGGACCAGGCCTTACAGAGTCCAAATGGACACCTGGACTTGCTCCTCCGCTTCCTCTTGGGTCTTTCACTGTCGACCAATCAGAGCCTTCTACAAGGTCTGCTGACACAGACAGGAAGTAGCTCCCAGACCAATCAGAAAACAGCTAAGTACATCAAGAAGAAGCTGAGAGAGAATGTGTCTGCAGAGAGGAGCATCAATCTGCTCCACTGTCTGAATGAGCTGAATGAGCGTTCTCTGGTGGAGCAGATCCAACAGTACCTGAGTTCAGGATGTCTGTCTAAAAGTCGACTATCTCCTGCTGAGTGGTCAGCTCTGGCCTTCATCTTACTGTCATCAGAAGAAGATTTGGACCAGTTTGAGCTGAAGAAATACTCTGCTTCGGAGGAGGCTCTCCTGAGGCTGCTGCCAGTGGTCAAGGCCTGCAACAAAGCTCTGTGAGTAACTTTGTTTAACAGAGGATGTTTGATTTAACTTGTACATAAACAATGTTTTCTCTTTCCAGACTGAGCAGCTGTAACCTGTCAGAGAGAAGCTGTGAAGCTCTGTCCTCTGTCCTCATCTCCCAGTCCTCTAGTCTGAGAGTCCTGGACCTCAGTCTCAACGACTTGAAGGACTCAGGGCTGAAGATGTTGTGTGTTGGACTGAAGAGTCCTCACTGTAAATTGGAACAGCTCAGGTCAGAGGGGTTCATATTATTCACTATTATTACAGAACCTGTTGGTATTTGCATTGGGAAAAAAGCATTTGATAAAGTAACATAAAGATATGGGACTTGATCTTTGTCTCATTTGGATTGAATGTTTCTAATGAATGGACTGATTACAATAATCTGTGTCCTCAGACTGTCAGGTTGTCTGGTCTCAGAGGAAGGCTGTGCTTCTCTGGCCTCAGCTCTGAGGTCCAACCCCTCCCATCTGAGAGAACTCGACCTGAGCTACAACCATCCAGGAGACACAGGAGTAAAGCTCCTGTCTGCTCTACAGGAGGACCCCCACTGCTCACTGGACACTCTCAGGTATGGACATGCTAATTTTGAAAATCATAAATGTCAGTATAATGAATAAAAACAGACTTCAGAACCACCAGAGTCCTGTGCACCACAGATTGAGAACAGTAATGCTCTGTGACAAACTGTGATGTGGTGTGTTTCCTTCAGACTGAGGCCTGCTGGAAAACGATGGATGAATCCAATCAGAAGATGTAAGTCTGACTTGACCTTTTTTTTTTTTTTTGTCTCACACAAACAAACTGTCTGTCAGCATTCAATTACATAACTGTGTCATTTTTGAGGGTCACAGCATTTCCTTTTTGTGCCAGTTAAAACATCAGGGAGATGTAGAGATGTAGTTTCAGGGGTAATCATCTGGACACTGTTTTTACAAACAAAGGCAAGTTTATTTGTACAGTACAAGTAATTCAAAATGCTCTACAGAATAAGAAAGAAATGAAATCACTATCATCACAATATAAGTAAGTCAAAACATAAATAATCATCATAAAGTTAACATTAAAAGAGAAGAGCAGAATAAAAACCTTTAAGGTATGTTTACACCGGACGTGTCACGCGTGAACTGCACAAGTTTTTCCCATGTTAACCCTGTGTAGAGTCACCATGACGCAGGGCTAAAATGCTGCGGCGAGTCACGCGGGCGGCGCAAAGCGGTTTTGCCGTTTCTCCAAGTCTACACGTGGTATAAATTCTTGGTCTAGTTGGACCCATATCAACTACGTGGTGTAACTTTAAACAGATGATTCTACGGTAACTCAGCTGCTACACGTCAAATAAAAAAATACCAAGTAAAAATCTGGTAAAGTCCATGTTTGTCAATGAAACTCTGAGCTGTAATCTGAAGCTTATTGATCATGTTTATCTGCAACCCATGTCAACTAGAAAATGTTTACAGGCAAAAACAAAGGCCAAAAGAACAAAACCTGCACGACTTACCGTTTAGAGCAGGGGTCGGCAACCCCAAGCAACCCACATGCGGCTCTTTGATCCCTCTGATGCGGCTCAGTACAGTGGTCCCTCGTTTATCACGGGGGTTACGTTCTAAAAATAACCCACGACAAGCAAAATCTGCGAAGTCGTCAGCTTTATATTTTACAATTATTCTCCATGTTTTAAGGCTGTAAACGCGTCACCATACACATTCTACACTTTTCTCAGACTGGAATTAACGTTTTCTCACATTTCTCTCTTGTTTAAACACTCAAACGTTCGTAGATTTTCAACAAAAAAGCACAGAATTAGAGAACGAAACCAAAGTGTATTTCGTGTGTATGTCACAGTTCTTATGGCCGCTTCACTGTGGCGGGTTCTGTCGGGGAGAAATCTTGCAAACATACAGCACTTCAGAGTCACACTGCGATCGAACATTTATATAAATCTGGCAAATTGAACGCATTCTATACAGGAGACACGGAGGAGAATGACTGACGAATCGGCAAAGGTCTACAGTCCCTTAGCCAATCAGGACGCAGAAATGCGCGTTGATACACTATAAAAAAAATATAATATAAAAAAAATCTGCGAAACAGCAAGGCCACGAAGAGTGAACCACGATATAGCGAGGGACCACTGTATTTAATTAAAATGTATTTTATTTTAGTTCATTAATTTTCAAAATGTAATTCTATGGCACAAAGGCAAAAAAAGACGTTATATGCAGTTTTATTTCATTTTAATTGGGGCCAGGCAGCGGTAGCTGCAAGGCACCTATAGTGTTTCTATTGATTCCTATTATTATTATTATTCATTATTCTTCCGCCTCTGGGAGTCTATGGCAACCCCTAGAACCGTCTGGTAAAAAGTTGTGAAATTTGGCATGCACATTCCAGCCACTCTCCTCATTACCCACAGCAATTTATAGGCCCCCACCCCCAACCCTCTAGCGCCACCAGCAGCTCAAAGTTGCAGGAATTTTCAGGTACATTTCTGCGTGTAACTTTTGAACCGTATGTCCAATATTCAAAAACTTGGTATCCCTGGACTCCTTGGGCCAAGCCGAATCCAACGCACCCTATGACGTCATTTTCCGTCAGGGTAGATTTTCCGCCATTTTGAATTTTATGAAAAACACTCAAAATGCTTCTCCTCCCTCAATTTTGGACCAATTTTGCTCAAATTTGGTCCATAGCATCTTTGGACTGAGCCTCATTAGGGACGTACCCGTTTTTTTTGATATCTCTTATCGTTTTGACGTGACAGCCAATCAAACGTGTCCGAAAAGTCGCCAAATAGGAAGTGAGCTCATATCTCGGGAACCGTTTATAGGATTATTTTCAAACTTTTCACAGATGTTTGTGTCCTTCCCAGGAATCCCCACAAAAAATTACAGGTCCCCACCTCAAACCCTCTAGCGCCACCAACAGGTCAAAATTTTAGGGACATTTCTGCTTGTAACTTTTGAACCGTAAGTCCGATTTTCAAAAATTTGGTATCCCTGGGATCCTTGGGCGAAGACTGATCCAACGCATCCTATGACGTCATGTCTGCCGGAATAGAATGTCCGCCATCTTGGATTTTTTTGAAAATCAATAAAATTCTTCTGTTTCTACAACTTAACTTGTAATTTCCACAACAAATGGTGTGCACCCAGATTCTAGACCGTCTCATGATGCCCTTCAACAAGTTTTACGTCCCCACCCCCCAACCCTCTAGCGCCACCAGCAGGTCAAAGTTGCAGGTACATTTCGGCTTGTAAGTTTTGAACCGTACGTCCGATTTTCTAAAACCTGGCCTCCCTGGACTCCTTGGGGCAAGACAAATCCAACGCATTCTGTGACGTCATTTTCCGCGGCTAAGATTTTCCGCCATTTTGAATTTTATGAAAAATATTCAAAATGCTTCTCCTCCCTCAATTTTGGAGCAATTTTGCTCAAATTTGGTCCATAGCACCTTTGGACTGAGCCTCATCAGAAACCTACCCGGTTTTTTGATATCTCTTATCGTTTTGTCGTGACAGCCAATCAAACGCGTCCGAAAAGTCACCAAACAGGAAGTGAGCTCATATCTCGGGAACCCTTCATAGAATTATTTTCAAACTTTTCACACGTATTCTAGTCTGTCCCAGGATTCCGCACAAAAAATTACAGGGCCCCAGCTCAAACCCTCTAGCGCCACCAACAGGTAAAAATTTGAGGGACATTTCTGCTTGTAACTTTTGAACCGTTAGTCAGATTTTCAAAAACTTGGTATCCCTGGGATCCTTGGGCCAAGTCGAATCAAATGCACCCCATGACGTCATGTCCGCCGGAATAGAATGTCCGCCATTTTGAATTTTATAAAAAATACTCAAAATGCTTCTCCTCCCTCAATTTTGGACCAATTTTGCTCTAATTTGGTACATAGCATCTTTGGACTGAGCCTCATCAGAAACTTGCCTGGAGTTTTGATATCTCTTATGGTTTTGTCGAGAGAGCCAATCAAACGCGTCCTAAAAGTCGCCAAACAGGAAGTGAGCTCATATCTCGGGATCCCTTCATAGGATTATTTTCAAACTTTTCACACGTATTCTAGTCTGTCCCAGGATTCCACACAAAAAATGACAGGGCCTCAGCTCAGATCCTCTAGCGCCACCAACGGGTCAAAATTTGAGGGACATTTCTGCTTGTAACTTTTAAAGCGTAAGTCCGATTTTCAGAAACTTGGTATCCCTGGGATCCTCGTACGTACACTGATCCAACGCATGTAATCAAATTAGGCTGGGTCGCTGCTTGGCCCCACATTGCTGCTTGCAGCTATATTTTCAAAAGGGTTTTGTGGCTCCCAGTGTTTTCTTTACGGTGTGAAACAGGTCCAAATGGCTCTTTGAGTGGTAAAGGTTGCCGACCCCTGGTTTAGAGCCACTACAGTAGAAAACATCAGTTTATATCCACAACAGAGCTATTTCTTCCAGTGCATCCTCTACGCCATGTGCACAGAGAATTTTCACATTCATTTAATTCCATCAGGTTCATAAACATTAGATTCTACTCCTGGATTTCCACACATATAGAAGAACGTTTTCTCTAAAAAACAAGGAGATTATCCTGCAGATGGGGCAGACAGGTTGTCTGTGCCTTTATCACTTTGGTTGGGTGTCTGGAGTGTCCGGAGGACAGGGCTCCAGTCGCTCGGAGACACTCTGCAGAGCCCCGTGTGTCGTGTTCTCTGATACCAGTGTCTCCCGCTCGGTACCACTTTTCCCCGGGCTATAGTTTCCTACTGGGAGGAAAGGAGGAGCCTTGGAGACTCAATGACACGGGCAAAGCTGTTGGACTCAGCACAGAACTGCTAAAGTGTCACATAAGCAAAAGTGTCTGTGGATTCACTTTGAGACATTTAAAGACAAAAATCATCATCAAAAACCTGCCTGCAGAGGTTTTAAATGTCATCCAGGCATGTTTGAGTATTTTAGCAATTTCTCCTGGGCCCTATCTAAACCCTCCTTACCTTAACAACAACAAACAACAACAAACTCCAGAGAACTGTCCACATTTACACTGAGAATCATCTGAAACAGACTGGTGTGGGGCTGTGAAAGAAAATATTTTTTACACTCAAATAAATATGAGCCAAACAGAAGACTGGAAGGATAAAGAAATAAAAGACGAAAAAATATACTGAAAAAACACATGAATCATAAATCAGTGAAAGCCTTTAAATCCATCTTTCATGAACAAATGTGGCCATATTTTACGGGAATTAAATGTGTGTGTCACATGCTGAGAGTGGACAGGGGATTAACTGCTGCTGTGTTGTGTCTTCTGTCCATCAGATTTCTGTGATCTCACTCTGGATCCAAACACAGCTCAGAGAAACCTCAAACTGTCTGACAACAACAAGAAGGTGACCTTTGTGACAGAGGAGCAGCCATATCCAGATCATCAGGACAGATTTGAGTACTTGGCTCAGGTTCTGTGTTCCACTGGTCTGACTGGTCGCTGTTACTGGGAGGTCCAGTGGAGTGGAAGGGTTTATATATCAATGACTTACAGAAGAATCAGAAGGAAAAGAGGCGGTGATGACAGTGGGTTTGGACACAATGATCAGTCCTGGAGTCTGTCCTGTTCTAAAGATGGTTTCTATGTTCTTCATAATAACGAACAAACCCTCCTCCCTCAGCCCTGGTCCTCCTCTTCTGGGACAGTAGCAGTGTTTGTGGACTGTCCTGCTGGCTCTCTGTCCTTCTACACAGTCTCCTCTGACCATCTGACCCACCTCCACACCTTCAACACCACATTCACTCACACTCTGCTCCCTGGGTTTAGTTTCTGGTCTTATGACTCCTCAGTGTCTCTGTGAGCTGCACAGACTCACTCTCCTTTTTTAGTTTTAACTTAGATCTCTGTCTTAGATAGTTTTTTGTTGTGTTTTGTCTTCATATTGTATTTTGTACACTGTCTTTTTGCACTACCTGGCCAGAGAGAAACAAAATTTCGATTCACTGTATGTTGAACACATATGGCAGAATTGACAATAAAGCTGACTTTGAACTTTGAACTTGAACTCCTCAGTGTAAAATAGTCCAACATTTTTCATTTATTTTTACATCAGTGAACAAAAAAGCAATGTTAACTGTGGAGTTTGACAGAAAAAGCCTGCAGACATGAGCCTCACTTCAGTGTGTGGATTAAGATAAATGTCTAGTGTGAGAGATATGTGTGGGTGTTATATGTGTACGGGACCAGAACTTTATAAAGTGTCATCAAATATTTGAGAAAACCCTTCTCTCTGTCTCATTTGAAGCGCATGTGTCCTTGATTCAGGGACTGAATCACTTCAGCTCAACATCAGACAACACAACACAAAAGAAAATTCAATTGTGTCACTGGACCAAAGTTTTAGCTGCACGGTTAGATGGTGACACACATTAGCAAACACTAACAAAAAAGTGTTGAAATGGTCTGAAAACTCAAGAAAAAAACACAAAACTGATTCCTCTCTCTCTCTCTTCTCTCATTCAGTCCATTTTTCATTTTTTGTTTTTACTGCTGTGTGACTGTGAGCGGGGTCACCTCTCCACAGATCTGACCTGTAACCTGGCCTTGTTTCCATGGAGATGTGTAACGACTTTGTCAGGGACAGGGAGTTTGGGGATTGTGTGCACAAATCCTTCAACAAATCACACTCCTTGATTCAAGAAAACTTTTCACTTCTTTTTTCATGTTTGGAGTCTAGAAATTCTACAACATCTGATTTATAATCTAAAGTTTGACAAAACATGAAATAAATCCCAAAATCTGGAGTTTTCAAAGGACAGACACAAAAATGAGACAAACTAAAACTAATAGATCTGAAGGAGCTGCAAAAAACACAAATGTGAGAATCATTTCATATTGTCACATAAAACTTTTGTCCCTTTAGACTTTCTCACAGTGGGAAGAGGAACAGGATTGGTCTAAAACACTAAAGCCCCTGCAGTGTTGTGGCGGCCTCTGGTGGTGAGGCTGGATACTGCAGTGTAAACATCTAAAGTGTTTCTCACTGACGTCAGCCCTGCTCCTGAAGTGCACGTTTTCTCCCACATTATAACCATGTACCTCCTTACGGTTAGCAGAACGATCTGTACGAGAAAATAGCTGAGCCACAAGGTCAATGGGAAGGGCATCTGATGTAAATAGAAATCTGCTCCTCTGACCCTCTGCTCCTCTGGCTCTGCTCTTCTGGCTCTGCTCCTCTGACCCTCTGCTCCTCTGGCTCTGCTCCTCCGGCTCTGCTCAGGTGAAGTTTCTTTAGGAGCAGACGTGGTGTTTTCTCAGTAGGGTCAGTGAAAGCCTCGCAGTGCGTTCGTGTGTGACTGGTTAGCTCAACTGGTAAGTAACTGACTTTCCCCCCGGAGGTTGTGAGTTTGAATCTTCCCCCGGCAATGAGCTAGCCAGTGTGGGTCCTTGGGCAAGACCCTTCATGGTACTGCCCCCCGGGCGCCAAACGATGGCTGCTCACTGCTCCTGAAAAGGATGGGTCAAATGCAGAAGTCAAATTTCTCCCGCGTGTCATTGTGTGTGAGACCAATAAAGTCTTTGGGGGCAGTTTCTTTCAGTCTTTTACTGCGTTCCTCTTCCTCTTTTTGCTCAGGAAGTTCTCCAGTTTCCCGCTTCTCTTCAGATCCTGGTATTTCTCCAACAACTGCAGCTTCTTCCTCTTAGCTGCAAAACACAGTTATATTTAACTGGACTAAACCAGGACTGAACCAGGACTAAACCAGGTCTAAACCAAGACTAAACCAGGTCTAAACCAGGTCTAAACCAGGACTGAACCAGGACTAAACCAGGTCTAAACCAAGACTAAACCAGATCTAAACGAGGTCTAAACCAGGACTTAACCAGGTCTAAACCAGGTCTAAACCAAGTCTAAACCAAGTCTAAACCAGGTCTAAACCAGGACTAAACCAGGACTAAACCAGGTCTAAACCAAGACTAAACCAGGTCTAAACCAGGTCTAAACCAGGTCTAAACCAGGTCTAAACCAGGACTGAACCAGGACTAAACCAGGTCTAAACCAAGACTAAACCAGGTCTAAACGAGGTCTAAACCAGGACTTAACCAGGTCTAAACCAGGTCTAAACCAGGTCTAAACCAAGTCTAGACCAAGTCTAAACCAGGTCTAAACCAGGACTAAACCAGGACTAAACCAGGTCTAAACCAGGTCTAAACCAGGACTAAACCAGGACTAAACCAGGTCTAAACCAGGTCTAGACCAGGTCTAGACCAGGCCTGGTGTGAGACTCACAGTTGTTGAGGAAGAACGATGCTTGTCCCTGATTGGCTCATTCTCGCTGCTTTCTCTTGATCTCCAGCTCTGTGTTCCTCTGCTGCTCACGGCTCAGTGTGGTCCTCTCCTGGTTCTCCTGCCAAAGACACCACGTGGTTTAAAAGTGTTAAACATGAGCGAATACGTCCTGGAGCACGGCACAATGACTCTTTGAAATGTTCCCCTGAGTTCTTGAGCTCTTTAGGCGATAGAACGTCCTCTACAGAGAGCTACACGTGCTCATGAGAAACGAGAAGAACATTGTGGCACAGTTTGGCCTGGACAGTGTCTCACGGGGGCATGAGTGCAGCAGTGCTTTGAGTTCCCTCCACACCTCCAGAGAAGGTCCATCAGCTGTACACCTCCAGAGAAGGTCCATCAGCTGTACACCTCCAGAGAAGGTCCATCACCTGTACACCTCCAGAGAAGGTCCATCGGCTGTAAAGTGTCAGCATCTGCCCCAAAGGTCCAAATGCATATGCATCATTCTCTTCACCAGGACTGCAGCTCCTCCTTCTTTCTCTCACTTTTGGTTTTCTCCAGCTTCTTCTTGAGGATCTGCAAACACATGATTAGCACACACGGTACACACACATGATACACACACACGGTACACACACATGATACACACACACGGTACACACACATGATACACACACGATACACACACATGATACACACATGGTACACACACATGATACACACACACGGTACACACACATGATACACACACGGTACACACACAGTACACACACATGATACACACACATGGTACACACACATGATACACACACGGTACACACACACAATACACATACATGATACACACACGATACGCACACAATACACATACATGATACACACACGATATACGCACACAATACACACACGATACACAATACACACTCATAATACACACATGATACACACACGATACACACACAATACACACACGATACACACACACGATACACACACATGATACACACACATGATACACACACACGATACGCACACGATACACACATGATACACACACGATACACACAATACACACACGATACACACTCATGATACACACACATGATACACACACGATACACACACACGATACACACACAATACACACACGATACACACTCATGATACACACTGTAACGAACAGGCCGTTCGTTACGGAATGAGTATCCTCCTTGCACCTTAATTTATTTTGCACTGCACTTTGCACGTGAGCACTTTATATTTTTTGTGAAAACTGAAAAAAAACATTAAAACTGTGGACCACGTTAACCCTGCCTCCCGTATCTGTTTGTGGAACTCACTGCAATCCATGCCGTTGCCCGGAGCAGAGATGTGGAGCGGCTTCAGGAGATCAACAAAAGAGTTAACATTTTGCCTCTAGGAAGTGGTGCTCTTGCTGGTACACCATTTGACATTGATAGGAATCTATTAGGTAAAGAGTTGGGTTTTACCAGCATCAGTCTTAACAGTATGGATGCAACAACGCCAGAGGAGCTACAGGATCCCTGAGCGGTTGGTCCCTGTGTTGCAAAAGGAAATCAAGCTAATGTTGGCGCTAGGAATAATTGAAGTGTCAAGTAGTGAATGGTGCAGTCACGATACACATGATACACACACGATACACACGCACGATACACACACATACGATACACACACACACATACGATACACACACATGATACACACACGATACACATACATGATACACACATGGTACACACACACACAATACACACATGATACACAAACGATACACACACACGATACACACACACGATACACACACATGATATACACACGATACACACACATGATACACACACGATACACACACATGATACACACGTTACACACACACGATACACACACGATACACACACACGATACACACACGATACACACACGATACACACACACGATACACACACATGATACACACACGATACACACACACGATACACACACAAACGATACACACACACGATACACACACATGATACACACACAAACACACACACGATACACACGATACACATACATGATACACACACGATCACACACATGATACACACACACACGATACACACACACACAATACACACACATGATACACAAACGATACAAACACAATACACACACGATACACACTCATGATACACACACATGATACACACACACGATACACACACATGATACACAAACGATACACACACATGATACACAAACGATACACACACATGATACACACACGATACACACACATGATACACTCAATACACACACAATACACACACATGATACACACACATGATACACACATACGATACACACAGAAGATACACGCACATGATACACACACGATACACACACAATACACACACATGATACACACACGATACAAACACATGATACAGACACATGATACACGCACGATACACACACATGATACACACACGATACACACATGATACACACACAAGATACACACACACACGATACACACACGATACACACATGATACACACACTTGATACACACACGATACACACACATGATACACACACGATACACACACAAGATACACACATGATACACATTATACACACACGATACACACACTCATGATACACACACATGATACACACACACGATACACACACATGATACACACACGATACACACTCATGATACAAACACATACACACACACGATACACACACACGATACACACACACGATACACACACACAATACACACACATGATACACACGATACACACACAAGATACACACATGATACACACACGATACACATACACGATACACACATGATCACACACACGATACACACACAAGATACACACACACAATACACACACATGATACACACGATACACACATGATACACGCACACACACATGTTGAGTTTCCATGCATCTTGGGGACAACATTGACTTGCATACTGGTCGACTGCAAGCTTGACCTGGTCGACTATAGTCACTTTTAAAACCTAAATCACACCTATCTGAACTTTAAATCATCTTGATTGAATAAATAATTTTTGTCAACCTGATCTTAGTCTCCCCATGATGTGAATGTTCACACTGTATGTATACAGATTCTAGTCCCCACATTGTGATACTCACCCACACACACACAGGTTAAATATGAGGTGTATACCTTTATTTATAGTGGGCTCAAGTAAACCACAATTTCCGTTCACTTGAGACATGAACATTCTGTTGCAGATACTGTATTTGTCTCATACCAGCACAATGAATGCATTCATTATTCTGTTCAGTAAGTATTTGTCAATATTGCATTACATTAATGTAGAATGCCATGTCTAATTGTTTTTTTGTTTTTGTTTTTTTTTAAGGTATTTTGATGCATGAGGTGAAAAGTCAAACTGGTAAAGTTTTATTTTGTATGTATATATATATATATATATATATATATATATATATATATATATATATATATATATATATATATATATATATATATATATATATATATATATATATATACACACACACACACACATACATACATACATACATACACAATTGTGTTTACATCACTTTGTTTTTCAGATATTATACCTATTAGAATTTTGGTTCCACAGAATGTCCTAAGTGAGAACAATAACCTCCATGTGATATGCAGCACTTATGGATCCATGAAAAAAACAGAAGTCTATGTTTATTTATGTAATAATGGAACTGGGGTCAAAAGTCAGATCCAAAAACTTGAGGAAAATGATACTACATTCATATTAAAAAAAGTTACACAGAAAGACAGCGGTGGATATAGCTGTGTCTACTCCAAGAAGAAGTACGAGCCTTCTGAGGTCAACGCCGCAGGAACAAACACCATACCTATTCACGTCATAGGTATATGCACTACTTGTATTATTATTTATGTAATTTACTTCTCCATTTGTCGTCATTACACTGTTTTTGGTATGTTCATGAAGGTAGTAAACATAGCAGAAATAATAAAAATATTTTTCATTTGTTCATATACAGTAATATTTTTTTTATTATGTAAAATTGTATCTCTCTTGCAGCAAACTTTCAACCTGCTGACCTGTCACTGTCCGGCCCATCTTCAGTGAGACAGGGAGCACAAGTTGAATTTATATGTTCTCATCCAGAGGTTCTACAAACTGTTGATAACTGCAGCTCCATCCAGTCATACCTGATGCGAGACAAGGTTATTTACCAAGTGCAGGGGTTTGATGTGAAGCAGAGACAGGCTATATTTGTGATACAAGATGCTGAGCAGGAACATTCTGGACCGTACACCTGTGTGGTTCGACCTTCTCAGTGCTTCAAGGACGAAGAAAGGCTCACTGGAAATAATGAAATCAATCTTCAAGTCAAAGGTTGGTTGAGTACACCACCCAAGTCAAAATGTTAAGAACTGAAATATGTTTTACATTACATATAACTGGGATGATAAAAAGTGTCGTGTTAAAAGATGGACCCTCCACCAAAAAGGTTACATACTGCATCTTTAAATAAGGACAGTAGAAAAAGCAAGACTAACTAAATCAGCTAGTGACTAAATCATAGGGCTGGCACAAATGTCTAAAATGCAGCTTAAGGTATAAACTCAACCATTTGTTTCAATTCTCTTTTGAAGGTTTTTCTCTTGGACTAACAGTGTTTTCTGTAGTAATAGCAGTGATGTTACTTCTGAGTATATTCCAATGTGCAATGTGGAGAAGAGGTACAGTATAATGTACCTGCATTCTGTTAAAGTGATTAAATATCCTGAACTAAACTAACTGTACGTGTGACACCTCAACAGGTGTTGGCATTTTATGGTGAGATCTTGTTCTTCTTGATTTATAAAGTAGGTACATTCACTAGTTTATCAGCTGAATTTATTATTATTTTATTATTTTTGCCAGTATGAAGCATTCACAAGTTAATAACGGTGATGCAGTAGAACTCCAGAGGGACACAGAAAGAGAATCTTCTGATGCACAAGGTTTGAGAATCAAAACAATTGAGGAAAAATGTATACAATAGGTATCATAGAATGTGTGTAAACCAATATTGGTCATGCTTGCTTTCTAGAAGATTCCTTTGTTGAAGAAGATATTTCTGGGTAATGATTCAAAATATATGTATTGTGCTCTCTTCATTTTATCCAATCTAACAAGATACTTGCAATTTTCAGGTATGAAAATGTTGGTACGAGTGACCCCTACAGTAACACTGACCCTGTGTATGATGAAGTCTTGCCTTCTGAAGGTAGTTGACTGTTTGATGATGATGTTATGGACTTCATAAAAAAATATTATTCTCAGTGAGACGTCATGGAAAACCCTTGACTAAACTAGAATATTGTACATCTGAAGTCATTCTAATAATGTAACACCTGAAGATCAAAATTATGTTCTTCTCAACCACAGGTCCCTCAAATGGAAACCCCAGTGAACCAACATACTCTATGTGCAAAAAGACATAGACTGTATAATTAGACTTGGTGTAGAGGAGAGAAATGGTACTATTTTGTTTTGATGTTATGTTTTACTACAGAATTAACAAGACTGCATTTTGTCACTCTGTGTCAGATTTTTGAATGAATAGAAATTGGCGTACAGTATTTTATTTCCATTCTAACATTAAACTATTTCTTGAAGTAACTTAGGTCTACTTGTGTTTCAGTATTCATTCTGATATGCTTAAAACGTTTTATGATTTTACTTAAGCTTATAGAAATTGAACCAGTCTCCTCTGTGAAAAACACAACTTTTAACCAACCTATTACTTAAATGCACATTTGAATTAAAACATGAAAAATGTATATGGAATTATGGCTGTTTTAGTTCTTGAATTACACAGTTATAAATTAATTAAGCTACTTGCCGGTGGATATTTACCACTTAACTATGGCATGGTTTAAATATAAAGTAAATTATAAAATGTAAAACTTTTATTATAAAGAATTGTAACTATATTTGTAGCCTAGATTTTAAGTGCACTTTTAGAACTATACTTTCATTATTTTTGACTCATTATTTTTGATTAAAAAACATACATTTTGAAATGGCATTTGGCGTTGTAACAAAATCTCTCAGGATGTAGTTTCTTGCCCATACACGTAGATTATACTTTTTATTGCAAAAGCATAAAGTGTACTATAATTTCGCATTAACCACGTAAATGTCTTTTCCCACGATGTTTAAAATGTGTGAAAATGTGTAAATGTGAATAATTGCCAGCATGCAATTTGAGAACTTCCACCAGGGGAAGCAAGGAACACCCAGGTTTAACAGTTAATTAAATATCCACAGACTATTGTCCAAAATGTGTTTAGAGTATGAGAGTGCTTGTTCCTTCAAAGGGAAAAAGAATCAAAGTGCAGGATTGTTACTATTAACAAACTTTAGTGCAATTTGAACTTTTCTAGCTTTTTCTCTGCACAGCCCCATCTACAGCATAGTAGGGGGAGGCATGAAATGGCTATAACTGCTGAAAAAACAACAACAATCACATCAATAGAGTGATAGGAATACCATGGCATTCTGTAGGTGAGTTTTTGTGAAGACAGTAAAACAAAAAGTTGAAAAAAATCATTTGAAGCCTGATTCTCTAACACACACTAGCCATATTTCAGTGAGCTTTATGCTTATGATCTGTGTTATATTAATGTACTTTTACATTTACCGGTACACATTAACTGCAGTCAACTGTGACTTTGGTTCATGTTAAGTGTTCTCAGCTCGGCGGCTAATATTATGTAATTAGTACCACACAAAAAGTTTATTTTCCTTTTTTGGTTTGCAGTGTTTGCTGTGTATGTTGATAATAAGAGTAAGTGGTCTGATTTTTTTTGTCCAATAATCAGATTTAAAGACACATGCTGTAGAGTTTAACATTTACTTACAAATTTAGACACTTTTGATGAAACATTTTTATTATTATTATTTGGTACTTTGAGTACATTGTTTGAATATGTTTTTTAATGTTAAAATGGGTTTAGTTGTGATTATTTTGTAATTGCTATGTTGTTTTATTGTATCAAAGAAAATGTAATTTCCATATTACTCATACATTATCATACATTATGATGCTTCTCGCCATACACTGATATGACAACTCTGATGTTTGCACATCCACGCACATGTGATATATTTAATTCTTATTATAGTTATAGCTGAAATGTTTTCTGATTCTAAAATGTGATAATGGCACTCTGACAGAAGGAGACAGGAGGCATCTCACTGTATCGGTTTCCCTGAGTTATAAATATCAAAGGATATTCCATAATATTGGTGATTGGAAATTTCTGACTATGCCAGAATGCATAAGAATAAATAATGTTTTTCAGGTGTAATGTTAATTAATTTTTGTTTTCACTCTAGTAAAACATGTTTTGTATAAACTTCGGAAGAGGGCAACAAGGCAAATTAAAGTTAAAAAACAAAGTCCACCTAAGAAGAAGATTACATCCACAGAGTGGTAGGAATACCAGGGCATCTTGTATGATTCTGTTCTGAGGTGAGCTGCTCCTTTGTGTCTCATGACAAACTCTATCCAGAAGATGGCATTGTTCAGGGGCTTCATCGGCTGGTCTCTGTGTAGCCTGGACAGTCTTTGCATATTATTCCTGTAAGACGGCTCATATAAAACTTCCTGAAGACTTTCATAAAATGTATCCCTATTCATTGTGAAGATATCAACTATCTTTCCTGCTTGTCTTTCATCAATTCTGAACAGATTATCTGGCTGATCAAAAATTAGAGGCAGCCCTAAAATTGGGACTCCATGATAAATTGCCTCCTGGATACCATTTGTTCCTCCATGGGCTACAAAAACTTTAGTTTTTGGGTGTCCAAGGAGGTCATTCTGAGGCATCCATTCAACCAGTAACGTGTTGTTTCCCAGGCTCAATAGCTTGTCCCCTGTGTACCGCCAGATTACTTTCTGTGGTAATTTGGCAAATGCTGCTGCAATCTCCTCACTAAGGTCATGTGGTAGAGAGCCAATGAAAGTCCCAAGTGACATTATTATAACTCCATGCTCTCCGGAGCTTTGAACAAAGTCCTCTAGGTGCGGAGGGAGTGGTTTAACAGGTTTACACTGGAACCCCCCCATATACACCACATTAGGCATTGTGGGACGTGGAAACTCAAATACAAAGTCCACTCTCATGAGCCAAATGTCAGCTTTTAAACTGATGGAAAAATAATCTTCATCTGGGCCGAAATACTTTTCAATTAGACCTTGATATGGTGAAACACAATATGACATTTGAATGTATCCCATTACATACACTAAAACATTAATAACTCGTTCAAAAAAGCTCATTTTATCTGAGAACATAGTCCCAGTCATTGGTATGTAGGACAGAGGAGAAGGTGCAAATGATAAATGAGCTTCACCCATAGCTACCCATCTGACATTATAGACAAGAGGCACACCGAAGTAGTGGGCGATAAAAACCCCATTTGGAGTGACAGGGTCAGTTAGAATAAGATCAAATTTTGAATCATGAATGAACTTCATTTTAATTTTATCTTCCATGAGACCTTGTACCATTTGTCTAGATGTTCTATGGATTTCAAAAACTTTCTGTGTATTCTCCCTTTCAAGATTGAAACGCATCCAGGCAGATTTTCCTTGCCGTTGGATTTCTAACAGTTTAGACACATAATCTGATATGAGCTTTTCATCAAATCCAGAGGGAAAGTCCAGTGTGAGTGAAGTGTACAACTGGGAGTCTTCCTTGATGTACCAACTATCACTGGCGCGAACCACTGTAATCTCATGGCCTCTTGAATGTAGTTGTTCAATGAGGATTTTCATGTTCAGCCAATGGCTTCCATCCACCGGAAACACAAGCACTTTTCCTCCATGAACAGTACATGGAAGTAACATGCAGAGGGTCACGTACACACAAGCCCAAAGCATCACAAGTCTCACGACTAAGAGAAAAAAAAGGAGAAAATTAGTATGTTAGTATTAGTATTAAAAATTAGTATTAGTACCTTAACTCTCTAACTATGCCCCGTCTATAGTGGCCATCACTGCTAGATTGACTCAGTAAAAGGAATAACCCTCTGCCATTAGGGTTTTGTAAATGTAGCTCTCCAGGGGACCCCTGGTATAGACTATGTAGCCCATCATCTCTACTATAGAGATCATTGTTTCTCTCATTTTATTTAGAAGAGGGCATGCATGGTCTTCCCGATGCTTTGCAAGACTCATAACAAATGAGCTCTGAGAGACCGCAAGTAGAACTACTAGTGAATACAAATTTGAATACACATTTCAAATCATATTTTAGGCTACATGCTGCATTTTGTCTGTGAGTAACTTGTTGATATTCATGCTAAGCATTAGGCTTTGCATTAGGACAACAGTCACTCCTCCCAAGTCTCTGGTTCAGTCGCTCGCTGCTTTTAATGTCATTCCCCATTTGCCAATTTCTTTCAACAACTTTTGTCTTTTCAGCCATGCAATGTACAAAGCTACTGTAGACTCATTACTTACATCGAAAGTCCAGTAGAGTGTCTTTGTTAAATGTCCAGATGCCTTTTATTTAATAGCCTACAACAGGTGAGACTGAACATTCAAAAAGTTCTTCCTTCACAAATGTTTGATGTTTTATGGTGGTGCAGTTCACCCAGTACAGTTCATAAATCCCTCCTCTCACGTGTTACGGGCTGGATTGCTTTCTTTTACCTTGTATACATAGTCTTTACAGTTGTGTAACCACATCTTGGCAAGCCTACTTGATCTTTCTGTTTAGGTCTTCTGTTATGAGCAGTAAGCTATCTCTTCATAACTTTGTGAGAATCCAAATGTTTAATTTTATTTTATTTCTTTGTAATTTAACACTGTCTTCTCATTTGTATAAAATATTATCAAATGCCAAATTGACAAAGGAGGGTTAATGAAGAAACAAAAGGCTAGGATTCCCATTTCTGTAAAATATGTCAATTTTTCAATAATGAATAAGGCTTGAGTTTAATTTATGGTTTATTAAACTGATGTAAAGGGATAGATAAAATAACGTCAATCAATTCTCAGTAAAACAGTCCAAATAATAATAATTTTTTAAAAGTCATTAAACACAAAATAGATTTGTTCCTCCAAAACCTAGTCAGCTCTCAAAACCACAACCACAAGCCCTGAGCAGATACTGTAGGTGCAATCTGCAATCCACTAACAATTATACTCACATTTGATAGGTGGTACAGTCCAACAAATAGAAATAGAAAATTATCACTACACAGTGACAGGTTTAGAGCAAAGTATTTCAAAAGCCACTGTATGTATTTATCTTATTTGATTAATAACTTTAGTTTATTTGAACACGGTAAAGGTTACAAGATTTTTTCTTTTCATTAAATAGTGTGACCAGGGTGAATTTAGATCAATCTTGTTTGGTTTTGTTTTTGCACAATGTATAACATAAACATCTAATCAACATTGCTGTGGTTATGAGAACGAGCACCAATATTCCAGCTAAAAAACAAGCCACATCTATAGAGCCATAGGAATACCATGGCATTCTGTAGGACTCAGATTTCAAATGAGCTGCTCCTTTGTGTCTCATGACAAACTCTATCCAGAAGATGGCGCTGTTGAGTGGCTCTACTGGCTGGTCTCTGTGGAGCCTGGACAGTCTCTGCATATTCTCCCTGAACGATTGGTCAGATAAGACTTCCTGGATCATATTGAGAAAGTTGGTTTGATTTAGTGTGGACAGAGAGAGTATTTTAGCCCCTCCTCTTGCCTGTAGGCGCAGTAAGTTATCATACTGGTCAAAGAACACAGGCACACCCATTACAGGCACGCCATGATACAAAGCTTCTTGAAGTCCATTTGTTCCCCCATGAGCCACAAACAGTCTGGTTTTGGGGTGTCCCAGGATGTCATTCTGAGGAATCCAGTCCACAAGTAAAGTGTTGTTTCCCACGGAGGCTGGTCTGTAGCCTTTGTGTTTCCAGATGACCTTCTGTGGTAATTTAGCAAAAGCTGCTGCTATGTCATCTGTCAGGTCATGAGGAAGTTCATTCACAAATGTCCCCATAGACATGAGGATAACTCCATGGTCTCCAGAGCTTTGAATAAAGTCCTCTAGGTGCGGAGGGAGTGGTTTAGCAGGTTTACATTGGAACCCTCCGATATAGATAATATTAGGCATTGTGGGACGTGGAAACTCAAACGCAAAGTCCACTCTCATTAACCAGATGTCTGCCCCCTGTAACAAATGCCTATATCTAACTTTAGGCCCAAAGAACTCTGTACACACTGCTTGATACTGTGGGTCTATTAAGAACGTGTCCTGCACCTGCCATAAAAAGTAGAACAAGATGTTTTTGAGTCTCTGTACAAAAGTCATTTTGTCAGACAATCCTGAAAGAGTCATGGGAATGTATGATAAAGGTGAAGGCGCAGTAGACAAATGCCCCTCTCCACTTGTAACCCAGCGTACATTATAGACCAGTGGTAATTTAAGATAGTGTGCAAGCATAATTCCAGCCCCCCACGCAGGGTCAGTGAGCACCAAGTCGTATTTACTCTGATTCAGACGCTTCATCAAATCTATATCCGTGAACATGCTCCTTGCCAGTTTGCAAATGAGGCTATGCATGTCATACATTGCCGTAAACATCTCCAACTGTAAACTTGCAAAGGTCACAAAAGAACCTCCCCATCTCTCCAAAGCAAAAATCTTGTCCAGTATTGGATTAATAAAATCATGATTGAAGGCTTCTTCAACATGAACTGTGACTGTATTGAAATGTTTGGAGTTGTCCGGGATGTACCAGCTTTTTGTGGTTTGTACAACTGTAATGGTGTGCCCATTAGAGTGAAGAGCTTTGATTATGATGTCCATGTTAATCCAATGACTCCCCTCCAAAGGAACAATGAGAATCTTGCCGCAGTCATAAGTACTCCACAACACGAACAGAAAAATGAAAAAGAATACATTTTCTTTGGAATTCCTCTGAACATGTGCCATCTTTTACCGGAAATAATTACATATCACTCATGAATATGTTATAAAATATTCAAATAATGAAAATTACTGAGCAAAACAAACCTTTTTACTTTGGAGTGGGAGCCAGTTCTCTGTTTATTTGTAAATGGTGAGAAAAGAGTTCTTCACACCAGCATATAATACCAGTTTATGTAAGAAGATTAGGTTCTTAAGAGGACCTTTCTAATCTGGGAACAAAAACCCTTTGTAAAAAAATGACAGCAACAACCTATGCCTTAAATATACTTGGAGTTATTGTATATAGTTACAGCGTCAACACTGAACAGCATACATAGTCCAGATATTTTATTGTAATATATATATTATACTTTTCAGTTTATTTGAAACAGTAATCTCTAACTCATAAAACAAGTCATAACACCTGCAGATTGCACCTTGCTCCTAGTGTCCTCAAACAGCCTCCTCCATAATGAGGTGTGTGCTTTTTATGTATGCAGTTCACAGAGTTTTATTTTTAAAGAGTACTTCCACTATAATCAGGAACAACAATGCTGGCCCATTTGTAGATCACTGGGATGAAGAGCAGGGCAGAACCAAGCACTGATACCAAGAGGAAGGCCCAGAGAAACATTCGGTCCAACACTTGGGCAACATACTTCCAGTCCTGTACCACCTGCAGAGAAAGCAAAAGCAAGATTTAAATATACAACAGGATCACAATAGTAACAAGCACATAAATTTATAACATATATTGCCCAATATGGAAATGTAAATACAGTTTATTTAATATCTAAATAAGCCAACAGAGTCTGGATCCCTCATTTTCAAAACAGTCAACTAAGTAACTTGTCATGTGAATTTTTTCTGGGAAGTTGCTTCTGGTTTTATTTGTGTGTTTTGAGTTTCAGATGACATGTTCTATAGGCCTATGATGATTAATAGAAAAAGGAAGATATGATGATATGATATAGGAAGAAATTAGTGAACAATGAGCTTCAGAATACAGTGGTACCTCACCTTACGAATGACCCAACAAACGAAAATTTCAAGTTACGAAACGCCTTCACGGTAAATTGTCTCTAGATACGAATGAAATTTCAAGTTACGAAACGCGAAATCTCAAAAATTCAAATAATGTGCGCTCAGCCACACATTATACGCTTTTCTCAGACTGGACTTAAACTTTTCTCACATTTGTCTCTCGTTTAAACACTCAAATTTTCATAGATTTTCAACAAAATTATTAATAGTGAAGCTTGTGGGGGGAAGGAGGAGGGGGGAGAAGAGTACGCTCTGACACGTGTCCCGGCGCGGATCCGGCGCGGAGCTGACAGCAGGTCTAGACCAAGGTCTAAACCAGGACTAAACCAGGACTAAACCAGGACTAAACCAGGACTAAGCCAGGACTAGACCAGGTGGATTAAACCACCGCGCGTGGCTCTATTTCCTGGTTTCGTTTCGAGTCACAGCTGAGGCGAGCCTCTGCTCTAGACCTGCCCGCGTAAGGTGCTCACAGAGCGGCATGACAGAACCGTGAGGTCGGCCTCTTCAAGACCTCCAGGCCGGTGACCGGGACAATCCCCGGACCCATGCCCGCTTAGGGAGCTCTTAAGGCGGGCTGGTAGTGTCCCCCTGGGTCCCTGGATGTCTGGGGCTCCGTGCCTGGAGGGGCCCTGGAGAGCAGGTCTAGACCGCGGCTCTTGCATGCGAGCAGCGGCTCGCCTCAGCTGTGACTCGAAACGATACCAGGAAATAGACCCACGCGCGGCGCTTTAATCCACCTGGGCTAGTCCTGGTTTAGTCCTGGTTTAGTCCTGGTTTAGTCCTGGTTTAGTCCTGGTTTAGTCCTGGTTTAGACCTTGGTCTAGACCTGGTTTAGACCTTGGTCTAGACCTGCTGTCAGCTCCGCGCCGGGTCCGCGCCGGGACACGTGTGAGAGCGTACTCTTCTCCCCCCTCCTCCTTCCCCCCCACACGCTTCACTATTAATAATTTTGTTGAAAATCTATGAAAATTTGAGTGTTTAAACGAGAGACAAATGTGAGAAAAGGACGCAGGACGCAGAACACAATGTTACACTATAAAAAAAAGTTACACTATAAAAAAAAAAACTTGGATCGGGGCCTTGGAACGAATCAGGCTTTTTCCATTGAAATAGCTACTCAACTTACGAATTTTTCACGTTACGAAACCACTGGGACCACTGGAGATGGTCCCCGGGCGCCCTAATGTGTGCTGCCCACTGCTCCTAATATATGTGTATATATATAGGATGGGTTAAAATGCAGAGAAGAATTTCTCCAGTGTGAGATCAATAAAGTCACTTCTCTCTCTTCTCTCTCTCACTTCTGGAACTAATTAATTTCGTAAGGTGAGGTACCACTGTATGTCTGTGGCATCACAGTCTGAAAACTACCATTAAAATGAATTCAAATGGCTATATTAACAATTACCTCTCTGACTTCATTTTCCTTTACCACGTGCATGGTTATGTAGCGAATGGAATCCAGTGCTGCTTGTAGGCTCTGTCTTTTGTTGAGAAGTGGTGTGAGTTCTGGAGATGAACCTTCCAGACCAAGTCCTAGAGTCCCAATAGTCCCGGCCACTCCACTGGTGGCATATCGATCCACATGGCTGCGCATGCACAACAGTTTAGGCAGTCGATGTAGGAATATCTTTCTGACCCATGGTGCCATGCCATGATGTGTTGATGAAGAGCGATGGTGTATGTTTATGGCAAATACAGTGATCACTATAGAAAGAGTAACAAAAATCATGGTGAACACCAAATATTCTCCAATGAGTGGAATGGCTTTGGATGAGGAGGGTATGATCTCTTCAATGACTAAGAGGAAAACGGTGAGAGAGACCAGAACTGAAGTGCAGAGCGAGATCTTCTCACCACCGTTGGACGGCAAGTAGAAAACAAGGATCGTGAGAAAAGACAGTCCGATACAAGGAATGATGAGGAACAGGGTGTAGAAAAGAGGTAGTCGACGAATGATGAAGAAGTAGGTGATAGTGGGGTAGGAAGTACTGCCATCTCTCCTTAAACCACGACTGCCAGTGGCTTTGACAATCTCCCATTCACCATTGTCAAAATAGTCCTGTTTGTCCACATGGAAGTCCTCCAGAATTATGTCAACCTGAAAGACAAAGATATTTTATTTGTGCTATTTTTTTTTATGTAATAACACCCTCAAGATAAATACTAACCTGTGAGCCATCATATGTCCATGAGCCAAACTTCATTGAACAATTCTGGAGGTCAAAGGGAAAGAATGTGACGTCTATAGTGCAGGCAGACTTGTAATTGGCTGGAGGTGTCCAAGTTATAGTCCCATCATACTTCACAACAGCTTTGGTTACTGTACCTTCAAAACGACCATCTGAACTGTAGATTTAAAATTGATCATTATATAGATTTTTAAGATCAAATCAGTATTTGCCCTGACTGGTTGTTCTGGTTTACATTTGACTAGTTAATTCAGACTTAGCATGTTTCCTAATAATAACAAATGGAGTAAGGTCATCCGTATAAACATACATCATTTCTGTAATAACAATAGCAATGGTGAATGATGGTTATATTAAAGAAATATGTAAGGTATGTATGATCTGCAAAATAACACGTGACATACTTATCATATAGAACAACATCTGGGAGCCATATCCTGTCAGAGGGAACTCGGACAGCTGTGATTCCTAAATAGTCTTCTGGGGTCCATCTGAGTTTCATATCTGTCCATTCCTTCAAGAGAAACAAAAGAGGAGAACTGAAATGGGGCAATAAGAAGTATACAAAGTGAAAATGACTGACAATTAATTCACAAAAAGAATCCTATTATTTTTATTAAGCAAGTGACATCCGTTTATTTCATGATTTCACACAATGTAATCAATCAATGTGAAAGCTAGGAACTTGAAAGACAATAGAATGGGCAGAATTCACAAAATGGATGACACTCAGGACCCCCAAGATGATGAATAAAGGTGACAGGGAGACATACAGGAGACAAGTACTAGCGGCAGGTGTGTGGACACAGAGCCATATGTACCTAAATCTAACTGTCAGTGAAATGCTGGCAGAATAGATAGCTCCAGAAAGTGCCGTAAATTGCCAGAAGACAAATGGTCTGATTTGTGGTATTCTTTTGAACAGCACGTAAGTAAAAACTATAAAAGTAAACATACCTGTTTCATCCACACATTGGTTGTCATAAGCTGATTTTTCTCATCCTAAAACCAATCCATACAAATGAAAAAAAGAAAATAATAGTTATAAATAATAGTGAAGTTGTTACTGTTTTATTTTCCAGTTCATATATTATTTAAAAAAAAGTTATTAATATGATCATATTTACCACATCAACCAGCTGAGAGATAGCCAGTCCAAACTTCACACTAATTGTCTGGTTCAGGTACTCAACTGGACGAACCCATTTCTGGTAGTTGCCAAAGAGGTATTTAAAAAGCTTGTCCTCTGCTTTTGCATAAGAAGAGAGGTTTGGAACCCCTAAAATAAAAAAAAGAAATTAAAAAAGAAATTAAAAAGACATTTTAAAATTCACAGGATGTGACATTCATCTGCAGAAGAACACAACAATGCAGCACCAGCAGTAGTTTCCAACAAACTGTTTTGTTTGATCAACCTATTACAGAAAGTTGAAATTTACATTAAGCAAGGCAATTTTAAGTCATTTTACATTATGTGCAAGTTACATTATGAAGTGATTTTGAATTGGCCTATGCTGAAGATAGTTAGTGTTATAACTCAGCAGAGCATCGAGCAAAACTGAGCTCAAAGAGAAAATAAAATATTGATCTTTTTTTTATATGCAATAAAATCCTTTTCTCCCCTCTGTAAATTGGTCACCATGGCAGTAATAAATTGAGTTTATGGAGAAAGATTGTGGCTAAAGCCCAGCTACAGGGGCTTCACAAATGCAAGCTGCACAATGTGGATCAATATAGACAAAGCCCCCAACACCATCAGTCAATGACTAGGAAATTAACAAATTCATCATCTCTATTGCCTCCAAAGATTTATTTCAAGAATCCTGGTGAACTGGACAAAAGAAAAAGACAAAACACATTATTATAGAAACTGCCACATCATATTTTAACATAATATAACCTAATGGTGGTAAATAAATAAAATGTTAAACAATGAGATACAGTAATAACTGAATAAAGGAAAATTTGAGAAAAAGAAAAAATTACGCTATAGTACCACTAAGTACAACACTGAGAGACATACAGAAATACTAATAAGTATACGGAAGATATGACCCCTCTGTAGGTATTATAGTAGAATAGTAGTAGAATCAAATATATAATAATAATTAGGATTAACTTTCATTGATCAGTTTGTTTAACTGTTAGCCTATAGCCTAGTAGCAACCTGTAGCAATCCCCTCCAATTCCATATAAGTCATCCAGGATATTTACACATCCCTTTAATGAATGGATGAGTGTAAACTTACGCAGTGAGTGGCACAGGTGGTTACAGGAGAACAGGAGCAGCAGGAGTAGCAGCAATGTGCCGGAGGTGTCTGCTCCTCCAGCTCTCACCATCATATCAGTGAAAGCACCAATTTCTCGCAGAACAACCTTTATTGTCCTGCAAAACAGACACACTGTATTTACACATGTACTGTCTGAGGAGAAATTTTGACCCTCTTATATTTACCATAGGGATAGTGTCTGATAATGACTGTATGGATCTATGTTAAAAGCAGAGAGAGGGATGTCTGAATAAAAGCATCATGGAGCTCAAGCTCAGATAAAATACAGCATTTGAAATGAAGACTATGGAATACCCTTCCTTGTCTTTCACCTTGCTAACCCACCCTACCATAGCCTAACATCTGCGCACATCACAAAAGCCCAAACAAATGGTGTGTGAGCATACCTTGCCCAAAGCTCTGTCATCAGGGCACGCTCACGACAGAAGCAGGGTTGCTTCGATGCTCCTCTTCTCCTCCATGCAGTTTCCTTTCGCTGCCTGGTGATGATGATGCTTCACTCAGAGCTTTCTTCAATTGTGAATAGCAGGCAAGCCCCATCTTTGTCTCCACCCCCTCCTCCTCTTCTGAGATGAGCCCACCCCACCCCCTCCTTCAGTATCCCTCATCATTTTGCAGCATTAATACCAGCCTGGGTGGGTTTAGTTTAGAGATCACAGAATAAAAGAATAGCCTATATTCTTATCCATAGGGTTTATATGGTTTTCTGGGTAGCCTACTCATATCAGGTCTTTACTGCTGATAAGTAGGCAGGCTATGCCAAGGAGAGCTTAAAATAAGAACTGTAGCCAAGGTGGTAACTGACCATATTGGGTTTTGGTTGTTATTTGTACCCCATTTTACTGTAGCTTGTACTTTAATTTGGTGTGGTCTTGTTAGAGTCAAAAAGCAATCAAAGACAGAGCCACATTTATGGTTCTAGCCTATCGGGTATCGGGGTGTAAAGATGTGATTTGTGTACACTGGTGTTTGTATTTTTGCGCCACCCTCAGGCCGCATGAGGCATATACACGCATATATACAAAATGTTTTATCATTTGTATCTGACATACGGTTTTATCTACAGATTCAACAGGAACAATGTCGACTCCAGTCAAACTTGTAGGCTTCATAAACATAAGTTGTTTAGTGCCCTTTAATGACTACGATAAGCAGGTTATAAAGTTAATGAGTAAGAGAGTGCGGGGGCCTCGAACTACAATTAGGGCATCTTAACCACTGCACTACATCAGCATCTACAGCTCTGAAAGAAAAGAAAAGAAAAAGAGACCACTGCATTTTTTCTGAAATCAGCATCTCTACATGTATTACAGCCATTCCATTCCAGCGTCTGTTGAATTCCAACACAAACACAAAGCTGAGCTACTTCACTTCTTGCACCAGGAGTGGAATAAAGTCACCCAAGAACAATGTGAAAGACTTGTGGAGAGCATGCCAAGACGCATGAAAGCTGTGATTAAAAATAAGGCTTATTGCACCAAATATTGATTTCTGAACTCTTCTTAAGTGTAAACATTAGTATTATGTTGTTTTAAAAAGAATTTTTGAAGTCTGAAAACGTGTATCTTTAAAAAAAAAATTTGACCATTTGTCATTTTCTGCAAATAAATGCTCTAAACGATCATATTTTTATTTGGAATTTGGGGGAAATGTTGTCAGTAGTTTATAGACTCAAACTAAAATGTTCCTTTCGCCCAAACACATACCTATAAGTACCTTAAGTAAATCAGATCATTTTTCAGTGGTCCCTTATTTATTTTTTTTCGCGTTACAGTCTCATTGAAGGCATATTAACTTGTGAAATCCGCTCATAACATTTGACAAGAGCAGTTCTAATGATCTGATATCACGCGTAATAATGTTAAGCGAACGCAAAGTCAGGAAAGTATGCGCGTTTTTGAGCGCCACATGCGTCAAGATACGTGCCACAACTGAGCTGGAAATGTAACTTGAAAATGAGGCTGTTCACAGTGTTGTTGGCACTTTTACTTTTTTTTAACTTTATATTTACTTTTACACGTGTCATAGCTCTAATGCGATAACCTACATCCTGCGCACTATGGATCGTCGCTCCAGCGTGGGAAGAGGCGTATCGGCTTCACAAAGCGCAAAGACCAATCATAAACCATCAGGAGTGGTTTGGATAGAGCCAGAAGTGTTAACTGTTTCGGTGCAGACTGTGGTAACATGGATCTATTAAAATAACAAATCAACTCATGGACCCAGTACAGTTTACTTCTGGAGCCCTGCTTTGATTCTCCTAAACATTGGAACTGAAAGGATTCTGAAATAGCCTACTTCTAGTACGCTAGACTAGACTATTCTTGTAGTGCACTTTTAGCAGCGTGTCTGGACTGCTTTCCTTCTGACATAACTGTAAGTACACTTTTCAGGGGGACACCTATGTGCAAGGCCTTTCATGAGACTCTCCGCAGGGAAAGTGTGTACGATAGGGCGTAGGAAGTTGAAGAAATGGCATGTGAAAAAGTGGTAGCCTGATGTTAATTTGTGCTGCATCCAAAGGGAATATGTAACTGACTCTAGGGAAGTTGAATTACAAGTAGACCTACCCTATAATGAAGATGATACAGGCCTATTATATTTAGTTCAGACATAACTTAAAGCCATAACTTAAACATTAATATGCGTGAAAAGTCCCTCAGTCGTCCAGGTAGAATCCATGATCAAAGGAGAAGTTGACAAATTGAACTTCTCCTTTAATCATTAAACATTAATAGGATGTGCATAAGTCACTGCAGTGTTGAATTTGTTTATAAAAGACTAAGCGTTAAATTAGCCTTTGCCCTATGGAAATATCCTGACATGAAATGATCTACTTAACTGTATGGGGCTGTTTGTAAAGCACCTCATTCTGAAATTAATTAACATTTAGATTTAACATTTAGATTTAACATTTAGATTTAACATTTAGATTTAGATTCAAGATTCTTTATTGTCATTATGCAAGCATAACAAAATTTAGATGGACTCCCGGCTACAGAAGTATAAACATACAACAAGCATAAATATCATATCATAAATAGATTTTTTTTTTAAAGCATCATATATACAGTTCCAGTAGTGTAAAGTGTCTGCAGTGTGAAGTGGGTGTTGCAGTGAAGTGCACTTAAGTGCTAGTCAATTTGGTAAGATTTGTTAGATTTAACATTTAGATTTAAGATTTAGATTTAACATTTAGATATAGATTTAACATTTAGATTTAACATTTAGATTTAGCATTTGTATTTAACATTTAATATTTATTTTAAATTTCTTTAAGTTGACAAATATTGCTTTAAATGTGCAAAAAAAAAAAAGTAAAAAACAAATCACACCTGTTTTTTGGACATTATTTAAAGCTAAATGTGACAGAAATGTTGGGGTTTATTTCAGAATGAGGCGCTTTACAAATGGCGGCCCATATAACTGAAGAGAATTTGTGATTGTTTTATTTTTCAGATGAGGCTGTCCTGTTTTGGCAGTGCCATGCTGCTTTTTCTTCTTTCCAGACTCAGAGACTGTGATGGTGGTAATATTTTGGTATTTCCATCTGACGGAAGTCATTGGATAAACATGGATATTATGATACAGGCACTGCACTCTAGAGGCCACAATATTACTGTCATACGCTCCTCTCAAAGCTGGTACATCAAAGAGAGCTCGTCTTATTACAAGGCTATTACTGTTCCAGTGGAAGGAAGTACAAATAACAAAGACTTTATAACAAATATCGTTAAAAGTATCGTTGATTATGAAAGAGGTGCTCTTCCATTGATGACTTTTCTTCACACAACAATAGGAATGTTCAGCACGGTTACTGAATTTCACAAAAATATCTGTAAATTAGTGGCAGCAATCCTTGATAATGAAGGACTAGTTCAGACAATGAAGGCCAGCAATTTTGATGTTATGTTAACTGATCCTTGCTGGGGAGGTGGTGTCATTTTAGGCAAATATCTAAATCTTCCGTTGGTCTACAATGTTCGTTGGCTTCTGATGGAAGATGCACATTTAGCTCTTGCTCCTTCCCCTATCTCTTATATCCCTCTAACAGGAACAGGCTATACTGATAAGATGACTTTTCTGCAGAGAGTCACTAATGTGATTTTACATGTCTTCGCACAAACACAGAAGTCTCGTGTTGTGATGCACACATATCAGCCACTGTCTGAAAAATATTTTGGACCAAGTATCGACTTTAATGATTTAATTCTTGATGCTGAAATCTGGTTAATGAGAGTGGACTTTGTGTTTGAGTTTCCACGTCCCACAGTGCCTAATATGATTTATACAGGAGGGTTCCAATGTAAACCTCCTAAACCACTCCCTCCGCACCTAGAGGACTTTATTCAAAGCTCTGGAGACCATGGAGTTATCCTCATGTCTATGGGGACATTTGTGAATGAACTTCCTCATGACCTGACAGATGACATAGCAGCAGCTTTTGCTAAATTACCACAGAAGGTCATCTGGAAACACAAAGGCTACAGACCAGCCTCCATGGGAAACAACACTTTACTTGTGGACTGGATTCCTCAGAATGACATCCTGGGACACCCCAAAACCAGACTGTTTGTGGCTCATGGGGGAACAAATGGACTTCAAGAAGCTTTGTATCATGGAGTGCCTGTAATGGGTGTGCCTGTGTTCTTTGACCAGTATGATAACTTACTGCGCCTACAGGCAAGAGGAGGGGCTAAAATACTCTCTCTGTCCACACTAAATCAAACCAACTTTCTCAATATGATCCAGGAAGTCTTATCTGACCAATCGTTCAGGGAGAATATGCAGAGACTGTCCAGGCTCCACAGAGACCAGCCAGTAGAGCCACTCAACAGCGCCATCTTCTGGATAGAGTTTGTCATGAGACACAAAGGAGCAGCTCATTTGAAATCTGAGTCCTACAGAATGCCATGGTATTCCTATCGCTCTATAGATGTGGCTTGTTTTTTAGCTGGAATATTGGCGCTCGTTCTCATAACCACAGCAATGTTGATTAGATGTTTATGTTATACATTGTGCATAAACAAAACCAAACAAGATTGATCTAAATTCACCCTGATCACACTATTTAATGAAAAAGAAAAAATCTTGTAACCTTTACCGTGTTCAAATAAACTAAAGTTATTAATCAAATAAGATAAATACATACAGTGGCTTTTGAAATACTTTGCTCTAAACCTGTCACTGTGTAGTGATAATTTTCTATTTCTATTTGTTGGACTGTACCACCTATCAAATGTGAGTATAATTGTTAGTGGATTGCAGATTGCACCTACAGTATCTGCTCAGGGCTTTTGTATGTTATATGATTGTTTACAGACAAGTGTGGCAGAACAGCAGGTGGTTTTGAGAGCTGACTAGGTTTTGGAGGAACAAATCTATTTTGTGTTTATTATTATTTGGACTGTTTTACTGAGAGTTGATTTACGTTATTTTATCTATCCCTTTACATCAGTTTAATAAACCATAAATTAAACTCAAGCCTTATTCATTATTGAGAAAGGGACATTATTTTACAGCAATGGGAATCCTAGCCTTTTGTTTCTTCATTAACCCTCCTTTGTCAATTCGGCATTTGATAATATTTTATACAAATTAGAAGACAGCATTAAATTACAAAGAAATAAAATAAAATTAAACATTTGGATTCTCGTGAGGTTATGAATAGATAGCTTACTGCTCATAACAGAAGACCTAAACAGAAGAAATAAAAGGGTCACAGATCAAGTTACACAACTATATAGACTATGTATACAATGTAAAAGAAAGCAATCCAACCAATAACAAGTGAGAGGAGGGATTTATGAGCTGTACTGGGTGAACTGCACCACCATAAAACATAAAACATTTGTGAAGGAAGAACTTTTTGAATGTTCAGTCTCACCTGTTGTAGGCTATTAAATAAAAGGCATCTGGACATTTAACAAAGACACTCTACTGGACTTTCGATGTAAGTAATGAGTCTACAGTAGCTTTGTACATTGCATGGCTGAAAAAACAAAAGTTGTTGAAAGAAATTGGCAAATGGGGAATGACATTAAAAGCAGCGAGCGACTGAACCAGAGACTTGGGAGGAGTGACTGTTGTCCTAATGCAAAGCCTAATACTTAGCATGAATATCAACAAGTTACTCACAGACAAAATGCAGCATGTAGCCTAAAATATGATTTGATATGTGTATTCAAATTTGTATTCACTAGTAGTTCTACTTGTGGTCTCTCAGAGCTCATTTGTTATGAGTCTTGCAAAGCATCGGGAAGACCATGCATGCCCTCTTCTAAATAAAATGAGAGAAACAATGATCTGTATAGTAGAGATGATGGGCTACATAGTCTATACCAGGGCTCCCCTGGAGAGCTACATTTACAAAACCCTAATGGCAGAGGGTTATTCCTTTTACTGAGTCAATCTAGCAGTGATGGCCACTATAGACGGGGCATAGTTAGAGAGTTAAGGTAAACATACTAATTTTCTCCTTTTTTTCTCTTAGTCCTGAGACTTGTGATGCTTTGGGCTTGTGTGTACGTGACCCTCTGCATGTTACTTCCATGTACTGTTCATGGAGGAAAAGTGCTTGTGTTTCCGGTGGATGGAAGCCATTGGCTGAACATGAAAATCCTCATTGAACAACTACATTCAAGAGGCCATGAGATTACAGTGGTTCGCGCCAGTGATAGTTGGTACATCAAGGAAGACTCCCAGTTGTACACTTCACTCACACTGGACTTTCCCTCTGGATTTGATGAAAAGCTCATATCAGATTATGTGTCTAAACTGTTGGAAATCCAACGGCAAGGATCTGCCTGGATGCGTTTCAATCTTGAAATTGAGAATACACAGAAAGGTTTTGAAATCCATAGAAAATGTAGTCAAATGGTACAAGGTCTCATGGAAGATAAAATTAAAATGAAGTTCATTCATGATTCAAAATTTGATCTCATTCTGACTGACCCTGTCATTCCAACTGGGGTTTTTATCGCCCACTACTTCGGTGTGCCTCTTGTCTATAATGTCAGATGGGCAGCATTGGGTGAAGCTCATTTATCATTTGCACCTTCTCCTCTGTCCTACATACCAATTACTGGGACTATGTTCTCAGATAAAATGAGCTTTTTTGAACGAGTTATTAATGTTTTAGTGTATGTAATGGGATATACTCAAATGTCCTATTGTGCTACACCATATCAAGGTCTAATTGAAAAGTATTTCGGCCCAGATGAAGATTATTTTTCCATCTTTTTAAAAGCTGACATTTGGCTCATGAGAGTGGACTTTGTATTTGAGTTTCCACGTCCCACAATGCCTAATGTGGTGTATATGGGGGGGTTCCAGTGTAAACCTGTTAAACCACTCCCTCCGCACCTAGAGGACTTTGTTCAAAGCTCCGGAGAGCATGGAGTTATAATAATGTCACTTGGGACTTTCATTGGCTCTCTACCACATGACCTTAGTGAGGAGATTGCAGCAGCATTTGCCAAATTACCACAGAAAGTAATCTGGCGGTACACAGGGGACAAGCTATCGAGCCTGGGAAACAACACATTACTGGTTGAATGGATGCCTCAGAATGACCTCCTTGGACACCCAAAAACGAAAGTTTTTGTAGCCCATGGAGGAACAAATGGTATCCAGGAGGCAATTTATCATGGAGTCCCAATTTTAGGGCTGCCTCTAATTTTTGATCAGCCAGATAATCTGTTCAGAATTGATGAAAGACAAGCAGGAAAGATAGTTGATATCTTCACAATGAATAGGGATACATTTTATGAAAGTCTTCAGGAAGTTTTATATGAGCCGTCTTACAGGAATAATATGCAAAGACTGTCCAGGCTACACAGAGACCAGCCGATGAAGCCCCTGAACAATGCCATCTTCTGGATAGAGTTTGTCATGAGACACAAAGGAGCAGCTCACCTCAGAACAGAATCATACAAAATGCCCTGGTATTCCTACCACTCTGTGGATGTAATCTTCTTCTTAGGTGGACTTTGTTTTTTAACTTTAATTTGCCTTGTTGCCCTCTTTCGAAGTTTATACAAAACATGTTTTACTAGAGTGAAAACAAAAATTAATTAACATTACACCTGAAAAACATTATTTATTCTTATTATGTTTTGTTATGCATTCTGGCATAGTCAGAAACTTCCAATCACCAATATTATGGAATATCCTTTGATATTTATAACTCAGGGAAACCGATACAGTGAGATGCCTCCTGTCTCCTTCTGCCAGAGTGCCATTATCACATTTTAGAATCAGAAAACATTTCAGCTATAACTATAATAAGAATTAAATATATCACATGTGCGTGGATGTGCAAACATCAGAGTTGTCATATCAGTGTATGGCGAGAAGCATCATAATGTATGAGTAATATGGAAATTACATTTTCTTTGATACATTAAAACAACAGAGCAATTACAAAATAATCACAACTAAACCCATTTTAACATTAAAAAACATACTCAAACAATGTACTCAAAGTACCAAATAATAATAATAAAAATGTTTCATCAAAAGTGTCCAAATTTTTAAGTAAATGTTAAACTCTACAGCATGTGTCTTTAAATCTGATTATTGGACAAAAAAATCAGACCATTTACTCTTATGATCAACATACACAGCAAACACTGCAAACAAAAAGGGAAAATAAACTTTTTGTGTGGTACTAATTACATAATATTAGCTGCCGAGCTGAGAACACTTAACATGAACCAAAGTCACAGTTGACTGCAGTTAATGTGTACCGGTAAATGTAAAAGAACATTAATATAACACAGAAGATAAGCATAAAGCTCACTGAAATATGGCTAGTGTGTGTTAGAGAATCAGGCTTCAAATGTTTTTTTCAACTTTTTGTTTTACGGTCTTCATTAAAACTCTATAAAAACATGTCATAAGACACACCTTAATGTTTCATTTGTAGGATCTGTCTTATTTAAAAAAAAAAAAAAATCTTGTTATACACTTTTACTAAAATAATTAAATGTTAAATGAATTGAAATGTTCTAGATATGCATGTATAATGGATTCATGACATTTAAACACATATAAATTAAAAGTCTTTCTCTAATAACCAATAATAACTAGACCAATAACTAGATGGATGTTTCTGTAATTTCAGCAGCACATGAAATTTAGATATTGGTATTACAGGGCACTTGTGCCATAAATGGCACTTGGTGGAATAAGAGTCTGTATTTATAGTTTCATGTTGACAAATAGGATGCACAGAGGATTCTCATGATGTTCTGGTGCGCACAGAGCTCATCCTTAGAACTGTGAGCTCTGCCACATCTGCATCCTGTAACTCCACTTCTTGCTGGCAGCTTTCTCGTATAACATACACTACGAGACCCACACAGATAAAAATAAGGAGGACTATGCCTATGACCTAGAAGATAAAAACAAAAAAAGAGGGGAACCATGATTTTGCATTTAAAATTTTATAAATCAGTATCTTTAACTTTCCAAACAGTGTGTTATCTCACCTGAGAAAAAACAAAAAGTTGCTGTGAACGGACCATCAGTTCTTGTGTGGTTACTTCTCCCTCACTTATTGGCTCGCACCATTTCTGTGGAGCAGCTTTGTCTACTATTACAAATCTGCCCTCCCAGTCTGTCATAGCACAAGCAAAGTACTGGCCATCGAGGAACAACAGAATGAGCCACACAATCGCAGGAACAAAACTAGAAAGGGACACAGTTTTCCTGCACCATATGTCACACCTGCATCCTTGAATGATCAGCATCAGGGTGAAGGCCATGACGGCAGGAATGATGAAGAAGGCGGATGAAAACACTCCGTTCCATGTAGGATCGCAAGGACACTCAAACTCCAACTCCACCAGCTTCTCTAGTCCCATCAGGATAAATCCAAACGCCACATTTGACACCAGCGGACTGTTGCTTAGTTCATTCTTCAGCCTGGTAAGCCATTGTTGTCTACTTTCCATACTAGATTGACTGGGGAATGAGGACAGTTGTAAAAAGCCCAAAAGAGGGTCCAGCGTTGTGAACACATTGGCAACAACTAAGTGATGCGTAAATAACCCATTCAGGGGTAAGTTTTCCCCTCAGGCCAAATGCCACACTTCCACTCTGATTGGTTTTGAACAAAAGAGGGAGTGCCGTATGCTCTGACCTTTCTGCAGCCCATTGGCCTACACAGTGTTTCAGGTGGGGTTACATTTGAAATGTGGACAAACTGTAGGAAGACCTGCAGTGCAGAGGGAAGTTTGTTCTGAAGGTTAGCTCCTAATGACCTTTTATGCAAATGTGAGAGTGGGGGAAACACACAGGTTTCACACTGGCTGAAAATAGAAAATGTAAGGCATGAAAAACACTTAAGTCTCAACAAAATAAAGTAATAATCATTTAAAGTAACTTTGATTAGAGAAAAAAAATACTTGGGAGTCTTAAGGAATGAATGAAGAACAAAAAGAAGTTATTCTTTTTATGACCAGCTGAAGAGCTTATCCATGATACACAATTGAAGCTGGTTTATAAAACGATACAATACAGTTTAATCTGCACAACAAAGTACAAAATGCAAAAATCTGTAGTTTCACTCTGAATTACAAGCACCGTACCGATCCTTATTTGAGTTGCTAGCATTAATTCTTTTACAAGCCAAATGGCCAATCATACAAAAACAATCAAATCAGTAATGAAGTAAAGTTACTATAGGCTCATGTAGTAGGAGTTGTGGTTTAAAGAAGGAATATAATAATATATTATTTATGTATTTATTTATTCATCGTTTGTTTGGGACAGTGCATGGTAATGGACAGACATCATACAACATGAATGTAAACACATCTGATTATACCCAATGTTAACGTTACAGTAAGAAGAAAAAATATTTTTAGAAAAGTACAAACTGTGGCCCAGGGGCCAAATGTGGGCCTCAGACCATTTTTTATTTCTTGGATCCTTCTGAATTGGCCCAAATGATCATAGACCGATTCAAGTATTTCTATCAACGTAACCTCAGGACCGCATTATTGCATTGTGATTGTGAGCCTTTGTATAAGTACGCTGGCTCTGCCAAATCTAGGCCTGTGTAAAATGCCTCAGTCCCAATTACTTACATGACTGTATGTTTCTATATGCGGCCCTCAGGTTAAAAACAGTTTGGACATCCCTGTGCAACGTTACATGGTTTAAACTGTATTCTCACAAGCAGTCACTTGAGGGCGCCCACGTCTCAGCACCCACTGGATGGAGAGAGGATTAGAGGAGCCATGTTGAACTTTCAGAGGATGTGGTAGGCTACGTACGGAACACCCAGGCCACTGATGTGATGACATAATTTATAAATGACCTCAAAGCGCTCAAGAGCATCACCATAATCTCCCCATATTAAACAATGGAATGTAAAGGCACGTAAATCTGGCTACGTTTAAAATGTCACCCTGAAACAAATGTTTTAATGCAGCTTTACATTCTAAATGCATTTATTTCTATAATATTGAAAACTCGTGGGGCTAAAATGCCAGCCTGCACCTAAGTACCATGGCTAGTAGTTTTGCACATGCAATAAAAAGTGACGGCTAATTCTCACTAATGGTGCCGTAATGACTGTAGGCGTAGGCCTACATGGATGCGCGTAAGACGCAGTCGTGAGCGCATACAGACATACCGTTGAGGCTGAGAGTGCAGTCGGTGCCCTACCAGCATCTGTTCCTTTTTTTGCTCTCAAAAATAGATCGGTGCTGATAACTGCCTCATGTTATAGCTACATCACTTCCCGTCGAGGCAAATGTGTGCGCTACTTTCATTTTAATCAGAGCCAGTGACCGGGAGGTGGTGGAGGCTCAAATGCGCACCGTTCTGCGCATCTTTGAATCTTTAGAACTGCACTCTGGACAATCTCCCTGACATCCGAGGACCTTTCTCCTCCACTATCCGACGAGGCTTTCCTACACCTATGGCTGGACACCACCAGGAGGACTTTATTAACGTTGTTTTAACATATCGCTACTTTTGAGAAAACCCGATAATATGCTGGGCCCGTTTCTCTAGATCACCACACGATCTTGCCTCCCATATTCGTCCGAGCGAGACCCTGGTGCACAGCAAGCCGTGACGATGCGTTCGAGCGCACAGATGCTGGCCCTGGTGGTCTGCCTGATGCTGCCATTCGTCTCGGCGCAAAATGGTAAGTTTTAAACCCAGTGAATGTGTTTGGTCCAAAGCGTCCCTATGTGGCTGACAAGTGTCCACGGAGGACATAGCCAGTCTCCAGAGGATGACTGACTACTCACTATTTACCTAGGCTACAGGTCTGTGCAAATGTACTGCCTCATCTCTTAGCTGTCACAGTCATATTCAAGGGGGTGATATCGACACGGGTGTAGCAAGGTTATTCTCCCATAAGTGTCAAGTTCACCTGGAATTCAAGGCATGATTTCATCTGTGACGTTACCATCAGTTAGTTTCGGGTGCAGCTTGGGTGTGTAGTTTGTTTGTTTAGGCGAGGCAGCAGCAGCAGCATAGTGCAAAGCTCCACTCTTGGGCTGATAGCCTTGTATTAACACCACCATTCAGCCAGTGCTAAATGCTGCACTTCTCCTGCCCTCCTCAGCTGTGCAGCCCAGACTCCTGTTTGATTGACAAACTACCTCCCTGTAATACACCACACATTGCTTAGCTCCGCAGTCATCGAACACAAACTAGGCTGTGAGCTCGTGTTGGTCTTGTTTTAGGTGTGATTTTATTATGCTCTGACCAAATGTTCTGTTAGTGTTTCTCTCAGTTTTGCATGTTAGCTGTCAAGACAAGTTATGATTCAGAGTTGGATCAAATTTCTCCCAATCAATGTTTAATTAAATTATACACCAGCTTATGACTATAACACTACTTCCAATACTGCCGTAGTTTCGTTTACCTGAATGTCAAGTTGTGGGGGAATACATATTGCATATGCACCTTTAAGAAACGTATCAAGAAACTCAGGTAATTTGACAAAATGTATGAATAAATAATAATAAAATCCTGTTACTATCGCAACAACACATCATCAGTAGGGTAAAACTAACCTGTCTCACGACGGTCTAAACCCAGCTCACGTTCCCTATTAGTTGGTATTAGGGGTGGGTAATATTATGGAACTTTATGAGAAATAATTTTGTGTCATAGACCAAATACTCAATATTATACATTTGCATAACTCTCATATAAATTAGTGATTACACTTACAGATAATTATTACAAACACAACAAAGAAGATTCAAATTGGCACAGCCCTTAAACATAAAGAACCTTTATAGAAAGCCCAGAACTGAAATTCTTCAGCAGTTACATAACACACTATTGTCTGTAAAATGTTTCAGCTTCTTTGCTTACATCTTTGAGGGATTTAAATTATGTTGTTCATAGCAAGCCAGTCTCTGATTATGCTAACCAGAAAATTTGATTCCAAATAAGATCTTTATTCTTTTGGCTTGGCAAAGGTATCACAAACTCACTCCACTCAGTGAATTTTTCTGTTGGACACCATTATAAGAATAGCTGCTGTTAACTCACGTATGTCAAAATCTGACAAACTGTAAAATCATAGTTTTGTGTTCCAGTCTATAAAACATATACAATTAGAGGTGTATGGGATTTCACCCAATCACAGGTTCAGCCGTAATACTGCATTACAGTTGGGAGGTGACATGAGGAGAATTATACCTATAAGTGTGTGAGATAAAATCACTGTCAGTAGAAGCACAGGGGATTTGGTGCTATTTTTTCCTAGTAATATACCTACCTACTACTACTGTAAAGGTAGCAGGAGTGTGACAGAAATTTGGTAGACTGTAAATAGCTCCCATCCATTCTGCCTCGATTCTATTTTTAACAGCGAGACACAGCCCAGAGAACTGTGGCTTTAAGGTCCTTTTGTGAAAGTGAATGCATTAACTCTTAATGGATGGCCTCCTGTGCACAGCCACACTCAGTATTCAACAAAACAGTGATGATTTAGACTTAAAACCAAAAAAACTCCACATATTCAAGAAAAGATGTACAAGGTTCCTAAAAACATATTTTTTTTGCATATTACATAATCTTTCAAGTAGAAATAGCCAGTACAGTTCTGTCTAGTTAGTTCATACTTTGACCAAGTTGCTAATCAGACATTGCCAAAATGGTACAGTCAGAGTTATAGTTATAGTTTTAACATAGAACAATGACATTATAATAATTCATGTTGCTGCATGGAATAGCGCCTTGTTCAGTTTTGACTAGCTGTCTAGGCACTGGACTGTAGGTACATTTGTGATTCTGGAAATGGCTCTAGGACTGGAGTCAGCTATTACACTGAGTCATGGTTGCACACTGTGAAATCAGATATGGACCTCATTGATTGAACAGGGGCATCACATACACATTGCCCGTTCCTTAAGGACAGCTGTAAGAGAAGCAATTTTAATGATGTGTCTCACGCTGTTTTTTTTTTTTTTTTTTTTTTTTTTGCTGAGAATGCGAATTTATTACAGCATACCCCACAGGCTATAGCACACAGTCACTGCTAAGAGATTTTCAGTCTCCTGTTGTACTAACTGTGGAATTAGATAGCAAACAGTTAATTAGACACTTTTTACCCTGTTGGTTATCTGTTATCATTAAACATGGAATGGAATTGGGCATAACTAGGTGTGTGTGCAAATGTTTGACTTGCATCTTATAGTCAAGTCTACTCTGTTTTACAGTGTTGTGATTTTTGTACAGTTCACCAATGTGTCAAGTTTGCCTGTGGCATAGATCTCAAATAAATACTGCATTCTTTTTATATTGGTTATATAATTTACATTGGGTATTATTTCACAATTCTTAACATTTATACAGTTCTTACAATGTAACACAGTGAAAAAAATAACAAAAAGTAAAAGCAAAATGCATTCCAATTAGAGAATGGTTTTATTATTTATTTAAAATAAAATCTCCTGTTTTAGCATAGGGTTGTGCAATCATTGCATTTTAATAGAACTGAGATCCATCTGTCAATGACCGTCTTAGATATTTTTAATCAGGAGTCAAGTAAAAAGCTGTTGTTTGGAAAGAAAGAAGAAAAACACCCGACCATGTGTGAAATGGCACAGAGTACAAGAAAAAGAGTTTTTGAACCCTACCAAACAAGATTTAGCTGTCTAGTTCACTCCACTATTCTGTACTGATTAAAGAAAGAGGAAGATTAAAAGCTGACATTGAAATATTAAGCTCTTGCAACACCTCACATCAGCTGAATAACTGGCCACCAATGTGTTGTATGTGTTATTATATATACCTCACACACAACACTATGGAAGCAACTAATTACATTTATTTTGCATTATTTTTTAAATGATTGACAACAAACCCTTGTCAGTAGTAGAAGTGCACAATAACTCAAACTGTCAATAATAGCATGAATGTTGATTTGAATATATGTTGAATATCACTTATACAGCTAAAAAAGACACCTTTCATATGTCTGATACTTAAACCAGGCAATTGTCAAAATGCCTTCTGATTATTAGATTATTCATTTACCTTAACTCTCCTCTAATAAGGTAAGGTCAATAAGGTGCCATAGTTTTAGTTTTATACAGTGCACATTTTGTAAGTCTTTCAATACAAACAAAAAACAGACATCATAAAATATAACTGACCAGCCCTGCAGTGAGCTGCCACTTCCCACACACACCCATCCCTCAGTGGATTAAAAAGTAATCTGACTGACTGCACCTGATTCACCTGTTCACCAAGGGCAGAATCATCCAATCTGTTACTATGATGTTTTATTGTGATGAAAACATAAGCACAAAATAAATGTTATCATTATAGATAGATATTACATCTTACAATACAGCCTAAACAACAAACCTTGTGGAAAGTCTGCTATCTGTTCTTATATCAATGGTATGCAATGCTTTGCCTTTGAATGTTCCACAGCATGATAGCACCACAGCAGGTGACACCCTCAGGTCTTATCTGTGGAGAGATCACCCCGCACACAGATAAGATGCATACATTCGCTCGATCAGAAAAGTTACACAGTGCACCTTTAAGAACCACAGAGACCGGACTGTATTAGTTGGCTGAATGTGATCTCTTTTTCAAGCACTGCGCAGGCTTCAAGAACTAAACCCCTGATTACATTACATTACATTAGTGCCACATTGTCAATTGTTTTCTTAAAATCAATCTACAACATCATCTTGGCCAGAATCGAGAATGTGTCGACCTCTACCACATACATAATATGTATACAAATGCAAAGAAGAAATACACACACATATGCGCCTGAGTGACCCCAGGGAGTTCTCGATTTGCTCTCTCTCTCTATGTTATGGGACTGTTCCAGGTTGTGGGCAGGCAGGAGGCTGACTCACTGTGAGGTTGCGTGGTGCTGGTTTGGTGGTGGCGGTGGTAGTGTTGGTTGTGTGTCAGGGGAGTTCTCCTCTGCCTACATCAGGGAAGACTATGTGGGCTGTAATAACTGCCACTATACAGCTGTGAGACGGAGCTGTCACACCAAACTACAGGGTTGTATAGCTAATTATGTACAGTGTCAATGGAAAAAGCTGAGAATGAAGGCGGAATAATAAGGTATTTTATGGTATTCTAAAATAAGTAAGATATGATTTTATAAGCAATACAAAAAATCATTCTATAACTATATTCTTATGTTTATAAAATGATAAGCAATAGTAATAAGCAAATAATATAATAAAGAAAATTATAGTGCTACCACAACTTAGTTTTGTTTAATGTGCCTAAAAATGATACAGTGATAATGATACAAGTACAAATTCAATATGGGGAAAGGTGACTTCACTCACATGCCGGTTCTAGAAGGTATTTTTGAGCTGTAATGAAATACAGTACAGGCAGTATAAATGTAATGCCAGACTTCCGGTTCCGGTAGAGCGAATGCTGGCGCGTTTTTTGGCAGCCGCTGCTCAATGGATTATGTTTTCTTCTGATTACCGCATTGTCTACGGACTTTGCATTTGTGGTCTACGTGTGGACAGTTAATACATCTAACCATCACACTACCTGATCGAACTGTCAATAGTGTTGATGTGTGTTAGCGACGTTTAGCTTACCTGCTACCTGTTGCTTTCCTCCACATCTAAAGTCCAACCCGGCTATGTTGATCTCCTGTGTGCGGCTTGTCCTAACCTGGTTCATCCTGTCTGTTATCCATCATTCTTCACAAGCACTGTTCCAGTATGCACCCACGGAGTTCTTCCTCTATAAAAATTCATATAATCCACCAGCGCCTGCTCTACTCCACCACCCGGACATACTGTATGTGCCCCGGCGCAGAGTCACGCATCGGGGCGCACGAAGAAACTACGAATATGGCAGTTCCAGCACCGTCCGGTCCTTCTGGTCTCTGGCCCGTCACCCCCGGAGACACACGGGACGACGCTCGGACTCCTCGGTGCTAACCCGCGTTCCGAGGTCGGCTGGTGTGGCTGGCGCAGCTGCTCGGCTCAACAACACACCGGTCAAATTCGGGCTTCTGAATGTCCGCTCCCTCACGGGCAAGGGCCAGCTTGTCCAGGACCTCCTCGCGGACCACCGGATGAACTGTTTGGCGCTGACGGAGACCTGGCAGCAGCCAAGCGACTACACCGATCTCAACGAGGCCACTCCACGAGGGTTTGTTTACCAGGCTAAACCGCGTGTGTCTGGCAGAGGAGGCGGGGTCGCGCTCATCCACCGCGATGACTGGAGGGTGGTGCCTGTGAGTGTGCCTACCTGCCACTCGTTCGAGACAACTGTCTGTCAACTGTCTGGACCTATCCCCACCATTATTGCCACAGTTTACAGACCACCGAAACAGCACACGGACTTTATCACGGACATCGCAGCATTTTTATCTCACCTCACCACACTGTCACCACACGTCATACTCCTGGGAGATTTCAATATCCACATGGACAATTATAACAACCCACTCACCAAAGAATTCACCTCCTGTCTGGACAGTTCTGGTTTTAAACAATATGTTAATTTTCCCACACATAACAAAAAGCACTCCTTGGATTTAATATGCTGCACTGGAATAACCCCATTGGACCTTCAAACCCACTACATCCCCTTCTCTGACCACCTGCTAATTTCATTTGACATCAACCTGTGCTTCAAAAAAATCCAACCCACCCCGCACTATACAGTTCCGTAACATCAAGGACATTAACCCGGACCATTTCTCATCACTCATCAATAACCTCCCCAGTGCTGAGGGCCTCTCTACAACAGATGAGTTTCTCACACATTACAACACACACCTCCACCACATACTCAACACCGTAGCCCCACTCAAAACCCGGTCCGTCTCATTCACTCACTCTGCACCCTGGTACACCCCTGCCCTCAGACACCTCAAAACACAAGGCCGCAGACTGGAGAGACTGTACAGGAAAACCGGACTCATCATACACAAAGACATGTTCACCTCACACATCCTCCATTACAAACAGTCCATATCCACAGCAAGATCCACATACTACTCTAATTTAATCAGTTCACATGACGGAAACTCAAAAACACTATTCTCACTCCTCTCACAGATCACAAAACCCCCGGACTCACTTCCACCTCACCTCTATTCCTCCGAATTCTGCAATAACCTGGCTGCTTTCTTTACCTCCAAAATTCAACTGATCCACCTGCAACTTAACCCCTCTGTTTCAAACCCACCTGTTTCATCTTCTGTATCCCCAACACACCTGCTTTCTTCTTTCACCCTGCCCTCCATCTCCCAAATCTCCACTCTCATTCAGAACTCCAAATCCTCCACCTGTCAACTAGATCCTCTCCCTACAGTCCTCATCAAAACCTCCATCCCTGCACTGTCCCCCCTCATAATTAATATCATTCACTCCTCTCTCATTTCCGGTACTGTTCCCTCCACTCTCAAAACCGCTGCAGTCACTCCAATACTCAAAAAACCCGGTTCTGATCCCTCTGACCTCAATAACTTCCGTCCTATTTCAAACCTACCCTTCATTTCCAAACTTCTTGAGAAAACTGTTGCTGCCCAACTCCACACCCATCTTTCCTCCAATAACATCTACGAACAATTTCAATCTGGCTTCCGTCCCCTCCACAGCACTGAAACTGCCCTTCTGAAAATCACCAATGACCTCCTCCTCTCTGCTGATTCTGGTTCACTCTCCATCCTCCTCCTGCTAGACCTCAGTGCAGCATTTGACACCATTTCACACTCCATCCTCCTTGACAGACTTTCCTCCATCGGCATCTCTGGTACTCCCCTCTCCTGGTTCCACTCCTACCTCTCACACCGCTCCCAGTTTATTCAGGTCAAGTCATTCACCTCACAGCCCTCCCCTGTCACGTCAGGTGTTCCTCAGGGTTCTGTCCTCGGTCCTCTTCTATTTTTAATCTATCTCCTCCCCCTTGGTTCCATCTTTAGAAAACACCACATCCACTTTCACTGCTACGCGGATGACACCCAGCTCTACATCTCCACTAAACCCAACTCCACACTTCCACCCTCCTCCCTGACAAACTGTCTCACTGAAATACAAACCTGGTTCACCTCAAACTTCCTCAAACTTAACGGCAATAAAACAGAACTTCTCCTCATCGGCACCAAATCCACCCTAAGCAAAATAAACCCTTTCTCCATATCCATCGACGACTCCTCTATCTCCCCCTCCCCTCAGGTAAAGAGTCTGGGTGTCATCCTCGACAGCACACTTTCCTTCACCTCCCATATCAACAACACCACCCGGTCTGCCTACTTCCACCTCAGAAACATCCGCCGCCTCCGTCCCTCACTCACCCCACACACCACTGCCATCCTCATCCATAGCCTGGTCACTTCCCGTATAGACTACTGCAACTCTCTCCTGTTCGGTCTCCCACAAAAATCACTCCATAAACTCCAACTGGTCCAAAACTCAGCCGCCCGCATTATCACACACACACCCTCCCATCACCACATCACACCTGTCCTGCAACAGCTCCACTGGCTCCCCATCACACACCGCATACACTACAAAATCATACTCCTCACCTACAAAGCCATCCACAACCTCGCCCCTCCATACCTGTCGAACCTCATCCACATCTCCACACCTGCCCGCTCCCTCCGCTCCTCCTCCTCCCTGCACCTCACTGTCCCTCCTGCCCGTCTCGTCACTATGGGAAGCAGAGCCTTCAGCCGCTCTGCTCCCCAGCTCTGGAACGCGACACACACTCACTCTCACACTTCAAATCTCAACTCAAAACTCATCTGTTTAGAGAGGCCTTCTCACTCTGACCACTCTGACCATAACTGCACTGTCTTTTAATCTGTATCTGTTTTTAAAATGTATTTCTACACTGTTTTTATTTTGTTTTATCTTGTTTTTATGTACTGTATTATTTAATTAATGTATTTAATTGCTTGATGTACGGCGACCTTGAGAGCCTTGAAAGGCGCCTAACAAATAAAATGTATTATTATTATTATTATTATTACTGCGGACTATTCCAAGCAATGGCAAACCCAAAAAGTTACATAGTGCAGTTAAAACATTCCTTTGGTTCAGAACCAATGTTTTATCTTAGCCAGGGAAAAGAATTGGTTTGAGAGGGGAGTTAAAGAGGCTATTTTTGTCAAAAAAGAGAATCCTTCTCTGAACAGAAATGGTGGAGTAAGACATAATTTGCATCCCATCTACAATTCCATTATTAAGCCTAGATCAAACAAACAGGGAAACAATAGGGTTAGCCAGGACAGGGCCAGAGGTGTGAAAAACAGGCGTGTAGGGATGAATAGAGATCGTCAGCTAGACGCCAGAGAAACAAAAGACGGAAACCAATGAGATAGTTCCGGAAAGTAGTTAGCTAGGTAGCTCCTCCCTACAGCAAGATATAAGCAAGTGTCTTACCAGTATTCTTATTAGAGCTGACGAAGCCTCTCGGATGAGCGGCGAAACGTTTTCAACCAAACAAACTTTGTCCAGTTGACAAATTGAACTTTTGAGCCTAGATGATTGTTTTAGTTTGTTGGACCATTGTGAGATAGTGCCCTTAGAGAGCTCTTACTCCACAAGTGCTTCTAGTGTTTCCTAAAGAACATTTTCAGACTGCTGTTTGCCTACCTCAACGTTTACTCTGTGAAGAGTGCTTGTCTGTTGGTATTTCCTTTTCATAGCTGTGTACACTTCATGTTTGAGCAGCTTTCTGGTTGGTCTTGTTGGCCATGTGTCGTCTGCCATTTGTTTGCAGTGTCTTTGTCAAGCTTTCTCCTACTTTTCTGAGGTTACATTTCTGAGGTGTATTATGACAGTCTTCTTAATTTAGATTCAAGAATGCAATTTCAGTATCAGTTTAAATATAGCTTTAATTGTATATGTGGATAGGCTTAGATTCACCCTCTGGGATTGTATGGAGAGCCTGAGGAGCCCAGATGTTTGCAGAGAAAAGAGACAAAAGAAGCAAATGTTAATTATCTTGTATATTTCTGGGCATGATGCATAGGAGCACTAACCAGGGTTACAGGTTACAAGAGGATGTGGCATTGAATAGTATTTGAATATAAATGTAGTTATTTTTTTATGTTTTGGAGGTTTCTGGACATCAGTATAATTAAAATAAGAAAATTTAGTAGCAATAATTGATCATATACTGCAATAATAAACATATCTGTTTGCGTGGTACCCAGGTTAGTACTCAACAAAGGTTGGGATCAGAACCACTGTCCTAAGACACAACTCTAGCAGGGAGACAGTTTGTGGTGCTAAGTTTTCTTTACAGTTTTTATGAAATACTTGTAATTCATTTTCATATGGCTGTGAGTCACAAACTGGTGTTTTGGAACAGACTTGTTACCATGGCACTGACAAAATTCTTGCATTGTTCAGAATGTCAAAGTCTTCTGGCTAAACTGGCTCTAACAGCTCTGTGCTCTTTTGGTGCATAGGATGACAGGTGAATCTTAAATAAACAATTACTTTGCTTTTCATTCACATCCTAATTACTGGATATATCTTTGTATCCTCTTAATAATATTTTTTCACTTTTGTGTTTAATTTTATAGCCCACTGACATTTTGTGCCATACTTAACCAAAACTACCACATTTGTAGGGACGTTTTCACGCATTTCTTATTCATTGCCATTATACTGTAAAAAATAAAAGTAAAAACAAAAACAACAAGGCTTTCGTGTTGTCAAATGTGCCAGTCACAAGCATGGCAGAATGACAGGACAGGCATCCAGTGTCAAGTCTATTCCAAATCAATATTAATATTTCAGAAGATAGAATTCAGTAAATTTTGGGGAAGAAAGTTTCAGGGAAGAAATAAGATGTACACTTCCAAAATAAACAAGGACAGGAAGTAAATTACTTTTGGGACATTCGTCCTTGGTTATTATTCAACCTTGTTTTGTTCAGACACAACACTTCCATAACTGCCCAATCAATAAATATCATTGAAATTTTGATTTAATGAAAGACAAAGGTTACGGTTTTGGCAATATTTTGTGATTAGAATGCATGTTGAGCGTATGGAAATAATATAGTAGAGTATGTAGTAACATTGTTATATGAGCTCTGCCCTGAAGTGAAGGCATTTGGTGCGTAGGCCTCCATAGATTCATTCACGTGTCATCACTTGGAGCAATGGAGATAGGAAGCTGTGTGTTAGACATATCCTGCAGATGAACACTCGAGAGACCACAGGCTTTTTGTTCTCATTTCCTCTCAAACATTCTAGGGCAGTGTTTTTGTGATTTATGGATGGGCGGGCAGTTTACAGCAGACAGAATGCAGGGGCAGCACAGAATGGCTTGTGCGGTGCAGGTGATTTGTCAATAGATGAGGTTCATTAAGGGTGGCAGTGTATTTTTGGCTAACTACTGATGTGAAACAGGACATGAATCAGGCTCAGACATCACATTATGCGCTATAGTATAGATTCTCTATTATTATTGATCCTAGAGCATCTCAGATTAGATGTTTTTTAGCCTCACATCAGATGAAGGTTGATAGTAAAAATAAAACAGTGCAGCTAGTAGCTGTATTGACTATTTATTCCACTACACCAATTGAGGATTTTCAGCTGCTCATCAACTACAGCTTATCTCAAATTAAAGCTGGTTGACCCAATTCCAAAACTGCCCCTGCTAATATGGATAAAAATGGATTATATTTATGGAGGCATTCACACTATAGACAAGTCTACATGTACATTTACCCAATACCAATACATAGGGGGTGGATGATGAAAAATTAATATCTGTATATTTTTGTGTGGTTATTACAGTGACAATATTCAGGCATTATTACTGTGTGCTAAAACACATGTCTGACTTAGTTGAGGGTTAAGTATCATTCAAAACATATTGATATAAAAATCCTAACATTCTGAACCAAAAACACTATTGTTATTACCGGTATATATATTTCATATAATATCATTTATATTTCATATATCTATTTTAGAGCTCTGTATTTATTACAATAAATTATAAATAATATATTTATTATAATATTTGAATGAAACCTCTCAAAAGATTAAGAAATAAATAAACCCTTGATCCGCAGAACTGCAAAAATACTTGATAGTATATAAGGAGCAAGTGAAAATTGTGTTATAGCTTACAATAAAATAAAAATAAATAAATAGTTGTATATATAATATAATATATACTAGTCATAGTTGGTTGACTATGACTTCCTTTGACAGTTGCATGGTCTAGACCTGGTGTGAAAACCTTGACATTGCAGTACACATTGAGCATTCCTCTTTCATCATCTACTCTGCACAGAGGGCTGAGTGGAGGGGGTGATGACAGTATATTAGCACTTCAGCTAACAATTCTAAGCTAACAAATAAATGAGCTCATCATGATCAAATGCTTGGAGGGTTTTACTTCTTGATGTAAGAGCATGGCAAACATGCCATAAGTAATCTATTCAGACAAGCAACTTTTAGTATCTGGCCTTAACAAAGAGATATAAAAAACTGTAGGCCAAGTAATTATTTTTGCTATCTTTATCTTTTATTGCAATAAATAAATACATTATCTATTCATGTAAACAGAACTGAGACAACAAATCAACAGTAGCCTCCATCAATATTAAATTAGGCACCTTTGCCAGTTCTTTCCAATTTATTGAGGAAGGTCTCAATGAGATTCAGAATCTCTTCTGTTTACAGTCCTGGACATAGAAGACCCTATTGTACAATTTTTCCAGACAAATGGAATACATCCAAACTCCACACAGAGCTGGATGGAATCATTGTGGCTGTGCATATTTCTAAAGGGCTTGTGGGACTGTCTAATCTCTTTGCTTCTTCTTTCAGTGATTGGAAGTTTTACATTTCATTTGATTTTCTTGTCTATTTTGATTCTACTTTTAAGTCTTTCTCTATTTCCTGTCCTTTTTCCACATCTCCTTTCTACCCTTTCCCTTCCCTCTCCAGCTGGTTTTGAGAAGTCGCCAATGTCTGAGACTAAGCTTACGGGGGACGCGTTTGAGCTGTACTGCAGTGTGGTCGGTAACCCAACACCGGAAATCCAGTGGTGGTACGCTGAAATCAACCGCGCAGACTCCTTCAAGCAGTTATGGGACGGAGCTAGGAAACGCCGGGTGTCCATCAATACAGCATACGGAGCCAACGGGGTCAGTGTGCTCGGGATCACGCGGCTGACACTGGAGGATTCTGGGACCTACGAGTGTCGAGCAAGCAACGATCCCAGACGGAATGACCTGCGACAAAACCCCGCCATCACGTGGATCCGTGCCCAGGCCACCATTTCAGTGTTACAAAGTGAGTGGACAATGCTCCAGGGCCTGTAGATAGGGAATGTCCACTCAGACTGGTGGGCAACAGCCTCGACATAGCAGCTACAGTCCTTATCCCAACTTCCTTTCTTTCTTAATTCTTTATTTCATATGCAATCTGTCTATTTTAATTCATGCTCGTTCAGCTAAATGGTATAAAGGTAGATTTGTGAAGTGTCTATAATTTATGTTTTACTCTAAGACACAAGTGTGCAATAATTTCCTTCAGAAATGTATAATTGTATAAGTTACCCAGTCTACTAATGGCAAGACAATTTTCTCTTTTGCATAACCCTGTGTGTTCTGTGCTCTTAATTATGTATCACTAATGACATAATATCCTTAGCCCTCTGCTCAGTGCATGCAGACATTTAGAAACAAACTAAATTTCAACCAGACCCAACTAATCTACATGCTTCAGTGCTTGGCCCATTGAAGCTCATATGTGGAATGTTGTTAGTCAAGGTGAAGCTTTCTGAGAAGTTAAGAGGAGTCTGATCCTCAGTGGCTCATTTGATTAGACTGACAAAATATGATATGAAGTGTTTCAGTTGGGACTGCATTGGTCACTTTTGTTCCAGTGTGGGATTTTCAGCTCATAAATGATATACTGTTATTACTTACAAGTACTAAATGTTCCAATCCACACATATGCACATGCTATTTGTTATTGCTTGAAAATAATTACTAGATTACTACATGGATAATTTGTGCTGTTTATTTTCTTAAAAAAAAAAAAAAAAAAAAAAACTCAAACAGGATGTAATATACATATAAAATATGTTATATTATACAGCATCAACAAAAACAACATTATTTTGTCTATGATTGCTTAGACTTAAAATGGAAATTTCATAATTCAAATATATTTTCTTTATATCGATATACTACAGTTGTGGTTGTTTTTGTATTGGAAAAATCATAATATTTTTCAAGGTCACATTGTATTGGTGCATAGCAAGAACTAAATGTGGATAATTTCACTGAATCTTGACCATAAGTTTTATTTTTACACTAAAATTGATAGTTAGCTTCTTCTAACAGGTAAGATGTTGTCCTACAAATAACCTTCTGGCTAAATTGCCTTTGGACCACAATGCGGTGTTAGCTAAATGCTAATTTATGTACCTCATGTTGTGTGTCTACGCATGTCTCAATGATACTATTAATAGTACATGTGGTCCTGCTTGGTGGAGGAGAGAAAACTATGGCGGATGGGGGGTAGCACTCCCTTGAGCTGTTTTTAATGGCAGAAGAAGGTGTCCTGATGCTAATAGAAGTCAGTCCTCCCGTCTGACTTGCTCCTTTTAGTCTGCTACTGTTTGTCCTGATTGTGCCCTGGCAGAATCAGCCAGTAGTAGGATTATGATGCTGCTTTCAGCTCCTCCCCTCCGGGGCTCAGATGTTGCCATGGTTGGCCTGCCTAAGAGGAGGAGGGGCAAGAAGGAGGAAGTGTTCTGTTCACTACTCTGAACAGAGCAAAGGGCACATCTCTCTCCAATGACATCGTCTGTTTCAATTGGATGTCCTTGAGACATGGTCCTTGGCAATATTTAATAACCACTGCTTTTACATTAGGGACACAAAATCATTGTATAACATATTAGGATTATACTATGTAAGCCATTAATATTTCAAACTATATTATTAAAATAACATACCTTAGGTCACCCTAGGTCCTATTCCTATAAATATATTACAGGTGTGTTTTATATTATTTATATATTTTATATTTACAAAAACAGTGCACAAATGTAAAGTGGGACATGGGGCTAAATGTATTAGGCATAACAAAATATGTTTTGTTTCGATATAAGTTAAAACATTTATAATTTACCCAACATATTTCTGCATGTTTGTGTTGCTTGCTGTGTGTGCTTTTGTCTTGACTTCATAGCCTCCCTCCCACGCAGTTTATATAAAACAGCTCACAGCCTACAGCTGCTACTGGCTAAGAGAGAATTTGCAAGTTCTTAGGATGCTTCTGTGATGAGCATTGACTGTTTCTCTTTTGCAGAACCAAAGATCAATGCCTCTGATCAGATAATTCTGCCACTGGATGGTTCAATCAAACCCATCATTCTGCAGTGTAACCTCACATCTGCCCACACTCCTCACAAGGAAAGCTTCTGGATGAAGAATGGGAATGAACTCACCAATACAAGAACTGAGCACAGACATACAACATACAGGTAACAAGTGACTGCCAAGTCAAATATATTTTGAATCGTGTCCAAACATGGTTTTCCTTTCCTACTGCCACACAAGCTTCTGTCACCCATGGAGACACAAACTCTGATTATGACAGATCAGACCAATTGGTCTCTTCCACATTACTCTGCTATTGTGGTATTAAGAATACTACAATAATACGATGATGATTACAGTTAAAATGCCCATGTATTTCTTGCAGAGCAAAAGTAAGAGTTGCTATTTGGTCACAGAAAAGCATATAGCTCTTTACCACTCACAAGTCATTCAGACATTCACACACTAATTACTTAACTTACAAAGCAAAATTTGCTCAATGTAGTTACTTGTCATATAGTATGGCTAATTCCTTGTGATTTAAGTTATTTTGTATGATTACAGAATCACTAAGCCACGGGCCGATGATTCTGGGGAATACATGTGCGTTTACACATTTGACATGGCACCTAATGCTAATGCAACAATTGAAGTAAAAGGTAAGGGTTTTTGCCTTCTTTACAACTATCACTATTGCACCCAGATGGTATAGAATCTTTGAAGCTTTGGCCTTCACTGTCATCTACCGAGATAACCATGAGAGTACAAAAGATTCTGTTTGTAGCTACATTAGCTGTGAAAGAAGTCCTATACATGAAATGTTTGAATTGATCCTGTGAAGCAGTGATGACATGACGCTGTCCTGAGCCTGTTGTCACTCTCAGCTTTCACTGAGACAACAGTCAACAAAAATGGACAGGAGCTGCACATGTGCATGACTGCACTATAATCAGCACTTATACACCAACAACTATTCTATTTGTTTGTACGAGACATTGCAATTTTTGTTTAAATATGGCAGTGCACACACAACAGTCAGAAAACCTAACAAAAAAACTACTGTGTTGGTTTTATTCAAGCTGACAGTGAAGCCATCAACTTGAATAAGGAATCTTCTCTGAGAAAGGGCAAGTGGAAACCCTGTTCAAGAGAAGCTTGCCTGTGTGCAGTGCTTAAGCCAATTTGCTATGGCATGGCTTTGTGCATACTGAGCATGTCCTGCCTCTTCTTCCTTGGCTTGTCTTAAAGTGGTGCCTGATTGCATAACATGGGTGACATGTTTTCTTTTCACTAGATTGTGGAATGACAGAATTCTATGTAAATCAAAATAATGTGCCAGACCACAAGTGGGCGGCAAGCCTACAGTAGGGCTTTTAAACCCTCCATTTCTGTTATTTTTATCTAGAAATGTTGACATAATATTTCTAGTAAATCGCACATTTTTACAATGTAAAAAGGCATGTTTTCTTTGTAAACATGATCTGAATGTGCTTGACATTGCTTGTGACACAGGTAGCAAGCCCACTGATAGGCGGCTCTGCTTTGGGCCTCTGGCAGCCGTTCACTGAGATCCCTCGCCTACAGTGTCCTTGGCACACTCATCTTTGCAGGACTCAGCTCAGAGGCAACAGATGGAGGCTTCTGTGATGTTGTAGGATTAAGGCTCTGAAAACAGGCCCAGCCATTTCTATGGCCAGAGTTTATTGTCTGCAATACTAAGCTTGGATACATATTGGATTTTTTTCCCTCAAAGTCTTTGAAACTGAAAGAACAGTGACCAAAGCAGCATTCTTATGCATTCATTATTTCATTCTTGGATTTCTTTTAAAAAGTCACAAACCAAAATTTTATGAACATAAATAGATAATAGTTGTCACTATAAAAATATCTATTTCTGATTAAGTGATTAATTTGTTTCTTTTTTTCAAGGTCTATCAATCAATCCAACAATATCACAGCTCTGTATGGCACATAACTAATGTACTGTAGAAAAGGACAAGTTGCACTAATTTTTGCTCTGAATAGGGCACTGCTGTCAGTCAGAGACACAAGACTGTAAAGATAATACACAAATGAGCTTGGCCACTCCTCTGCCCCGGGAGCATGTACACACTCCATAATTAGAGCGAGTGATGTCACCAAGGAGCCCAAACGTGTATTGCTGCATTGTTTATGTGCAGCTAAAAAGACTCACTTTGGCCTTCTTCATTATCTTGCTAAATTATAGAGATGAAATTGTTAATTTCAATATTTTAGATATTGTTATTTTTCCAATAATTGCATTTAGGTTTACAGTCAGACAACATTAAATCTTTATTTATTTTGATTTACTTTGACATTTGAGACACTTTCAGTTTGAATCAGTGCCTTCTGACAAATCATCCATTCATTTTCTTTGCAGGTTTTTCAGTGGTTTATTCATAAATCAGAACTAATTTACAACATTTTCTTTGGTTCAAAGGTTCTTTTGTGACAGTCATTGTGGAATTATTTTGAATAAGACCATCTGGGGGCTTTATTTCATTCTCATTCTTTTCTTCCATGACCTCATTATACATTTTAATAAAATGCTTTATCTCTTCAAGAATGATATTCCCAATTGCAAGGGCTGAGTGGCAAGGGTACAGAGGCTTCTTAAATTAACTGTTTTTGTATTGAGTCCGACAGAGCCTCTTGGAAATCTGTTTTATTAGCTGATTAGTCAATGCATGCATTCCATTGTCCTGATGATTAAATCCCATTTATTATTTTGCTTGAATTTCTTATTGAGAAGCTGCTTTCTTGACTCTCTTTTTTGCACAGGTTGCTGTTTTTTGTATTTAGAGCAATAGTTGGGTGGAATGTTGCAGACTTTTTCACCTCTCCACAATTTCATTGTGAAGTGAACCTACAGTAAATCTGGGAATCAGTTCATCATCAGCATAATTCTTATTGCATCTATTCAATGTGTGACATGCCTTAGATTGCAAACCAATTAGAAATCAAATAATCTAATTAAATGTTGCTTTATTTTATCAGCAAAACCTGATATTATTGGCCATAAGAGAAGTGAAAACAAGAAGGAAGGGGAGAATGCAACACTATATTGCAAGTCAGTTGGTTATCCTCATCCTATCTGGTCGTGGCACAAAGTTGATGGAGCTTCAAACACAAACATGGTATTCAAGTGCATTAATTTCATCCACCGCCTGTATGACCAAATACACTGAATCTGTGGGTTTCATTTTTGCAGGAAATAGACAACTCCACAGGACGCTTCTTCATAACAAACAGAGAGAACTATACAGAGCTCAACATACTCTACTTGGATATTAATACAGACCCTGGAGTGTACGAATGCAATGCCACAAATTTGATTGGGACAACTGCCGAAACAACCATTCTTCGTGTGCGCAGTCATCTGGCACCACTTTGGCCTTTCCTTGGTGTACTCGCAGAAATTCTCATTCTAGTAGTAATTATAGTTGTGTATGAGAAACGCAAAAGACCAGATGACATTATGGACGGTAAGACCATTTGAAATTATAATTACAGTATTTTTTTATTTTTTTTTTTATCTCTTTCTGTGGAAGAGTTTTACATGTTTACAACAGTTTTACAATACTGGGGTTAAAATAATATTTTAACCATAGATTTATTATATTGTCTACTTTTTACCATTCTTTCCAAATGGTACCACAATCTAAATGATTGGTAAGTGCAAGCCTTTGCATGGTTTAAGCACCAATTCATTATTTATTTATTTTTAACCTACAGTCCATCCTACTTTCTTTTTCCTTTGTGAAATACATATTAACAAATGTCTAATGCCACTAACAATATTTTCACAATGTCCACAAGTGGATCGGGATACTTGTAGCACCTGCTTAAGTGGGTGGACTATAGGTGCAGGACTTGTACATTTCAGACTGGAATGTTCCAAGAAATGCATGGCAGAGCCACATACAGTATTTACATTTGCTTTTCTGCTCTATTGTACATAATAATTCATTAGTAAATAAACATTAAATAGCATTAGCATTATTTACAACCCAAGTTGCTCAGTAATATGTACTCTACTCTTCCCACCAATACGTTGTCCGGTTTGTCCTTTTTTTCCATTAGTGCTTATCATAGACTGTACAAAGAAGTGAACTAAGGGAGTGTGACATTACCCACAGCGTTTAGGCTCCAGTCAAATGAACCTCATGAGGCTAGCAGTTATAGTAGCGACATTTGGAGCTGTTCCATATTAGAAAAAGGAATTTATTTACTGAGAAATTAGCGAAATAAAAACACCAGGGGTTTAATCCGAACATTTTAAGACTAAAATGACAAGGCTCACTAAAGCAGCTACAGAACGAGGGGTGACAATTTTTCATGTCTTTCAGGGCTCTCAAGTCTCACGCATTAAGAGTGTGACACACGCAATTCGACAATTCTCACAGGCCACACATGGTATTTCTCACGCTGATATTTAGTTACGCAATTCAAGCGCAGCACTTCTGTGCCCAGAAAATCGGTTAGATAATGCAGGCACCGCGCGTTTTCAGCGAAAAAAGTCACTCGTACCCCCCCCCCACCCCCACCCCCCGCTCCTTGGAAATTACGCAGTCTCACGCACGACCCCGCTCAAAACTTGAGAGCCCTGTGTAGTCAATTGTTGCCCCATGCTCACTTCCTATTTGGAACAAGGCAGCTAGTGGGTTATCTATGTCCATTTATACAGTATATACACTCTATGGCACTCAAACACACACTAGTCTACTTCAGTTCAAGTGGCTAACTCAGCATGTTGCTCATTTTACATGACATTAGATTTACATTATATTACATTTACTCTATCAGTCACAAGAATATGAAAACCTCTTGCTTATTTTGCTGTATGCTACTAAATCACATGGCATTAATGTCATTTCTAACCAGTCTCAAATTTGTTCTTGTTTAGCCAAAAGCTGATTTAAATAGATTACATTTGCTATGTTGCCATTTAAGTTTGGAAAATAAAGTGTTTTTACAGCACTATATTCAGTCTCTTGATGCACAGCTGATTGATTTGATTTGAGATGGATGCTGTTATAAAAGCATACCACTCATTGGTAGTAGCTAATGATTCATAGTATTTAAGATGCACAGTGGAAATACTGAATGAATTTTAAAAAAATGATTCTAAAATACCATATGGCAAAAGATCCTGTCTTCTTAACACTTTATCACCCATTAACTGCATTCATGTTAAGGAATGCTGCTGTTTTTAACTCCTAACTGCATGAAAAATATGTCACTGGCTGGTTACACTATCTGTATGTCAAACCAAATGCTTTGTCATGCTTAAGGTTGTGGATTTCCAAGCTAACTTGTCAACAGCTGTTCACTGTGAGGTTGCATAATCAACTTTAAATTTAAATTAATCTTATACCACTTTGTCAATACCAGTATCTATTTTTAGTTTTACTTACAAAAATTATTATTCCTGCATATGGGTCTGACATGAACAGGACTCCACAGGGGGAAACGCATGAAAGTTTAAGCAAAATTGTGGTGTTTATTTAAATGTGTCCCATTATATCCAAGTGATTGTCACATTTTAGTAGCCACAGTTTATTTGTTTGTTAATCCAATACTATGATATTTTCATACTGTAAAATTCATTATAAGCATATGTTGGTGTATATTAATTTTTGTCTTTTGTTTTTCTATTTTTTCTTCTTTAGATGATGAACCTATAGGACCATTGTGAGTATACACTCATTATAACATTAAGGGCATGGACTTTGTAAATGTTACACCGTTTACCATTTTAATTAATTAAAAATACTTCTTTCTCAGGAAAACAAATTCAACTAACAACCACAAGGACAAAAACATTCGCCAGAGGAATATGAAATAAGCAATACCCACAAGTAAGAAAGTGCATTTGGCTAAACTTAGCCCCTATTTTAAGGATTATCCATAACACCTTGTTTTGATTTTCACAGATCACATGGCTAAGCTGCATATTTTGAGTACATGAAGGCATCAAAGGTGGAGTGCAGGCTGGAATGAAAAAAAGCATATCTGTCTGACTTGAGAAACAATATCAGCATAACACTGGCATCAAAGAGAACATAATGGCTGTCTAAAGCATGCCTTATTCAGTCTTACATGGAGATTTTGGGAGGAATAATAATGACTATAAACCACCACAAAGGTGTACACATTTTTTAATGTGATGTTGATGTCTCCTTTATTAATTTCATCTTGTCCTCAAAAGAGGTGATCCCTTTTGTATTACATATCATGTACAATGCATGCAAGATAAATACGCAATAGGATACTCAGAATTGACATTTTCTGTTGTTATCCCTCGTGTGGCTTTTTGTTGGAAATGATGTAATTTTTTTTATATATACAGTGGTACCTCACCTTACGAAAGACCCTACATACGAAAAATCCAAGTTACAAAACGCCTTCACGTAAAATTTTGGTCTCTAGATACGAAAGAAAATTCAAGTTACGAAACGCGAAATCTCAAAAATTCAATTAATGTGCGCTCAGATGCACGCCCCAAAACGTAAATACACTTTATCAACACACACGGGGTTAGGTTCCAGAGGTGGCCCGCGGTGGGAGAGGTCCACGAGGTAGGACAACTTTGTATTTTGCAATTGTTCTACATGTTTTAGGGCTGTAAATGCCTCACCACACACATTCTACACTTTTCTCAGACTGGAGTTGGGCTTTTCTCGCATTTCTCTCTCGTTTGAACACTTGAACTTTCATAGATTTTCAATGGAATGTGTTGATAGTGAAGCATGGGGGGGGCACGGCTCAATATAGCGCCGAACGTGCGAGGGGAGCGGAGACACAGGATTACTATCGCAACAACACATCATCAGTAGGGTAAAACTAACCTGTCTCACGACGGTCTAAACCCAGCTCACGTTCCCTTAGTGAGTGAACAATCCAACGCTTGGTGAATTCTGCTTCACAATGATAGGAATAGCCGACATCGAAGGATCAAAAAGCGACGCCGACACGGCGTGGGATGGAGCCGCGGCGCCCGCACGGCTCGGCCCGCCTGCGCGGGTTTAGACCTGGTTTAGTTCTGGTCTAGACCTGGAAGTCACATAGAAGCAGAGCCCGCCCCGAGCGAGACCCCGCGGTCTTGCCCGCCGATAGAGCACCTTTCTCGGCCTGTTAGCTCACAGTGTCAGCCCCCCGGCTCTGGAAGTCACATAGAACCAGAGCCCGCCCCGCCCCTATTCCCGCTGAAAGAGCGTCTTTCTCGGCCTCTTAGCTCTAGCGCGGAACGCGCAAGGAGCGCGGAGACACGAGCAACGCGCTCCTCCAACGGCACTGCCATGTCCCGGGATAATCCTCGTTTAGTCCAGGTCCAGTCCAGGTTTAGACCTGGTTTAGTTCTGGTCTAGACCTGGTTTATTCCAATCAGGACGTAGAACACAAATGTTATTAAAAAAAAAAGTTACACTATAAAAAAAACCCTTGGAACAGATCAGGCCTTTTCCATTGAAATAGCTACTCAACTTATAAAAAATTCACGTTACGAAACCACTTCTGGAACGAATTAATTTCGTAAGGCGAGGTACCACTGTATAGCGATTAGTTATATTCTTGAAATTTGTACAGCATATCATGGCCATTCATCTATGTTTGAATTTGTGACATGAAGTCCACTTTGGAGGAGATTTTTTATTTTGAAGCAAGGGCTTCGAAGACAGGCAGTATTTACTGAGTGGAGAACTTTGGTGTGGTTAAACAAATGATATGTGTATTATTTCTATTTTCTTTCCAGAGTTATTAGATGTCTTGTATATGTTGAGGTATGAGTGTTAAAACGATAGCGATACTGTAAAAATGTTTTTTATATTTCCCAAATCCATTAAGATTTTTATTTGCCTCTACTTAACTGTATAGCATGGCTATGATTCTATGCAATATGTATTCTTGAATAGATATATGGAGAGCAGTTTGTTTCACTCAGTGAAGCTTTAATATTGTGAGATCACTTGGAAACTGGCATAGCAAAATCACTGCTGTAGCTGCATGACTCCTTTTTCAATACAATGTAAGTATGTTTGTTGCGGTGGAAATGGACCTGCGCACAGTTGGGAACTGAGGGACCAGAGTATATAGCCAAGATTAACTATATGAGTGAAACAAATATTTTTTTCTGAATAAAAATATTTAAAATATAGATGTTTTCCCCCAGTCTTTCAGCCTAAAATCAATACCACAGTTTTATTGCAGTCAGTGAACAGCACAGAAACAACCACTTGGAACAGGCACTGCCTACACAAAAATGTGGAAAAACAAACAAATGGTCATACTGACATGACCTTACTGTTGTTAGAATTCTTCACTCTTGCAGTAATGTCTTCAGCTCTCCCTCCACCTTCTCCACAAGAGCATGGCAGCTAGGATCTAGCAGAAATGCACGCAGAATGGGGCCCAAGTCACCTTGTGTCAAATCACAGTGGTGGTACATCTCTGGCAGAGTTAAATTAATGTCTCCCAAGAAATACTAAAATAAAAACATGAATTGAATTTCAACAGGCACTTGATAAATTAGTTAGAAATAGCAATATTGTTGTGTTGAGCAATAGTGTATTACCTGTGCAAGCTTCTTTATGGGCAGTAATCCCTGGATCACCTCATGCTTGCTCCCCACATCATCAGCACTCTTGAGAGTTAAGGACCAAAAACAATCAGGGTCAAAAGATCAATCAATGGCTTCATCACTAATTGAAAGATAGCTTTCTACTATGTCCTTTCATCTTCACTGAGAACTCCTTTAGTGTGGCTGTTCTCTAAAGGTCACATGCCACTCACTTCAGTGTTATGAAGTCTGTGATTTAAACACACAGAAATATAACCCCAATACTAATTTCCAAAACTGTGGAATACATGTAACATTGGAATGTATTTTAAAGAGCCTGAACAGTCACTTTATGTCTAATTACTAGGGGTTAACTACAAATATATAAACGTAAATATGAAAACACAACTTACACGTCACAAAGCAATTGGTCTCACTGTCTCAACTGCTGTCTGTCTTTTAATAGTTTGATTATGCTTACCTTCAGGAAACAATTAAAAGCAATACTAGGCCTATTTTTGTGATCTGAGGGGCATAACACCTTTTGTTGTATTTATAAATCAATTATATAAATGCTCCCTATTCTGTCTATACTGTGTGTGTCTGTTTGGGCTGGGGCATTCTGTACAGTGTACAGTGCCGTGAAAAAGTATTTGCCCCCTTCCTGATTTCTGTGTTTTTTGCATATTTATCACTCAAAACATTGTCAGATCATCAAACCAATTTTAATATCACACAGAAACAACCCAAGGAAAGACAAAATTCAGTTTTTGAATGATGATTCCATTTATTAGTGCACAAAAAAAATCTAAACCTATCTGGCCCTATGTGAAAAAGTAATTGCCCCCTTAATCTAATAGCCAGTTGAGCCTCCTTTGACAGCAATAACTGTAACCAAACGTTTGCGATAATTGGTGATGAGTCTTTCACACCGCTGGGGAGGGATTTTGGCCCACTCTTCTATGCAGAATTGTTTCAATTCTGCCATATTGGAGGGTTTTCTTGTATGAACTGCCCGTTTAAGGTCACACCACAGCATCTCAATCGGATTTAAATCCGGACTTTGACTTGGCCACTCCAAAACCTTAATTTTGTTTTCTTTGAGCCATTCAGAGGTGGACTTGCTGGTGTGTTTTGGATCATTGTCCTGTTGCATGATCCAAGAGCGCTTGAGTTTGAGGGCACGAACTGATGGCCGGACATTCTCCTTCAGGATCTTCTGGTAAACAGCAGAATTCATTTTTCCGTCAATCACAGCAAGTTGTCCTGGTCCTGAGGCAGCAAAGCAGGCCCAGACCATCACACTGCCACCACCATGCTTTACTGTGGGCACCATGTTCTTTTTATCAAATGCTGTGCCATTTTTACGCCAGATGAAACGGGCTGCAGACCTTCCAAAAAGTTCAATTTTAGACTCATCGGTCCACAAAATGTTTCTCCAAAAGTCTTGAGGGTCATCAAGGTGCTTTTTGGCAAAGGTGAGACGAGCCTTTGTGTTCTTTTGTGAAAGCAGTGGTTTTCTCCTGGGAACTCTTCCATGGATGCCATTTTTGGCCAGTGTTTTTCTAATGGTGGAGTCATGAACACTGACCTTAACTGAGGCCAACGAGGCCTGTAGTTCTTTCGATGTGCGTCTAGGTTCTTTTGTGACTTCCTGAATGAGCCGTCGTCGCACTCTTGGAGTAATCTTAGTTGGTCGACCACTCCTGGGAAGGGTTGCAACTGTTCCCAGTTTCCTCCATTTTTGAATAATGGCTCTGACAGTGGTTCGCTGGAGCCCCAGAGCTTTGGGAATGGCTTTGTAACCTTTTCCTGAATTATAGACTTCTATCACTTTTTTTCTCATTTGTTCTTGAATTTCTTTGGATCGTGGCATGATGTGTTTGTTCTTGAGATGTTGTAGCCAACTTCACTTTGTTTGACAGGAACTATTTAAGTGATTTCTTGATTCAACACAGGTGGTGACAATCAGGTGTGGGTGTGGCATGTAGAACTGAACTAAGTTTTCTCAAAACTGTGGTTAGTCACAGTTAGTTTGTGATTTAACAAGGGGGGGCAATTACTTTTTCACATAGGGCCAGATAGGTTTAGATTTTTTTTGTGCACTAATAAATGGAATCATCATTCAAAAACTGAATTTTGTCTTTCCTTGGGTTGTTTCTGTGTGATATTAAAATTGGTTTGATGATCTGACAATGTTTTGAGTGATAAATATGCAAAAAACACAGAAATCAGGAAGGGGGCAAATACTTTTTCACGGCACTGTATGTATGATTTATGCTCTCTCACTTGGGCAGTGCTATACTGGTAAAACTTCACATTAGATGCACAACACAGTTGTAAATAGCACCACCTAGTGAGAGAAAACAAGATGTGTAGATAAAAATAGCTGCTTCTGCATTATGCAATGTTTAAATGTATGCAGTATAACAGACGTGGGTAATTATTTTTTCTATGGTGCCACATGAGAAACAGAAAATATTGTGGAGGGCTGGGCCAAAATGTTTATGTTTCTGCATAATATAGTATTTCTTTAAAGAATATTGCTTTTTTAATTTACTGCTTTCAAAAGCAGTAAATAGCATTATTTTGACAATGTGTTATGACTAAGCAATGAAAAAGTGAAGTTTCCTTACTAAAACTGTCACAAAAAACACCTCTAAAATAAAAGCAATGCAGCTTTAGTCCATGCATGAGGTAAAATTACAAAATATGTGGTAAAATTGTGTAATTCCCAATTATCTTAAACGGGCCGGTCAGAGTCAACCTGGGAACTGTACAATTCACAGGTTTACACTATAACCATACTTGAAGCCATCATTTCAGTCTTCATTTTAGATATATTCGGAGTAAAACTGTAGGTCTGTCGATGTGTTTTCTGTCACCTGTGGAACTTGTATAGAGGGCTCAGTAAGGGTTTGATTAGGCGGCTGTGGGGCGCCCTCCAGACTGGTGACAGGTAAGTACTCCATTACTTTCTTCAGAGCATTTGCAGCCTCCTTTAAGGCATCTTCCTTGCTTTTGGCCTCAAATTGCAGTCTGGTCATGCGACTCTCTCCCTGCAAATGAGACCTTTAAACAAGGATTCTTAAGCTGACAAGAGAAGCACGACTTTACATTTGATGTTTACAAATAATGGATACACCTTGACAACAGAATGTACTCGTACAAGCCTACTTACATTTAAAGTAAAACGAAACAGGAGATTATCAGATTTTTGGTGAACTTTGATATGGTCCCCACTACCGAGCAGATGCACAGTTTCCTAAGAATTAAAAAGAAATGTATAAATTAACATGTACAAAAACACAAGTCAGTGTGTGTGTACCAGTCACAAGCAGATTTCATTCATTTCTCCCTTTGCTTTGCTCAAAAATAAATAACGTAAAATGCTCCATAAGAGGAGATGCCCACAACTACCTGCAGAGGTCTCTGTTTACATAGAAACCCTATGTGAGGAGTGCAGTAGAATTATCAGTGCCATTGTCATTATCATACAGGTTCAACTTTATAGCTATTATTATATTCTAGCTTTTAGACACATAATTGCAATCGGTCTTCTTAGCTTTAAATGTCAATACTATTATTAAGAGTATAGGCTACTATCATAATATATCTTGCCAAAATTCAGTAAGAAAGTAATTGCGGTTAAGCTCATTTTAGTGAGAGAGAACTGTGCAGGCCAAAGAGCTCATTGCAAGCACATTGTCTTTCAAGGACTCTGAAAGTTAAGAGTAATTCCTTATTGTTCTAACTTATCTAATAATTGTTACTATACTATACTTACTTCCTATACTAAATAGGGGTGTGCAAAATAATCGTCATGACAATGCATCGCGATACTAACTTCCACAATATACTGCATCGATTCTTGATGCCAAAAATCGATTATTAATTAATAATTTAATATTTATTAATTTAATATCTAATATTAATAAATACATAAATAAATTAATAGTTTATTATTTATAAATCCTATGCACTTTTTCTTTGTGAAAGGGTATTGTTTGTTATGATGGTAGCTACCTCCAAAATGGCAAATGTTTGAACATCATTTTTTGTTTTAGAAAAAATCCTATGCACTTTTTTTGTTATTGGTTTGGTTTATTTGTTTTTGTTATTCAATAAATTCAGTTATGAATTGAGCTGCTCAGAGTTATGTATCAATTGAAGACACTACCCAGATACACAACCACTGATATTTAAGGTATCCTCTTTTTTTTTGGTACATTTTCACTGAAGTATGTCAAATATATTGCAATGCATCGCAATAATTCAAGTATCGTGATGCATCGTGATAGTATCGCATCGTGGCATATGAATCGTGATTCGAATTGAATAGTGACTTCTTTGCCAATACTCACCCCTAATACTAAATAATTGTTATATTAAGTGCATACAATAGACTAGACTAGATTAACGTATGTGACTAAAATACAAGACATGATAATTATAGGCGTGATAATTATATTTACTATAGCTTAAAAATAATATTACTCAAGTAGAAGTACAATGTTGGGTCCAAGTATTTCATTTATAATTTAAAATATAATTGAAGGAAAACAGTTTAATGCACAGAGATTTGGTATTTTCAAAAGATAAACTGAATCTGAAGAAAGACAAATGTTCAAATAATTTAGGCCTTATTGTCATTTACTCAGTGGGGGTCACCCAAAACTCAAGTTACTTTTACACAAACACTATATTAAGTACCTGTCAAAGTATGAAGTTGAAAATTACTCTAAGTCTACTACTTTACTGAGAATTACTTGAGGAGTTTTTTTTAAATCCATTTTAGGCCTTATTGACATTTGCTGCATATGAACGCTTCAGCTCAATGTCTGAGTAAGATTGACTCTGTGTATCATGTTACTAACTGTAGGGCCTTGACCCACCACTGTGAACTGTATTCTCGAGTGGGATGGCCTTCTTTATCCACTAGGAGGTTGACTCACTCGTACACTTTTATCTACAACATGCTTGGACTACTGCCCTCCTACATCTGTAACTTAATCACACAGAGAAGTGTTGATTCTTATGGTTTGCTTTCAGATGTTCAAAAGTTAAGATAAGATAAGATATGCCTTTATTAGTCCCACAGTGGGGAAATTTCAGTGTTGCAACACACAGATCAAGAACAGCAAGAAAAAGTAGCATGCAACAGAACAATATAATAAATATTGTAATAAAAATATAATAAATAAATAATAAATAAAGTTGTTGCTCTCTGTTCCGTTTGTTCGCACAGAGTTGGGAAAAAGGGCTTTTGTCTTCTCTGACATGGAACAAGTTGCAAAAGGACTGGAAATTAACAGAACTTATCTCATTGAATGGCTTTAAATCCAGACTGAGAGCACTTGAGACAGCCTTCATAAATTGTACCTGTTTTAACTCATTTGTATGTCATTCTTAATTGTTGTAATTGTCTTTTTTGTTGCCTCTTGTCCAGGGCTCCCTTGAAAAAGAGGTTTTTAATCTCAATGGGATCTCCCTGGTTAAATAAAGTTTTAAATAAAAAATGTATCTGAATAAAAATGTATTATGAAACAACCAAAAGGCCTAGGTAGTTTACATGTTTACATATTAGTTAGCCCATTACATAACATATTTTAAAACTAGATAATAGCCTGTAAAATATTATGTAAAGCTTATTCAGTCGCCATCCTTGACCAGTCAATAGCCACGTACAGACACTTACCAGGCTCTCTTGACCTTGCATCACAAGCAAGTATCCAGTGTCCAAAACAGTCAGAAAAATTTGTGATTTTTTCTCGCCGCTCTCAAAAACCTAGACAAAGGTGTTAAAATATTTGTAAATGCCAAGCTAACTTTGTTATACTGAAGGAAAAAAAAAAAAAAAAACTCCAACAAATGGGCCTTTTACAAAACGAGTAAAGCTTCCTAGCATGGCATAGCATAGCATAGCATAGCATAGCATAGATTAATTAGGCGTATTTTACCTTCCATGGGATTGTTGTTTTGTCTTTAGTTCCTGGTGTATATCTTGCAAAACGCTTCAGTTTCCAAGACCGATTAGGGGCCATGTTTAAGTTTGTTTAAGTGTGTTTAAGTGTGGCTTTAAATGGGAATAATAAAAGATAAAACCGATGATATTCCGGTCTCTTGTTTATGGCGCGCGTGGCCCTGATATCATGCCCAGGCACATCTCTCTTTCTCCAGGTACAATAACTCTTATGGGTACAAGGTAGGACATTTTTGCTTAAATAGTTTGTGTTTTCGGATAATCTGTCATAAACTATTTATCTATCTCCATCTCAGGGGCTGGTTTGCTCCCACTGAATGTGATTGGTAAATTATGTCTTTTAAAATAAAACTTAACAGGCAGAAATCAAGCTCTGATCATCTTCACAAAAATGCTTTTGAAGCTATTTAGCCTTGGCCTTCTTGTTTGAACCTGGTAACGATTTTGTTTGCTCACTTGATGCTTCTATTGAATCATCAAGTGAGCATACCTACAGGTAGGTCTACATGTTGTTACTTTTATCATCATTAAGAAGCCCTTTTTATTAACCCACATCGTAAAAGCACCTGCAGAATTAAGTCATGAGCTGAAGAGCCACTGATTAATGAGCAGGCTCTGGGGTTTTCTAGTTGTGAATATTCTAGTATATTATAGTAGTTTCAAGAAAGTCCTTTTAGAGACTTTCTAAATCTAAAAAGATCTCCAATTAGTTTTAGTCAAATGATCTGGTAACCAAAAGTTCTCACCCTGCCTTCTCTTTGCTTAATAATCAGTTTGACTTAATAATCACCAAAACATAAAAACTTGGTCAAATGACCATCATGCCCAGTCTTATAGCCTAGGTGAAATATAGTATGGTATAATATGGTATTTGCCCATTTGCAATATAGGTGAATATTGTGACTTCTTGGCAATAATTATGTGTATGGATATGCTGTGTTGTAGGGCTGAAAATTGCACTATGTAACTTCTCAGGTGGAGAACATAATTTTTTTCTAGGTAGACCTATTTTAAAATTTTATAATAATAATAATAATAATAATAATAATAATAATAATTGTTATTATTATTTTTATTATTATTATTATATTTTTGTCATAAAACACTTGTAATTGAATACATGTAATGAATATAATGAAGTTTAATGTCATACTATGTAACGTAACGTTCCAATGGTGTGTGTGTGTGTGTGTGTGTGTGTGTGTGTGTGTGTGGGCGTGCGTGTGTGTGTGTGTGTGTGTGTGTGTGTGTGTGTGTGTGTGTGTAAACACAGAGATAGCTATAGATATAGCTATAGATACATATTCCCCTCTCACCACATTGGAAATTCCACATTTACACTAACAATGTAAAAATGACTATTTAATTATCTGACTATCTCATAACCAAGCATTTGTGCGTAAATACGCTGTGGCACAAGTCACGGCTGCTCCTGGGTTGCCAAAATGTGTTGACGTGCTCCTCTTTGTTTCCAAATGTCTGTGCGTGAATGGGGCGCACACACTCACCGCGTCTGTACCATAGCCGCGTCTCTACCTGTAGCCACAACTTGTGGGCTAACATCAGGGCAACATTTTAAGAATGGGAAGGGCATGGCTACCCCTTTAAACAAGGTGGGCTGAGCTTATTTTCAATTCTCGCTCCTATGGCAACCTGACAGATCAGCATCATGAATATTCACAATTCACCAAAACGCACTCTTGACTATGGATCAGTGATGTCAGCGGTCCTTGAGATGCTCCGGTAGGCTATGTTTAGCATTTTTTTTTCACACGATGTGTTGATGACAACTGCGAGACATCCAGTGAAACGGCAACCTCATAAATGACCTTTCCTTCGTCTCTGTTTCAGCGTCCGTCGGCACGTCTCTTACATGTCACGCTAAGGTGACTTTCAAGCAGTTTGTGCACTTTTGCGCACGATGTCAAAACGGCACAAGTATCGGGGACACCTTGGACAACGGAACTGGTTGGACTCCGCGTAAGGACATACGCAGACTGTCAGATAGTCCAATTAGGAATATAGATAAGTGTCTGTCATATTAGAGCGAAGCATCGGCGGTCCATGTCATGTGCAGCAGGCTTCCAGGGATTGATCTTAGCTCCAAACTGGCTCTCGCAAACAGAGGGGGCACTGGGCTGGTGGCATCAGTCACCTCGGAACTAAACCATCTGGATTTATTGCGTTTGTTCGGCCGCGTGTCTCAATGTCATGATGGATAGGTTACAGTCGTCCATGCGTAAAAGGCTCTATAGTTTGCCTCAGCACATTGGACACAAAGCTTCTATAATGGGTGAAGGAGAAGACGCAGACAAGGACACGCGGAGGAAGAGTATAAGGATGAAGCCTCTGCCCTCGCCTACTTCTGGGGGTAGCTGTAAAGGCATCACTGAGACCAAAAGTGGGGAGTCTGTGATCATGGAGACGGATATAGGAAGACCGCTGAAAACCAGCTCGAACGGTGACTGTCGGAGGTTTCGAGGCAGCCTCTCCTCCATCACCAGTCGGCATGTGCACGACCCAGAGTCAGCGGAGGAGAGACGACTTATCACCGAGGCAGATGTGACCCCAAGTGAGGAGAGCCCTCCTGGTGCCATTGGAGATGAGCCACCGGATCAAAGTGCGCAAGCGGCCAGTGGTGGTGGGGATAGTGGTGCCCACAACGACTCCGCTGAGCAGCAGCCCGGCTTTGTAAAGTTGGATGCCATGGATCAAATTTTACCAGATGATGATAGATTATACCAGTCTGGTTTCATGCATAGACAGTTTGGAGCAATGCTTCAACCTGGGGTGAACAAGTTTTCCCTGAGGATGTTTGGAAGTGAGAAGGCAGTGGAAAGAGAGCAGGAGAGAGTTAAATCAGCTGGATTTTGGATTATACATCCATACAGTGATTTCAGGTAAAATCACACACATTGAAAATAATTGAGTGCTCAGGACAAGTGGAAATCAAATGTGCTTTTCACATATCTCAACCAGTTCATTCACAATAGCAATAGTCTCCATTCATTCATATGATTTACTATTCAAGGTATCACACATCTCTTCAACAAACATAAAACATAAGCATGATATTCAGAATATTGTAATGCAAAGTTGGGCATTATCAGTCAAGTCCTGGCCTGGTTTTGGTAAGAAGCAGGAAATTCAGCAAAAACTAGCAATTGTGGCTTGTTTAGTGATGGTGACCTTCCATATTACAACCAGTGTTAGACCATTAAGTGCTTTTAAGTTGCTTGAAGGCCAATGCTAATATACTGCACAATTTTGTATCTTATATCAGACATAATATAGACATATACAGGACTGTTGTATTAGATGTATGGCTTGGCAAAAAAAATTGAATCAAATTTGAAGTCCAAATCACTTTTTTTTTTGGAAGAAAATCATCTTTATCAGACATGAAATGCAAGACACAGCAGTCACAGGAAGCAAAGTTTTAGAAGTAATGTGCTTTTCCTTTAAGATTCAAAGCTTTTATTGTCATATGCACAGTAAAGAAACACGTTTCCCTGTACAATGAAATTTTTACTTTGCTGCCTACCCTGGATGCCAAGAGGAAAAAAATTAAAAAATAGATAAATAAGATAAAGAGAAGCATGTAAAAAGTATAATCAAATAGAAACAATCTTTACCGAATATACACTATGAAAATATAGGCTAGGTCCTATGTACATATTTACATATTTATGTGCCTCATGGAGAAAAGAAAAGTCAAGGAGTTTAGCACAGGGCCAGTGACGTCACATTAAATATTCTAAAATTTGTAACCCCTTTTTTTTGTCCCACATCACCTACATGCTTGTTTTATCTCATTCATGAAATGAGGATGGATTTCCCCCCAATGGTCAATGGATTAAATATGATCACTTTTCAATATAATGTTGTTATTTTTAGTGGAAAAAAATACAATTTTATTTTTCGACAAAATCGCCCAGTCCTAATTACATGCTGTAATTTGTGTGATGCCCCACCCAGATGGTAATATTTCCTATGACCCTGCATGCTCTCTCTCCATCACTGTGGTAAATGTCATGAAGAAGGCTGATTTGGGGCTTGGGGACACTGTTGTTACTCAAAGGTCAGAGATTTGGCACCAGCAATAGTTTTGAACTAACGCCGTGTTCCTACCCTGTGGAAGTTTGTGTCCATGTACTTTGTTTTGTGGTAATAGAACAGATTTTAATCTCCACTGCCAGGTTTTGGTTTTACTTTTTTCTTCCACATCACATTACACCACACTTGAACTTAAATAGTAAGTCATATAATACATTAGAATCACAACCACAGCATGCTCAAATTGGAGCATCAGAAGGGATCACAATAATTTTTGAGCCGAAACCCAGAGAAATCTTCTCTTGTCAAGTATTGTATAGGGCTAAGGAGATGGGGGAGGAGCAATATCTTTGCTTGGGAAAAAGGCAGATTAAAAATGGCATCATAATCCAATCTACAGCCTCATTCCAGATCCAAAGCTGAGCATCCTCCTTCACTTCTTAATAAGCAACTTCTACTAAGAAGATAGCAAATGGAGAAGTTTAACTCAACTATGATACAACCATTCTCAGACAGTGTCAAAAACAGACTTGATAAATGAGGAAATAGAATAATACCATTTCTTCATATCCGATGTTAGAAATTATGATACAAGGCAGTGTGAAGTTGTTAAAATAATATATCAAACACACACAACACATTTACATTTTTGAGCAAAACATAGGATAGGCTTATTTGCTGGGACACTTTACATATTATTGTAGCATTTAAGTATTATTCTTTGAATGGTTGACAGGTTTTATTCTGCTAAAGAAATAATAAATCAGCAACAGTATTGCACTGCTATAACACTGGGCAGATATTGTCAGGGAGTGCTAAAGATTCCCTTTTTAAGCCTTGTATGATAAAGGAAGTCATCATGCATCGTGTCCTTTGAGTGTATCTGTTACAGCAATAACTTGATGCACAAAACTTAGGATAAACGATGGCACACAATATCACAATGAAGGTGCTCTGATCATCTAGTACTTTTTAATTATCTTGTTATTCAGAGCCCAGGGGACACATCTGTCGAAAAGTCTTGCACATTTCCCAGAAGGACAGAAAGAGGATGTTGTACATTAGGAATTTTTTACAAATTGAAAGCTCTATTGAACTCATCTTCAGATGAAAAGGAGGGGAAAAAAACATAGGTCATCTGTCCGAGCTGTTTCTGTCAATCATCTGAATCCCTGTGCAGATGTCAGCCACACTCCTCAATGATATGTGTAAACTGTTATAATATCTTACTGTTACTGTTTTGTTGTTTAATTACAACCGTCACAAAGGAATTTGTGTTGCCAGTGCCTTATCCTTTATATATGGAAATGCAAAGGCCATGCCTCATGTAAAAGCTCAGTACTCAGAATTCACTCATTGTGCTGCAGAGACTGCACTAGCACTCATTAATGATTCAGATGAAGTCCTATTAGGTTTCAGCCAACTGCATTTTCACATTGAATGAAAGCGTCATTTGCGGCTCGTTCTGCTTTCTGATTTTATAGTAGGTCTGGATTGAAATTCATTCATGTCTGGTGTTGCTTCCCTATTGCAGATTTATAATATGTTTAATCATGTTAATACAATTTTTTTTTATTTTATTTTATTTTTTTTTATTTGGTGGCACTTCAATACGATTACCTATTGCTATGGTGTGGCCTGTAAGTAGGATAATCAAAATAGGCTGTTGTGCTCATCCACAAATTTTAGACAACGAGATGATTATAACACAATTTATTAAATGGTGGGAGCCCATGAAGAAGCTTGTGGGCGGGATGTTGACTGTCATACAGGAAAAATGATGAGGGTCAGTGTTGTGTGACCTGGCCGGGCAAACTGCATGAAGGTGTAAAATCAAGGCACGTGATCCAAACCTGGGAGGAGACTGTTGTCATTTCATTCAGCTTTATTTATTTGGCACACAGCTGCTAGAGTTTAACCTTGATGTAATCTTGAGGTGAGGTTATAATGATTGATTGGATGTCATGCACATTTGGAAAATAGCTAAAGCGCCTGGGTGTGCATTCTACTAAGTCCTTTATGTCACCCAGATGCTATGGTTAATGTATTCTAGGCTTTGGACAAATATAGTGTTGTGTGGACTTGCCGCTCAGCCACCCCCTTCTGCTACATCATTTCATAATCTCTCTGGATGGATACACAGCCCCAATCTAGTTCTCCTTTTAACACATTGTACTGCCTGTTTTAACCTTTTTTCTCGTTCTACTGAGCAAATGAAATCAGCCTCATACCCATTGTCACATTAAGTTCATATCATTTTAAAACTAGTCACAATTAAGCACCTCATTCGACTAATGAATTTGGAAAGGATAAGGTTTGTGCATAACATTTAGCATTTGCTGCAACAGATGCATAAATGTTGTTTTCAGTGTATTTAGTGTTATCTATACCTACCATAATATGCTAAAAATCCGAGAAAATGACTAACAGATGGAAATAGCTGCAATCCACCGTGTTGATATTTAGCACATTTATGTGTATTAACATTGCTCTCTGTCCCAACCAAAGAAACCAATAAAAGCTTTCAAGATTTGCTTGATTGTAAATAAAAATTCCTACTCTTTGGAACAATACAATAACCAAATTTTAAATGTCATGACCTCTGCAGTGATACATCTTACTGTGTGTTTTCTCCTGACCTTATACCTGCCTGGTTCCAAGTGGCGTTTCAAGTCTCTAAGATCGCTTTTTTCCATCAAGATTGGAATTGGCAGTTTATTGACATGAGGTTTTGTTGATGGAGGGGCTAGGTAACCAACTAGTTCTCTTATATTTGCAATGGCTTACACATTTTCAATATATTATTATAGTTCATAAATCGAGTAAAAAATAGCCTATATAGATTTTGTGCAATACGTCTCATATGACCGACCATCAAACACCAACAAGGTAATTAGGTAAGCCACAAGCCTGAGTTGACAAGTGTCTTTCTCACTATTGTGATATGGCTTAGCAGGCTTTTCTGTGCTTTGTCAAGTCAGGTATGAAAAGACATCCTTTATGTATCAAAAGGCCTCGCTCAGAGCTTTAAGAAAGCCCATTTATTTGCTTTAAATATTTTGGCAGTTTTATTTGACCCTAGACAATTTTGCAATTTATGAATGTTCGCTCAGCTCAAGACATACAAGTATTTTTTTTTTCTTAGTGACCCCCCATTTTTATTATTAAAACTCTCAGCAGCCATCTGTACAGAACAGATGCAGTCGGAGGATGGCATTTTCCTACAGGTCCTCTCTGCAGTTCCCCCATTAGAATGTATAGGAAAACACAGTGGGGCTTCCACTCAGAGAGACCACAGTCCAGCATGCTGTAGAAAGAACTCTGTGTGTGGCTGCCATGATTCACAGGAATTACTTCCCTGGATCAATGTGTTTGGCCTGGTCCTGCACCATGCTGAGTGTCTAGAGGACTAGAGAGACAAATGGCAGGATTATAAGGCACGGCGCAGTGACTGACAGATTGGTAGCTCTCTTTCTCCATGAGGGAGACTCCTGATTTATTGTCAGCGTGTGTTGACAGCATGCCCTCTTTTCATCACCCTGGTTTTAGAATACCTGTGTACCTGCAAGGTGTAGTGGAAGGCTACAAGTCTTGGTTAATCTGACAATCTGCTTGTCATAAAGATTAGTAATCTTCCTGGCGCACAAATGCACTGATTTTATTGTATTGTTGTAAGTAGAAACAAGTTACCTGAATTTATCTTTTTTTAGACCTATAGTACTCAGGACTGCTGTCTTACAAGCAGGTTGTGATAGTTGTTCATAAAACACAATCTCTCTGGTGGATTCTACATAACCTCCTCTGACCTGCTGTATCATCCAAAAACATGTACATAAGTAATGTCTTTCCTATACCATCATTATAACATCAATTCTTGAATCAGTGTGGACTGTGGATTTGTATCAGTGCACTTCAGCTGGGCTACATATGTTCTGCAGTATCTTAACAATGCGACTAGAAGTCTCAACAAACACTGAATAGTTGAGGATCATTTCCCACTCTCCCTTTGACATGACCCTGTGGACCTCGTGAGATATCCCAGTGTCATGATAAAGCAGAGACACAATTAATGGTCAGGTGACTTGTGTACCATACCAGGGTGCAGATAATGCCTCCTGCTTGTTGTAAGCTCAGTGATAAGGGGTGGTTATGCTCCTTCTCTTAAAAACAGCTCTCCAGATTCTCTTTGGTGCACTGAGCCAAAACAAACAGCAACAACAAAAATTATTTCTGACCTGTCAACATTGTAACTAGATGAACTATGCATATAGGCCCATAGGAAACCACACTACTGTTATAATAGTAAAAGTAGAACTACTGTTTGTCATTAATCATCTATCAGTAAGAGCATGTGATTTATTTGGAGCATGCCACTCTACTATTTATGTTCAGGATATAAGTTTATTTGTTTTTATTAAGCTGAAAAATGTGATACATATCGCTCTGTCCTAATTGAAAGGACCATTTTATTTTCTTAAATGCTCTGAACTGTGCCCACACATTTCCTTTGTACCCTATAAAATACCAATACCTTTTAAATTCATATAATACTCTGCTTTCCCCCTGACCTGGTCCCTGTTGATCTGTGGGCAGTGACTTGTGTGATTCTTTCTCTGTGTTGGCTGGCAGGCTGCATGAATGCGAGAGGCTTATGGTGCTGTCAGATGCACTCTGAGGGTGACAACATGTTCCTGCCGTCCCTGGTCACTCACTGCTGAGCTGAGCGGGCTGTGGCTCTGCCCTCTGCCCTTTGCCCTGGCCAGTATCATCAAGATACAGCAATCCAGCAACATATGGTGATTCTGGCATCTGCTGGTGTCTTTAAACATAATTTAAAATGTTTTTAGTAGTGATTTTATAATTGAATGAAATACATCTTTCTGTTCTTGATAGCAATGTTTTTTTTTTTTTTTTTTTTTGAGGAAATGTTGATGGCTCTGCTGCTCTCACTATTATCTCCAGAAACAGCTCAGAAGATGGAGGTTATTGTTGTGTGGTCTTTCATAAATATTCTATGTCAAGAAATTACTCAAAAAGTGTGGCTTAGTTTACACTGTAATTTGTAAGTATCAAAATTATGTTTATAGCCGTATGGTTCAACTTATTTTGCCTCAACAATCTGACTAAGAGATAGCAGAAGATACAGCTGTATCTTGAGATGCCACATTCACTCAACTGTATATTTTTAGAACAATGTTCTATCTCAGAGAACTGCTGCATAACTAAACACAGTAAATGGATCCATGCTATGTTTAGGCATAGTGACCTCCATCAGGAGGCAACCCCAAACCCAAGTGAAGAAGAGAAATCCTGAATACTTTTACCCACACAGCTGAGTACCTGAAAGCAGTCTATAAAACATGCAGAGATCTGACAGCTGTGTGAACAATGTTCTGAAATCACAAGTTTACAATATTGTGAGAAAACAATGTGACACTACACTACATATTACATTTACCCTTAATAAAGCAGGAGCACTAGACCTTGTATCTGATTAATTCAATTAATTTTATGGAATCTGGTTACCTGGCCAGCCAAATGATATCTCTCTGTATTTGCTACAGCGCGATACCATTTGGACACCCTCGCTCCTCCGGTTAAAAACGGACTCCGCGATTCTGATTCGTTCAAAGATGGTGACGTCAGTGCACCCGCCTTTGCCCGCAACGTCACTCTTAGGCAGTGGATGTTCCTCCTCAGTTTTGAATCAAGATGGCGCAATCTCTGATTGGTTCACTTAGCTGTCTGTCTAAGCGCAACCGCAGCGCATTCTGGACCAAGCGTTACCAGACTCATCCGCTGGTACAGCGATGAGTCATGGATTCTTCCAGGCAAGGAATCTGGTAAACTGCTGAATTATAAAAACAGTAAAATCTTTCATCACATGAATAATCCCATGTTAATGCCTCACATAATAGCGTATTCAGTGTGAATATTGCATTTTATATATATAAAAAAGTACTTTTGCACTTGCAGTTCTGTACTTGTAAGTTTGATTGCCCTTTTGGAAAAACCCACTGGTGGTGGGCTCTGTCTAAATATAACTCTACTTGACAACAAGCTGAAATGGGAGATACCCTTTTACTTTGAAGAATTCCAATTACTGTCATGGTTCCTCCTGTGTCTGAGTGCAGCAGTCGTGAAGCTCAGATGTGTGCTGCTGTATATTTATGAACAAACCACTACACTGTTGGCTGTCAGGCTGCTGTGAGTTGTTGCAAGAACAGTTTTATGTAAAGCAACACATCCGTGACTATGTATATGTAGAGGAGGATGAGACTTGTCATCACCAGAGGCAACAATGACAAAGAGAAACAGCAAGAATAAACACCATTCACTGTTGCTGTTGTTGCAGCATCATGGTTTCTGTCTATTTTTTATTGGATTTTCAAATGACACACTTAAACCAAATCAAAAACATTTGTAATAGATATCACACTGTAGATGTTACAACAATAACTGAAGAGTGTTACAGTACGCAAAAAGTCACATGTTCATAAATGAAAATTACTGAACAGTATTTGATCATTGTTTTGAAACAGGTGTTTGATGGGCCCTGTAGCACAGTGCTTCATTCCAGGAGTTGTGGGAATCACTGGGAAGACACTGGGAATCAGCAACAGAATCAATAAACAGGAGCACAGACAGGATTTTCTTTAGATCGGTATGATTATGTTAACCCCCGTTGGCTTGCACATGCTGAAATAATAAACTATTTTCTCTAGTTACTTGCACAGACAAAGATTGTTATTCCTATGTGATTTTAATTTTCAGCCCCTCTCCATCCCCCACCCACAGCCCTCTTATGAAGCAATCTATGGAGTATCCAGGATACCTCAGCCTTAACACAAAAGAGTCAATCTGGATTTGACTACTGAGCTAGTGGAGCACCTTTTCTTTATAAACTCTGAGGTTGGGAAGACGAACAAGGTCGACTAATAGTTGGTAATTAACAGTTAACCCACTGACCTTTCAGTTGTGTTATTTGGTCTAAATACAAGCTGTCGTTGCAAAGCATCTGATCAGTATTGCCCATTATTTAAATACAAACCCTTACCATGAATGTAAATAGAAAACAATTCTATGTTTGGTATATAAACAAATGTTTTCTCAATCCAGCTGTAAATGCAGTTTCATGAAATATTTGGAAAAGACTGAATTTAACAACAAATTCTATTTCATTACATGGAGAAAATGTATCAAGTTTATTGTGTTGACTGACATGTTCTTCTCTTTTCTGCTGTCTGAAGGTTTTACTGGGATTTAACCATGCTGCTGCTTATGGTGGGCAACCTGATCATCATCCCAGTGGGCATCACGTTCTTTAAGGACGAGCACACGCCTCCCTGGATCGTCTTCAATGTTGTCTCGGACACTTTCTTCCTCATGGACCTGGTTCTGAACTTCAGGACTGGTATTGTAAAAGAGGATAATACTGAAATCATCCTGGATCCACAACAGATCAAGATCAAATACTTGAAGAGCTGGTTTGCTGTGGACTTCATCTCTTCCATTCCCGTAGACTATATCTTTCTTATTGTGGAAACACGCATAGACTCGGATTTTTACAAGACTGCACGCGCCTTACGGATTGTCCGCTTCACCAAGATTCTCAGCTTACTGCGGCTGCTCCGCCTTTCTCGACTAATACGCTACATTCACCAATGGGAAGAGGTAAGAACATGTTTTATGATTCAAAAAACAAAGCAAAGCTTGTGATGTCTGCTACTGAATTAATTGTACTATTACTATTACTACTATTATTAGTAGATAAGTTGCATTTTCTAATAATGTTCTTGGAGTTGTATTTTTGTGTAGAATAGCTACTACTATTAGTACCACTAAAACAATTTCTATTGGGAAAACATTCAATGAATTTTTAGTACAAAGTGTAGTACTACTTAGGAATTCAAACTGTAATATAGCGCACACTATAGTAAACGGAAAGGCATATGTTAGAATGTATGACATCAAACATGGAGATACAATTTTATGCATCACATATCAATCTACAACAAATAATTTGTCCTATAGTGGGGAATTCCTGTGCAGTGTCTGAAGGGCCTTTTCCCTCCAGGCTCCTACAGAAAACCAAGTATAGATTTTTTCCTAGTCTACTTCTGATTGCATCCCCACTTGACAAAGTGAAGAGACACTTTCCTGTACCCCAGTCACCAATAAGTTGATGAAGCATGCCGTCACTGATTAGCATTTTTCTCTGCATGCCCATCCAGCTAGTAGTGGAACCATCAAGCCCAGAGAGGCAGTGCTGCAGAACAAGTATGATTATAATTGTAGCAATAATTAGCAATTCTATCAATTCACTCACCGAACAGGTCTTGTATTTCATTCTCGCAAGTAAAAGGTACAAAGTGTAGTGTCTCAGTGTTTAAGACAGGTGTTGGTGAAGTATTGATTTTGTTGTCAATTTAAATCACCCAATTATGTTATTATGCCTAATATTTTGCTGCACATTACTATCTGCAGACATATTTGTTGTATTTTCCAAGGTCATAGCAGACAAGGTTAGAGTTGGGTGTCTGAAACGGAGCACTGCACAGAATAATTTATGTATGCAAATGCTGCCATCTACTAATGTTTAGTGTTGAAACACTTCCTTGTCATGTCCTTATCCGGCCTATAAGTGGTATATCTTGACTATGCCCTCAACATATTTGGGTGACCATTCCCACATAATGGATACAGTGCGTAGTGCTTGAGGGTGTATGTGGGTTTGTAAGATTATTCATGCTGAGTCATGACATTGTGTCATAGGTACAGTATATAGAATGGTACAGTATACAGAATTTCATCAAGTTCAAGTACTTTTGTTGCATGAGTAATTTTTATTTATTTTTTCTGATCCCCATTAATGGCTGAATTCTTCTTTGTGTCTCTCTATTGACTTTGTTGTATAAAATGAACAACACTATAACAAACCATAAAATTGTATTCTTATAATCCATACATTATTTTTAAGAACTTTAGATACTTTAGATACAAATAAAATGGATGTAGGTTTTCCTCTTAGAATGGAAAAGAGTAGTAAGCAAAGCAGATGACAGTGAAAAAAAAAGTGCTCACAGCTCAGGGTTATCTGGCTTTGTGAGACTGGACTGTATCCCCTGCTCTGAAGTGTACTGTCTACCACTGCTGTGCCTTGGTTACTTAGGCTCTGTTGGTGCACACTTGGTGTCTTTTTGTCTTTCTGGATCATGCAGTTCTTAAGTTTTAGTAAGCGGTGCACAGGATATGTACACATGGACACATGGATGTTTTGCCCACTACCACAGCTCCAAACAGCCTGTACCTCACAGCTTGAGTCCATGTGACATAGGCTCGTCATTATTTTTTAAACTGTTGATAACGTTATGGACTAGTGTCCTCGACTAATCGACTACAGAAATTCAGTAGTCATGCAACCCTGCATGTGCATCACACACTTGAAAACACAGAAGCCATGAATGGACTGGTACATTGCTTCACCGGAGTACATGACATTACACAAACATTTGGCAAAGGTGAATAGAGGATAGCATTCCAGTCAAACAATATCCCTGGCCTGACTGACTTTTGAAAACCACATGCTTTTCAAACATTCAATCAGCACTTTGAGAAGAAGAGTGTGTAGAAACATTAATCATGCAGAGTCTCTGTGATGGCATTTCAAAGAGAGAATCTTTTACCACCCCGACCCACTGTGGTGCTTGTTCTGCTGTATCCCCCAGTGAAGGCATCATGGAACAGCTCTTTTCAAACAAACTGTTCCCATTGACAGTGGGCTGTCAAACATTTAGATAAAGCAAGAGTAATAACAATTCAGTAGTTCTTATGGTGCATTTGACTGTCACTATGGGTAGGCAATATGCCAAAAAATTAATGATATTACAATCTATGTACATCATTCTATTGATGTACATATTCTCTTTAAGAGGTAAATTAGGTAAAATTGCAAATTCCAGAAGTTCCAGAACAATGCAGTAGTTGGTATCACTCACAGCGTGACAGAGACTGACCAACAGGAGGGGTGGATAAAATTGTATGTTTAAGCTGCATTAAACAAATATCACCAGGCTTGTATATTATCACAGGGATCAGATTTCACAAATCAGTTCATACTGTCCATTTGTAATGTATAATATTACTAAGTCATATTACTAAGTCACACAAGGAACGAGCTCTTACAGAGAATACACAAAAATGTTGCACTTGTATGGGGTATTCATTGTTAAGAAGATTGTAGAAGAAGATTGACTTTGATCTCTCACGGGAGAAATTGTCCTCTGCATTTGACCCATCCTGTTATTAGGAGCAGTGGTGCAGAACATGACTGCGCCCGGGGACCATCTCCATGATCTTATTGCTTAGGCTTGGTCAGGACCTAAGGATCTTGGACCTCAGCTGGAGGATTCTTACCTATGATGCATATCTTTTTGGGTTGATGGGGGAAACCGGAGTGCCCGGAGGAAACCCACCCAGACACGGGGAGAACATGCAAACTCCACACAGAAATTGGGGCGACCCAAATCTTTCGGCCATACCAACATGCAAACACGTGTTAACACATAATTAATTCATCAGTGGAATGGTAAAACAACATATTAAATGTTGAATATGTTTCAGTTTAGTTTTTGAATCCCCCACTGCCGTTGCTCCCCACTTTAAATCACACCCCCTTCAGAGTGCAATCATTGTGTACTTAATGAAACTACATCACATCGCACTATGTTTTTGAAGGTCTATTGTTTTGTATCATGCTTTTATATATTGAAAAATTGCCATGCAGGAGTATGGGTGACTTAGGCTGAGTCTCCGGCTTGCACTGCTAACCGTAAAGAGGGTTTGCATACTATCCAGTAGACATTGCAAGTTTACTAAAACGTACATCAGTGACACATAAAACCACTTCAGGCATGTTTTTGATTATGTTATAACATGGTAGAAAGCTCCAAAAATTTGCATAACACCCTTTCTTCAAACTTTGCAAAGACAAAGTAGCACAACAATGACTTAAATAACTCGACAAAGAGAGGCGCTGCCAGCTGCCATTTACATGTTTTTATGTGCCACTGTGGGCGAGGTCCGCTGATGAATGCTACTTAGTCCGACTCTGTGAAAAGGCCAGCTTTGTCTCCGCCTCAAAGAGATGCAACCTCTCTCAAATGTCACCCATCACCCACCGTAGAATAACTTTTGCGAAGATCACACCACCTGACAGACCTCTTGACTTTTTTGATGACTGGCTGATTTTGATGACTACATTTTGGATTTCTTGGTCTCTTTTAGGCACAATATAAAAAAATGTAATTGAGATTTTATGCTGAAATATAGCTAGAGTAGAAAAGGAAGTTAAATATAACAGCTCAAATGTATTCTGTTTGTTATTGTTTGATGTTTTGCTGGAACTGAGAAGTCGTTCAGGGGACACTTCTTGTGGGATGTACTGAATACAGCTTAGTGAACTGTGTCTGATGGGTAATGCCTTGTATGCACTGCAGTAATACAGTGGGGAACTACTTCTAGCAAACTCTGACATCAACTGGGAATAAAACTTTTTTTGACTTACACAGAGCACAATGCTACAGTCAAATGTTCTTTAATATGTATTCAAATCTGGGGTACCTGATTTTCACACCATGGAATGACGAAGTCAGAATTTAAATTTGTCTAACTCGTCCCTAGCTACAGATCCACATGCTTTAATTTTTGGGCACATGAGTGGATTCAGAATTGCTCTTTTTCAGACGTCGAAGAGAAACTTGCAGACAACTAAAGCATTGGTTTCAGCTCTGACTTCTGGCTTGAGGAGAACTAAAAATAATTTTAAGTATACAGCTCTGGAAAAAAATAAGAGACCACTGCAAAATTATCAGTTTTTCTGATTTTACTACTTAGAGGTATGTGTTTGTGCAAAAGGAAAATTTTAGTTTGACTCTATAAACTACTGACAACATTTCCCCTAAACTCCAAATAAAATATGATCATTTAGAGCATTTATTTGCAGAAAATGACAAATGGTCAAAATAGCAAAAAAGATACATGTTTACAGACCTCAAACAATGCAAAGAAACATAATACTAAACATATAAACAACATAATACTAATGTTTACGCTTAAGAAGAGTTCAGAAATCAATAGTTGGTGCAATAAGCCTTATTTTTAATCACAGCTTTCATGCGTCTTGGCATGCTCTCCACAAGTCTTTCACATTGTTCTTGGGTTATTCCACTCCTTGTGCAAGAACTGAAGTAGCTCAGCTTTGTGTTTGTGTTGGAATTCAACAGACACTGGAATGGAATGGCTGTAATACAGTAGAGATGCTGATTTCAGAAAAAAATGCAGTGGTCTCTTATTTTTTTCCAGAGCGTAGTTTATTAAATAACTGTCTGCTTATACAGTAGTGTGTTGTTGTAATTCATACAATTAATACATTTTAATCAAGACTGATTCTGTTATATTTAATTGTGAAAGAAAGGCTTGATTCTTTTCAATTGAGAGCTATACAGCCAATACCCTGGTAGTTTGGACCAGACTTCAGATTTCGGAGTATAAAATCAGATGTTTTCATTAAATGGCAATGCTTAAAACAGGGGTCTTCAACGTTTTTCAGGCCAGGGACCCCCAAACAGATGACGAACTGGGCCAGGGACCTCCTACTATATATACGGCATAGAATTGTGTTTTATATTAAATTGAGCTTAGTGTCATGTATAAACATTGCTACTCTGTTATAGTACATCCAATACAAGGAAATAATACACAGGTCAATACTGTATTTTACACTATAAAATATAAAATTATATATTATATTATTTAAGTGAAATCAAAAGATTTCGCGACCCCCCTGCAGTACCTCCGCGACCCCCCTAGGGGTCACGACCCCCCTGTTGAAGACCTCTGGCTTAAAAGTCTGGATTGTTTATGTTGAAAAAAAAAATGGATCAAAATCATAAAATAAAACCCCATACATCCCCCTTACTTACAACAACAGGCCTATATTCTAGAGCGCTTTTTTGCTTGACATAGTGTTCTTCTCAACCAAATACTTGCCTGGATAAGACTGACCTAGTTTTTGTGTGTTGTTTTGCTTCAGCTGGTGAGGATAAGTGTCAGGCAGTGATTGTAACTATTGTATCAGTGTATGCCTACTTAATCCATTCTCCACAATAAATGGTCTGAGAGGGGTTGCTCAAATTGCAAACACAATAACATTACTTTTTTATGAGTCTCTGTCCAGGATGTTTAAATTACTTAAACTTACTTGTGGCCAATGTTTGACCTGTGTATTTTAATCACCCTGAGGATACATGACTTTGTTATAATCTCTGGTGATGCTCCTCCTTTGGGAATTCCCCTCTCCAAAACTTTGGGAGGGAAAATTCAAATGTTGCAGGACACAGGACAGTTACAGGAGCAGAGGACACACTCAGGACACAGAACAGTTACAGGAGCAGAGGACACAAGACAGGTACAGGAGGAGAGGACACACTCAGGACACAGGACAGATACAGGAGCAGAGGAAACACTCAGGACAGGTACAGGAGGAGAGGACACACTCAGGACACAGGACAGTTACAGGAGTGTCTTCATTGGAAGTCGTAACACTGTCCAACTCCAAACTGTGTGTCACTTTACCTGTTCTGTCTCTGTATTTGAAGACAATACAGAACTGTGGAAAACTAAAGACTGATTTTGTATTCTTTTACTTTAAACCCCTTTAAGTCCTTAACATTGCATAAAGTAACTCTAGACAAAATTAAATAATATATAAAAAATGAAATGAAAATGGCAAATTTTCATGATTTACATGATTTATCACATTTCATCAACATGCAAAAGTTACATGTTCTGAGAAAAATATGTGTAGAGGGGATTGAATAAGTTTCGAAACGTAAACATAATTTTCCACATTTTCTAAGCAAATCCAGCTACCTTTCAGTGCACTGAACAAAGCTCTTATGTCATGGATTCCACATGAATGTTATGAAACTCAGATAGTAAGATAAAACATGTGCATTGTGTAATGAGAGGTGACAGTATAGACAAAGAGCTAACCTGCAACCAAATCATACACTCAACAAAAATATAAATGCAACAATTTTGTTTTTGCTCCCATTTTTCCTGAGATGGACCCAAAGATCCAAAATTCACTCCAGATACACAACACTACCATTTCTCTCAAACATTGTTCACAAATCTGTCCAAATGTGTGACAGCGAGCACCTCTGCCCCGCCAAGACAATCCAACCCACCTCACAGGTGCGCCACATCAAGATGCCGATCCGACATCATGACCAGTGCACAGGTGCGCCCCAGACTGCCCACAATAAAAGGCCACCCCGAAAAGTGCATTTTTTTTGCTTTATTGGGGGTCTGGGGACTCAGAACCAGTCAGTATCTGGTGTGACCACCATTTGCCTCATGCAGTTCAACACATCTTCTTCGCATAGAGTTAATCAGATTGTCAGTTGTGGCCTGTGGAATGTTGGTCCACTCCTCTTCAAAGGCTGTTATGGACGAAGAACACAGGTGCATTTTATTGATGGCATTTTGAATGCACAGAGATACTGTGATGAGATCCTGAGGCCCATTGTAGTGCCATACATCCATGAACATCACCTCATGTTTCAGCAAGATAATGCACGGCCCCATGTTGCAAGGATCTGTATACAATTTTTGGAAGCTGAGAATGTCCCAGTTCTTGCATGGCCAGCATACTCACCGGACATGTCACCCATTGAGCATGTTTGGGATGTGCTTGACTGGCGTATACGACAGCGTGTACCAGCTCCCACTAATATCCAGCAAATTCGCACAGCCATTGAAGAGGAGTGGACCAACATTCCACAGGCCACAATTGACAATGTGATAAACTCTATGCAAAGAAGATGTGTTGCACTGCATGAGGCAAAATGGTGGTCACACCAGATACTGACTGGTTCTGAGTCCCCAGACCCCCAGTAAAGCAAAAAAAAAATAATGTACATTTCAGGGTGGCCTTTTATTGTGGGCAGTCTGGGGCGCACCTGTGCACTGGTCATGATGTCGGATCGGCATCTTGATGTGGCACACCTGTGAGGTGGGGTGGATTGTCTCGGCGGGGCAGAGGTGCTCGCTGTCACACATTTGGACAGATTTGTGAACAATGTTTGAGAGAAATGGTAGTGTTGTGTATCTGGAGTGAATTTTGGATCTTTGGGTCCATCTCAGGAAAAATGGGAGCAAAAATAAAAGTGTTGCGTTTATATTTTTGTTGAGTGTACATTTGGGGAAAGAAACATACACAAGGAATCAATTTTATTCTTGTAGCCTTGACTAACTTGTGATTGCCTCTTATTTATCCTCACAGCCATTTTGGACAGAATGTGTTGTTTACAAACAAAGAGGTTATGGCAGCAGTGGCTACATGCCAGTGATAGCGCAGTCGTGCATAGTGACATTCAACATGGTGTGCACATATCCACACATGCGTCCACAGAGCAGCTCCCCGTCTCCCTCTTGTCACTCTCCCATCAGGATAAAAATACCACTGTGACCGGATATTCTGCTTATTGGAGTTGTCTGCTGTTGACAAACCAGAGACTTGGATGAGATTAGTCATCCTGTTAAATCAGAATCAAGGCAGTGCTCTAATGACTAAGCTCACAGGGCTTCCACCCCTCCTCACCGATACCTCACACATCGCTGTAACGAGCCATCCACAAATCTTAGCTTCCTCTGTGGAAATAGCAGAAGTAGGACAATCAGGCTAAGGTGTACTGAGCTTTTTATGGGTGCAAAATGCAAATCTCAGATGGATTGATGTACACCTTTCTATTCCCATTGCTGGCTATGAGCTACAGTTAGCATTATTATGGTGGTAAATATGGTCTTTAATAGGAGTGAGCCATACTGGTGCCCCTTGGGTTAAAGAAGAGAGAATGTGTGTTTTTTCCACTCAGTAAATCCATACACAAATATTTAAATCTGCTCAATCAGCTAATCAGCTCTCCACTCATTGACTGGATGCTCTTTTAAAGATAAGAAAAGCAGGGATAATAGATTTAATGGGCTATTATGAAGCATACAATGAGGCTTTCCAGTGACAGTGACAGGTCCTCAACACTCTGAATGAGCTGCTTGTGTGATATGAATACCCACGGTGGATTTTCTTTAAAAAAAAAAAAAAAAAGATTACAGTGAAATGTGTAATCTTGCACAAACCCAGTGGTGGGGAGCAGAGAGTCTTTTTGTGACTCGAGCAGTGCTGCAGGCCTGTTTAGACAGATGATGGAAGGCTGTTCCCTCTGGTCCAGTCCCAATCCTGCTTCTCATTCCACACTTCCACCCTGTTCGCCATGACACTGCGCACCGTGTCACATTTTGATCATGCTTACTCTCAGTCTCACCACTGTCAGGTGATCAAGAATAGCTTTCAAATTCTGTGAGGGCAGAAGACAAGTTGGATGGCATATATTTTTGCAATCAATGGACATACAAAATCAAATAAATGAATTTAAAATAATAACAATAAACAAAAACAGTTGGAACATGATTTTGTGGATACCTGTTACAGTATGTTATGCAATTAAGTTATTAAAAGCTACTACAAAAAGTTCACCCTGTACTTTTTAGGCCCGAGCCCCTACAGGGTGAAGCCCATTGACTCAGTGTTGACAAAAGTAATGTGAAGAGGTCCTGTCCAGCAAAAACATTCCTGACATCAAGCTCTATCCAAGCCTCCATGCCGAAGCCATGGGCCATATTTATAACTGCTAAAAATCCATAGAACTCAGTGGATGTCAATGGGCAACCCCAACGTGATGCGCGCATGTCATTCGCCATTAACCCCACGGTAGCGTGGGGAATCTCGAGAGCTTTCAAAAAATGTATATATGCTGTTCGCGTGTTAACAGATATATTGTTTTGGTAAAAAAAATAAATAAAAAAATCTTTGAGCCCTAATTTCACCCCCTAAACGTATTTTAAAAACTCATAAAATTTTGCCCAAAGTGCCGAAAAATTCGATAAAATATGTGTTGCATAACTGGACATTAGAAATGGCGCAACAGCGCCACAAAAAAAAAATCTAAGTACATTACACCAGTATGAGCCGCCCAAAGTTTGTGAAGTTTGTCGTAGAGCCATTAAATTTGGTACACACGTTCGTTATGTGAAGACAAACAAAAAATATTTTTACAGCCACGCACCCTGACAAACCGAAAGTCGGCCATCTTGGATTTAAATTTTCAAAATGCTGAGTCAGCAGTTTTACTCACGTTGCAGTTTAAGAAACTCCTCTGAAGGTGCTTCACTGACAGGGCTGAAAATCACCATACAGCATCAAGAGAAGCAAGGCATCAAAAGTTAGTCATTTCATTTTGATAACTGTCACAATTTACGTACAGCGAAGCTGCAAATTTCATTCTGAATTTCAAATGTCAAAATTTTGTCCTGTTTGCGCATACAAAATCCGCTTTTGCTCAAATTTGAATCACTTGTACAATATTTTGCCCAAAACCTACTAATTTTGACACAAACAAAAATGGTGCAATAGTGCCCTCTACAGAGTCAGGGGGGCAGAATCAAAATTTTACTTTTTCGAAAATGTACGAAATTTTGCTGAAAATTACTTTGGGTCATATCAAACAAAAAACTCTATGTAAACCGTAAACCATATTGTATTTTATAAAACACTATCATGGAAATTTGGCCCATATGGCTATATTTCAGTGGGTTGCCATGGCAATGTATGATAAGATAAGATAAGATAAGATAAGATAAGCCTTTATTGATCTCACACAGGAGAAATTTACTCGCCACAGTAGCTCCAGGACATTTGGACCAGAGGGAAAAAGTGCATGCAGGCAGGGAGGGGATAAAGTAAGTAATAAATAATACAGATAGTAATACGTAATAATAATAATAATAATGGAAAATAGTAATAATGATAATGGTAACAACAAGCATCAACATGAAAAAAAAGGATATTGCACGTCTGGCTTATATGTTAGAATTGTACAGTCTGATGGCGGTGGGGATGAAGGATCTGTGGTAGCGCTCCTTCTTGCACTGGGGGTGTCTTAGTCGGCTGCTAAAGGAGCTGCTCAGCTCCTCAATAGTCCGGTACAGAGGGTGAGAGGTGTTGTCCTTAATGGACATGAATTTGGCCAGTACCCTCCTCTCAGCCACCTCCTCTACAAAGTCCAGAGGACAGCCCAGGACAGAGCTGGCCCTCTTGACCAGCTTATTCAGTCTTTTTCTGTCCCGTTCTGTGCTGCTCGGGGCCCAGCAGACGACAGCGTAGAGGAGAGCAGAGGCCACCACAGAGTCATAAAAAGTCTTGAGCAGAGGCCTGCACACTCCAAAGGACCTCAGTCTCCTCAGGAGGTGGAGGCGACTTTGTCCCTTCTTGTACAGGGCATCGGTGTTGTGGGACCAGTCCAGTTTATTGTTGAGGTGAACACCCAGGTACTTGAAACTGTCCACAGTCTCTATGTCCTGCCCCTGGATGTTCACCGGTGAGTGAGGTAGTGGTTTCCTCCTGAAGTCGATCACCAGCTCCTTTGTCTTACTGGTGTTAAGGCACAGGTGGTTACACCCACACCAGTCCACAAAGTCACTGATGACCGAGCGGTACTCCAGCTCCAGCTGGCACTTTCATAGAGTACAGGAGTACTCTATGAAAGTGCCCATGTTCTCCTAATGGCAAAATTTCAACATTTTCTTACATTTCAAAGTGATAAAACAACTTCTTAGTTTCATTGAAGAATGTGACATTTGGCACAGGGATTCTTCAGGTCACCCTGATTAAAAAAGTCCCAGGGATCAAAGTCATATTTTGCACAATGCTGCCATGGCGATGTCCCAATATTCTTATGTTTATCTGTGGTAGCACATCAACCTATGTGTGCTGCGTTTGTATGTTTAGTGACAAGTACAGCCCAAATACAACATAAATAAATATGTAACACAGACACCCTGAGGGAGTGGCGTGTCAGCCGAGTGTGAAGTGTGGCCTGTGAGGGCCGTTTCATGCCGCTTGCGGCTTTATTTTTCTTTACTTTTGTTGTAGTCCTGGTGTTATCTCTAACACAAAAATGAAGAAAACAAAAATGATGGATCACAACTTTTGTAGTTTTGTCATCCCTGGATTTATTCTTTCCTCTCGTATTTGGTATATGACACCATGTATGTTCGTTCATCATTAGCGATGCAGCATGTTGCTAACAGCAGTTGCCTGCTGCAGTGCTATTCGGTCTGTGTCTGGGCAGCTCCATCAGCATCATGGGACATGTCTCTGCTCTCTCACCTGCCCCACTCTTGTTCCTCCTTCTGCCTGTGCTCACTGTTGCTCATATTTTAACTGTATATTATTTATATGTTCTATAGAAGAGTTTCCTAACCAGGAGTACGAGGATATACAAGGCACTTTAAGCACTTTTCAGGGTGTATGATTTCAGTTTTAAAAGAAAGGTGGAACTGAATGCATTTTCCATACATTTTGCATCCTTAGGAATCCTTAGTGGGACAAAAAAGGCCAGAAGCAAAAACATCCAGTCAATTCCGTGAGATAATACAAGAACAAAGTAACACAGCGGTCTCTATCCTTTTTTGCTTTCTTTTTTAATGTGACAATTGTGTTCATTTTTGGGTAAATATATGAAAATATTTATTGCATTTTAGAATCACATCATACTACAAATGCAGACAATGTGGTTAATTAGTCATGCAGCCTACAGCATACTTAGAAATTCTGTCCAGTGCTGTACCACTTTCTAGTATATTTCTAGTGTAGAACAAACACTGATTAATCATGTACATACTAAAACATATCTAACTGTTTTATGCATGGCTTACTTTTGCATATAGCCTCAGGATAAATTGTATTCTACAATGGTAATTATGTAAATTCTTAGCAATAAATTGACGATGGTTTAAGCTAGGGATGTCAGGGCTCCCTTGAAAAAGAGGTTTTTAATCTCAATGGGATTTCCCTGGTTAAATAAAGGTTTGAATAAAAAATTAAAAAATGTCAACAATTAATCGATTAACGATTAATTGTCGATTAATACGTTAGTCGAACAAAATGCATTAATTGTAATTAATCGCTAATCGCGGACACGCGCACCCGCGTGGTCACGAAACAAGGCAACCGCGCACCGCGCTGCGCCAAGCTCGACTCACAGCCGGCCGCAGGCGCCAACGGCACTGCTCAGCAGCCCCGGGTGTACGCGCGAGGCGAGATCGAACCGCGGCGCCCGGAATGCTGGTTTGTGGCTCGGGGCCCGAGCCACAAACCAGCCGCACGAAACCAGCAGCGGCACGTGGTGGTTTAATCCTGGTTAGTCCTGGTTTAGTCCAGGTCCAGTCCAGGTTTAGTTCTGGTCTAGACCTGGTTTAGTTCTGGTTTAGTCCATGTTTAGTCCTGGTCTAGTCTCTTAGCCAATCAGGACAGAACACAATGTTACACTATAAAAAATGTTACAATACAAAAAAAATAATAATAATAAAATAAAAAAATCTGCGAACCGCAATAGAGCGAGGGATTACAGTGGTACCTCACCTTACGAATGACCCAACAAACGAAAATTTCAAGTTACGAAACGCCTTCACAGTAAATTTTGGTCTCTAGATACGAAAGAAAATTCAAGTTACGAAACGCTAAATCTCAAAAATTCAAATAATGCGCGCTCAGCCACACACATTATTCGCTTTTCTCAGACTGGATTTAAACTTTTATCACATTTCTCTCTTGTTTAAACACTCAAACTTTCATAGATTTTCCACAAAATGTATTAAATAGTGAAGTGTGGGGGGAAGGAGGAGGGGGGAGAAAACTGCGCTCTGACACGTGTGTGATAGCGGCATGTGTGACAGCTGACCTGGCGCGGGGGCTGCCAACAGGTCTAGACCTGGACTAAACCAGGACTAAACCTGGACTAAACCTGGACTAAACCTGGACTAGACCAGGACTAGACCAGGAGGATTAAAGCGCCGCGCGTGGGTCTATTTCCTGGTTTCGTTTCGAGTGACAGCTGAGGCGAGCCGCTGCTCGCATGCAAAAGCCGCGGTCTAGACCTGCTCTCCAGGGCCCCTCCAGGCACGGAGCCCCAGACATCCAGGGACCCAGGGGGACACTGCCAGCCCGCCTTAAGAGCTCCCTAAGTGGGCATGGGTCTGGGGATTGTCCCGGTCACCGGCCTGGAGGTCTTGAAGAGGCCGACCTCACGGTTCTATCCAGGCCGCTCTGTGAGCACCTTACGCGGGCATAGCTCAGAGGATTGTCCCGGTCATCAGCCTGGAGGTCTTGAAGAGGCCGACCTCACGGTTCTATCCAGGCCGCTCTGTGAGCACCTTACGCGGGCATAGCTCAGAGGATTGTCCCGGTCATCAGTCTGGAGGTCTTGAAGAGGCCGACCTCACGGTTCTATCCAGGCCGCTCTGTGAGCACCTTACGCGGGCAGGTCTAGAGCAGGTCTAGACCTGCTCTAGACCTGACTCTTGCATGCGCCTCAGCTGTGACTCGAAACAAAACCAGGAAATAGACCCACGCGCGGCGCTTTAATCCACCTGGTCTAGTCCTGGTCTAGTCCAGGTTTAGTCCAGGTTTAGTCCTGGTTTAGTCCAGGTTTAGTCCTGGTTTAGTCCAGGTCTAGACCTGCTGGCAGCCCCCGCGCCGGGTCAGCTGTCACACATGCCGCTATCACACACGTGTCAGAGCGCAGTTTTCTCCCCCCTCCTCCTTCCCCCCACACTTCGCTATTAATACATTTTGTTGAAAATCTATGAAAGTTTGAGTGTTTAAATGAGAGACAAATGTGAGAAAAGTTTAATTCCAGTCTGAGAAACCAATCAGGACGCAGAACACAATGTTACACTATAAAAAAAGTTACACTATAAAAAAAAAAAAAAAAAACTTGGATCGGGGCCTTGGAACAAATCAGGCTTTTTCCATTGAAATAGCTATTCAACTTACGAATTTTTCCACGTTACGAAACCACTTCTGGAACGAATTAATTTCGTAAGGTGAGGTACCACTGTACTGTATTTTGTTATTCAGCATCAATACATTTGTCTGCTTTTTACTAAGGAATAATTAATTGAGGAATATACAATATAATAATACTATGATATATTTATGACTCAGTGTTATGTATACTATAGCTTATATTCTTAAAGACCCTACTGAAACACTAAAATTCAGGTGAAAAACGCCGCTTATCAGTTAATCGTTAATCGATCGATAAGGTCAATCAACTATCAATTAATGAATTAATCAATAATTTGCATCCCTAGTTTAAGCGCAATGTGTACTAGACATTATTTTAGTCCTCTCCCAGACCTTAATGTCTCCTAAAATACTGTAATTGGAAACTCTTTTTTTTTTTTTATCTCTAAGTGTAACCTCGTTTTTAATAAGCATTCATTTCCTCAGAATTCAATATTGCAAATTAAAAATATGCCAGGATTAATGTAGGTGATTGAAAGCGGTAGAACATTTATTATTAACTCCTGATTGAATTAGAATTACATTTGAAATATGTGAATGCTATTTTAATTTCATCCTTGACGTGTCTTAGAATACATGACTTATTTTGAACAAGGTCATAAATGTAAACAGTGTGTGGAAAATGAGCGAGTTCGAATGGAGTGAGAATGGTGCTGTGTGGATGATTCAGTGTAGGTACCCAAGGCCCAAGGCTAAATGTTTCTGCCAAAGAGAGAGAGAGGACATGTGGATGAAGTGACTATGAGGAAAAAAAAAAGACCGATTTGATTATTTTCTCCCAATTTATGTACGGTAATTTAAATTTACTACAGTCCTTTTTTACCATAAACCTTTAAAAGAGCAGTGTAGTCATGTTTGGGCAGTTTTCTCTTAAAAACTGCCCATTAAAGTGTTAAAATGTTGTGCTCGTCTGTGTATACACTTTAGGTAGCAGGTCGGCCAAAACAAAATATCAGCCCTGTTGGATATTTAAGACCGCTATACAATACACTGAAAACTGCAAATATCAGCCTGCCAACTGATCGGTCTATGTCTGTTTCCTCATTTCAGTGTATTCTCTTCAAAACTCTTTGTTCACCAAGTCATTGCATAAAAAGAGTGTTTGAAATCCACTCATATATTTGAATGGTTTCATCTACATAATTTCAGTGCATTATATAACTTTGATAATGTCACATTTGAGAAATGTATTTGGTCAGGTATTAACACACTCGTATAAACTAAATCTTGCAGATAACTATAGGGCTATATTTGACTAAAGAAATGATTGGTCGATCAAAGACATGTCCTGTCAATTGATTAGTTGACTAAAAAGGGAGCATCTTAAAACTATTTCATTTCACTTTGTATCTGACCCAAATTGCAATGACTGATTAATCCAGTAAATGACAAAGGGACTACAGCTGTACAAATAACTGTACAATAAAATATTAGAAATTGTGCATGGAAACAGAATAAAATATGGTGAAGTAATTTAGTTGCACAAAAAAGTCAAATCTGAATTCATGTATAATCAAGTTTAAGCAGAGTGGAAGGTACCTCCACTGTGTCGTACCATTAATGTATTAGGCTAAGTGGATAATGATAATACTGACTCACCATCAAGGGACACAAAAGCACTCGTCGCCTTCCACGAACCATTCCCCTTGGATTGTTTCTACCAGATACACAGCTGCACCTCCAGGCCCAGACTCTGAACAGGCGGTGGCTTTTAGCTCTCTTTAACTCTTTACACATTCCGTACAGCATCAATCCTTTACTACATGCATGACGTGATCTAGTACAAGTCACTCGAATAGTGGTGTGAGAAAGCAAATCTCCCCTGTGGCTCTGTGCACTTCCCAATCTGACAAGATTTAAGCTTCAGATCCTGACCCATTTCCTGTTTTATTCTCTCCTCTGCTGTTCATTAGATCTTCCATATGACCTATGACCTCGCCAGTGCCATGGTGAGGATAGTCAACTTGATTGGCATGATGCTGCTTCTGTGTCACTGGGATGGCTGCCTGCAATTCTTGGTGCCCATGCTACAGGACTTTCCCGCAGACTGTTGGGTGGCCAAAAATAAGATGGTGGTAAGTTTGTTTGTGCATGTATGTGTGTATTTATTTACTTAGCTTAGAATGCTACTTAAGTTAATGGAATAATAAGCAAGTTTATGACAAACTGCACTGACAAGATAAGAAAAAAAAGTTGCATTACTAAAATTTTAATTATATTGTATTAAACAATATACAGCTCTGGAAAAAATAAGAAACCACTGCATTTTTTTCCTGAAATCAGAATCTCTACATGTATTACAGCCATTCCATTCCAGCGTCTGTTGAATTCCAACACAAACACAAAGCTGAGCTACTTCAGTTCTTGCACCAGGAGTGGAATAAAGTCAACCAAGAACAATGTGAAAGACTTGTGGAGAGCATGCCAAGACGCATGAAAGCTGCGATTAAAAATAAGGGTTATTGCACCAACTTTTGATTTCTGAACTCTTCTTAAGTGTAAACATTAGTATTATGTTGTTTTAAAATGAATTTGATCTTCTTTCTTTGCATTGTTTGAGGTCTGAAAACATGTATCTTTTTTTTTGACCATTTGTCATTTTCTGCAAATAAATGCTCTAAACGATAATATTTTATTTGGAATATGGGGGAAATGTTGTCAGTAGTTTATAGACTCAAACAAAAATGTTCCTTTTGACCAAACACATACCTCTAAGTAGTAAAATCAGAAAAACTGATAATTTTGCAGTGGTCTCTTATTTTTTTCCAGAGCTGTATATTACCATGGTCAGCTTTGAGGCAATAATTCATTATAATTCATAATATTTAAAGGTGCACTGAGTAACATTTCTAGTGGAGGGACTGCCACCTGCTTGTCTCCATAGAAATGTTATTGTTTGTCTAGAATGTTCCACAAACCTATTATTTGGCCTGGAGGAGGGCTTTCAGCTGCTTATTTCCATGAAAATATTGTTCCTTTGACTATAATCTTCCTTAGTGTGGCATAAAAGTGGAGAAAGTTCCAAAGTAAGGTTTTAATTTTCTATTTCCATGGAATCATGCAGGTGATCCAGAAAGTACCATACTGTACCTTTAAACATGTTATGGTTGAGATCTGAAAAATACTTCTATTTCTCTTTTTTATGTTTCCTATTCTATTCCATTTAAATTTGTTCATCCTATTTTTCGCTTTATTGAAATGCAGCTCTTGATCAATATTGGTTGACTATTGGCAGTTCTCATGCTTTGAAAACAGCTGCTGGTATGGATCGTCACGTCTGTGTCATGCACATGATTCCTAATGCAATACTTGTTATTTGCCTGTTCCGTGGATTATACACCTGATGTTTTAGCACAACCTGCAGCTCTTGGCCTGTGTTAACGCACTCGCCCACAGTCTAATCTGATTTACTGTCAGGTTGGTTGTGGGTCTCTTAAAACCTGGCAATGAGCATTGATCTTTTACTAGCCAATAAATCAGCCTTTATGTAACCCTAAAGAATGTGTCTGGAGTGGCCTCAAAACAGATGTATAGATCAATAGAGTAATGTGGTGATTTTTGTTCATTGTTGTCAGATACTGAGTGGGCATGGACAGCACATCGAAAAAAATGGATAATATAGCAAATGTTGTTCTGAAGATGTGCAAAATTAGTATATCGTCTATAAATGAAACATAAGGTAATCTCCCATACAATGTTAAGTTATAACTGCCCATTTGTGAAACTGATATTGCAGTTGATATTGCACAAAACATTAATAATACCAGTTGTGCAGTGCTAAGACATTTAAAGGTCCTATATATGCAAAATGTACTCCCTGTGAGCTTTAAGCCATGCTAGATTGTTGTTTCCTCATCAGATACATACCTGGAGCTGTGAATTGCTTCATTCACACATGTTTGAGTAATCTTTATTAATCTGTCTACATCTCCTAAGCTCAAAATGTTCTGTTCCACCTTGTGATGTCATGTAGTGGTTGTTTTCATGTTCACGGCTACCTTTTACTTTTTGTTCAGTCGAGATGGGCAATATCAGATCTGAAATTATCAAAATGATTCTAATGATTCTTCTTGGCTAGCGACGGCCCTGCACTCCAGGTATGTTTTTGGTGAGGAAACAACAGAGATCAGAAAAGTGTGTAATGTGAGCCCTTTAAGGCACATTTAGCACATTCCAGATGCATTGTTAAAATATTGTCTGAAAATTGTGATTGAGATAATGCAAAAAAAAGAAAAAAAAAGAGAGATTAATATTTGTCAATATCCCTCACCCCTAACACTGAGGGATGCCCACACTTGATTAAAAGAAAAAAAAAAAAAGATTATACTTAAACTGTAATTGCATTACTTATGAGAATGAACTCCTGTGAGATAGATAAAAAATGTCTTTTTGGATTGACTCTGGGCGGCCTCTTCTTGCTCGAAAGCCTTTTCATATTCAGTTAGCATTACCTGGCCCAGTCCGCTCTCTCTTTGATGAACTCAGTCATGCTTGGTTTGGCCCTGATTGGAATCATTAGCTGAGATTTCTGTCTTCTTTTACAGTAGCTGTCCTGTTATCTTGGTGGGTCATCGTTCTTTACCTTTTCAGGAGAGGACTAATAAAATCACTATCTTGCAGACTTTTCGGCTGTGGAAATGAGTTTCAAAGCAATTTGGACATGTCACCCCCAGGAGAGAGTTGATATTGATTTGCCATGAACTACCACCGGGATCTGAAAGGAAAAGGCCAATTTATCTACTACAAATGTGAAAACTCTGAGAGAAATCACATCTTTCTAAATACCTGACCTAGTTTGTGTCACACAGGCCTCCAGTGTCTACCGTCTTATCTACACATTCTCAGAGCTATTAGGCCACTGCCCAAATGCTGGATTTCTCCACATAGTGTAGACTGTGAATGGGGTTGAATGAGCTTAAACCTGTTGGTTTAATCTAATTCTTACATAGAGAGTATTTTGTTTTTATTTTATTTGACTGTTGTGATTTTTTAAAACAGTAATATCAAAGCATTTATCTTTTTGTTATAAGAAGAAATAATATCACAGGAGTTAGTATCAATAATATACTATCACTACTGATTATAGGATTTGACTTTTATTTTGACTTTTAGTAAGGAATTATTATTATTTATGACTAACTGTTTGCTTTGGTTAATGCTTTTCACAGAATGACACGTGGGGACAGCAGTACTCCTACGCACTTTTCAAAGCTATGAGCCACATGCTGTGTATCGGGTATGGCATGTACCCCCCAGTGGGCATGACAGACGTGTGGCTCACCATCCTCAGCATGATCGTGGGTGCTACCTGCTATGCCATGTTTGTGGGCCACGCCACTGCCCTAATCCAGTCGCTGGACTCATCTCGACGCCAATACCAGGAGAAGGCAAGTCTGAACCATATGTTTGTTGTTGTTGTTTTTAAAGGGTAGTAAACAGTCGATGATAGTAGAGTGAAAATAGATATTAATTTGAATCTGGCAAAGGCGTTGCTGTGTATCTCTACAGTTAAAAGTAGTAAATAAAGATACATAAAAATTACAAGATCACAAATGTATTTTGGTTTGGTGTAGTTGTACTATGTAGTCTACATAATACAGCATAGATCTTTTTCTTATAATACAGTAATTTCAGGAGCAATCTAAGAAACGTGCAATTTTTTTTTTTTTTTTTTTGGGGGGGGGGGGAGAAGAAATTGATATCCCATAGCTTTTCATATTTCATTCAAATTGCTACCAAAATATGGACATTCTTACAATAATGCAATGGGGGTTATTGTTTAAAGTATAAATAGATAACATAGGTGTCTCAGTCACCCACTTCAGAGTTTATGTCCTTTAAAGAAAGACAGGAATTATCTTGATGATATCCCATGTATTCAGTGGGTTGTGGAGAGAGGTACCCCAGTCTCCTGTGTTCTCAGGGCTTAATGCTTTGACAGCTGCTTGTAATGGCTGAGCTGTGTTCCTGGGTGCCATGGCCTCTTCAGCCCCAGCATGGGCGATAATGAGCTGCTAGGCTGCAATATTGGCCATGTCTGCGGGGATGAAAGGATGGGAAGATTTGACACCCAGGTAATGTAGCCGCAAACTCACTAGAAACCAACAAAATGAATAACACAGGGCAGACTGAGTTGTGAAAGTACATTTGGGAGAGATTAAGCCTGGTGCATTTTACAAACCTGAGATGTGCAGCAACAAGACAGACTGTCTTGCCAAATTTCTAGCTGCTGAATCAGTGTGTGTAAATCCCAAATTGGGTCTGTGATTAATACAGCTAATCTCTGTGGATATTAAATGGAAAGCAGAGTAAAACGACCTGCTGGTTGCTGTTGGTTGCTCTTAGAGATGCTCTGCTGCCAACTTGTTTGAACAGCTGGTCTGTGTCAGTTCCCATCAGGACTTGCTAAAAAACCATTTGCCCCTGATTCTGGGATCAGTCCCTAAGGAGCCTGAGAATCCACTCTCTTTGCAGAGGGTCCTCTGTGCCCACGGCTTCACATGCTGCTTGTCTGTAGAAAGGTTATTACAGCACACTGCAATTAATTTCTAAGAGTGCAGATTCTCCTTTATCATTCTGGTGAAACATAGAGTGCTCTATGTCCTCCATAGGAGAGGCGCACTATCTATCATCTAATAACATCTTATTTTATATATATGTCTGTGTACGGTAATCCCTATAGATTTTACATATGAAAATACATTTCCATTAACTGTAGCCATAAAGCAAATTGAGCTGGATATTATTTCTTTACAATAACATGCAATCCAGTGATTTTGTGCTGCAATTTGTGTGAGATACTAAGAAATGCCAACAGAATTTATTTGATGAAATCTTAATAATGAGTGATGTATTGTGCAGCCCTAAAGCATCTTTTTAATTCTACCAATTACTACGGATTACAACTTAAACCTCCACATTGGGTTGAGGCTGCACAATGCAAACACAAGGTTATATATAAGACCATTATGTCCATTTGGCACGGAGAGCTAGATTTTGACTGGAGAAACCCCTTTGGGAGAGCCCACTGATGAAAGACAATCTGTGTGATGATCTGTGAACTGTTGTGACTAGAGAGGAGGAAGGGTAAAATAAAGCTTGGGTCTCAGAGATGGTGGAAATGATCATCAAAAAGCCTGGATAATCTTTTCTGAATAGATTTGTTTTAGAATGTGGCACCATGTGATAAATGCCTTGGCTGTCAGAAGCTAGCAAGCAGGCTAAAATGGGGTCTTATGAATCAGACAGCCTGTTAACGATACAAAAAAGCAGCAATCATGCAAAATATTAGTTTGAAGAGTCCTGTTGAGAGGAAAAATAGCTTTATTAACTTCTGCTTTGGTGGAATTAACTTAAAGTTTGATCTGACATTTTGGTATCAGTTTTATATGCTCTTTTGAGGGTCATTGTTAAATGTTCAAAGTTCTGAGGCGAGGTTCGCTTGCTTGTCTTGATGAAGAAGTTAGTGCTTTATATGGACTTTTCCATTTATTAACCTTGCATTATTAAATAACATGTTATTTTCAAAAATACCTTGAAAAACATGCATTCTGATTCTGAGTAGGTAGCCTCTCCACAGATCTGACTTGCTACTCTCCATGGAGACAATCTAATGCCATACTGTGAAGAATTCTAGGCAACAAATATGTGTAAATCCTTGCGACTTAAATGCAGTACAAATAGAAATTAAAGCCGCAAGCGGCGTTGGTCGGGACCTCGCACCTGCGTTTGTTCGTCTTACTGAGACGCACAGCCATACCAAATTTCGTGTGCCTGGCTCAATTATCTCACTTCAATTATCTCACTTCAGACAGGGTCTGACAGGGTCAGACCCTGTCAGACCCTGTCAGACTCTGTTAGACCCTGTCAGACCCTGTCAGACCCTGTCAGACCCTGTCAGACTCTGTTAGACCCTGTCAGACCCTGCATGTGGCCTCCATGCTGAGGCCTACATGAACCTTCGATGCTTGTCCCCACATTGCTGCTTGCAGCTATATCAGATCAAAGGTACAAAGATCAAAGACCTTTGATCAGGGCGTTGCCTAGCAACAAATACCTCCCATTCATAACTCATCACTCCCATTCAATAAATACCTAACTTTATCGATCCGCCGTGTCGTCATATTACCGCCTATTTGAAAATCCTTCGCAATTTAACATCTCCAACGTCTTAAGATTATGTTCACCAAAATTTAAGCCTATCTGAGGTACGGTGTAGGAGAAGTGTTTCAAATTCCATACCTAACTTTATCGATCCGCCGTATCGTCATATTACCGCCTATTTGAAAATCCTTCGCAATTTAACATCTCCAACGTCTTAAGATTATGCTTACCAAAATTTATGCCCATCTGAGGTACGGTCTAGGAGACCCCCCACTGGGGGACCCCCAGTGGGGGGTCTCCCAGGGACCCCCAGGTCCCCCAGGGACGAGACTTTGTGTGGTCGTACTGGCAGCACTTTGTGATGCCCGTGCAAAGTTTCGTTTGTTTTGAAGCATGGGAACATGCTCAAAATTGCCCCAGCGTGTATGAACAAGAATAATAATTAAAGCCGCAAGCGGCGTTGGTCGGGACCTCGCACCTGCGTTTGTTCGACTTACTGAGACGCACAGCCATACCAAATTTCGTGTGCCTGGCACAATTATCTCACTTCCTGTTGGGCGTGGCCATGACATTGTAGATACCCTGTCAGAACAGACCCTGTCAGACCCTGTCAGACCCTGTCAGACTCTGTTAGACCCTGTCAGACCCTGCATGTGGCCTACATGCTGAGGCCTACATGAACCTTCGATGCTTGTCCCCACATTGCTGCTTGCAGCTATATCAGATCAAAGGTACAAAGATCAAAGATCTTTGATCAGGGCGTTGCCTAGCAACAAATACCTCCCATTCATAACTCATCACTCCCATTCAATAAATACCTAACTTTATTGATCCGCCGTATCGTCATATTACCGCCTATTTGAAAATCCTTCGCAATTTAACATCTCCAACGTCTTAAGATTATGTTCACCAAAATTTAAGCCCATCTGAGGTACGGTGTAGGAGAAGTGTTTCAAATTCCATTCTATTTCAAATATTACAAAATCACACAAAATGCCAATTATCTCACTTCCTGTTGGACGTGGCCATGACATTGCAGTGAGGCGTTTGTTCGTCTTATTGAGATACACGTCCCTACCGAATTTCGTGCGCCTATCTTAAACGGTATGCCAGCGCCGAAAGGCAACGCGCTAGGGGGCGCTATCGAGCTCCTGGGGGTCCCCGGGGGACGGGACTTTTTGTGGTCATACTGGCAGCACTTTGTGATGCCCGTGCAAAGTTTCGTTCGTTTTGAAGCATGGGAACATGCTCAAAATTGCCCCAGCGTGTATGAACAAGAATAATAATAATAATAATAATAATACGGAAACGAAGCAACAACAATAGGGACCTTCGTCCCCCTTCGGGCTCGGTCCCTAATAATACGGAAACAAAGCAACAACAATAGGGACCTTCGTCCCCCTTCGGGCTCGGTCCCTAAATATAGCTGCAAGCAGCAATGTGGGGCCAAGCACCGTTTGACAGGGTCTAACAAGGTCTGACAGGATTGAACAGAGTCTGACAGGGTCTGACAGGGTCAGGGTCTAACCCTGTCAGAACAGACACATCAAAGACAGATCAAAGGTTGCTAGGTGTGTTGCTAGGCAATTGACAAATTTCTGCAACTTTGACCTGCTGGTGCCACTAGACGGTTGGGGCTGGGGACCTATAAATTGCTGTGGGTAATGAGGAGACTGGCTGGAATGTGCATGCCAAATTTCACAACTTTTTACCAGACGGTTCTAGGGGCTGCCATAGACTCCCATTGAAGAAAGAATATAAAATAATAATAATCAGACCAGAACATCAAAGGAAAGATCAAAGTGTTGCTAGGCAACTTGCTAGGCAACTTGCTAGGCAACTTGCTAGGCAACGCAAAGCAATTCCTATAGGGTGCCTAAGCACCTTCGGTGCTTGGCCCCCTAATTATTACTGCTAACAAAGCAGTTTTATTTTCTTTTGAATGTTGTGTTTTCTTGTCGGTTGAAATTATACACACCTATGGGACGCTAGTGAGTAGCATGTCATGACATGTTTGTCCCAAAAGACTTGAAAAAGAAAATGGCATTGCATAACATAGCCCCTCCCATTTCAAGCTCTAATTAACACTTTGTAATTAAACACTACTCTTGTGGGGATTGTTAATAAGACCCAAAACTAATTGCTAGTGGTTGAAAAGATCTTTAGTTTAGCTTCTTCCTTTTTTGATTTCCAGACTTTTTCAAGGGCATATGGACAGACCTTTTTTTTTTCTCTCTCTCTAAATGTTGTTCTTTCTGAGTGGGTAAAAGTCTTCCTTAGTTTGTAAATTATGTAATCAGTCTCTCAGGGAAAAAAAAAAATTGTAAATGAAAGTGGGATATGCCTGTGTTTCCCTTATAAATGGAGCCAGCTGTCAACAAGTGCAGGAGCTTAATTCTGATTGTGCCTTACAGTGAGAGCTGTTGGCACAATCAGATGGCAACATTGGCATTAATCCAGACACTGTAATATTATTTTTTATACAGCAGCCATGCCTTTTACGTACAGTAGGACTTGATAGAGAAGTACCTTTCCAGGTACATTTGCAGCTTTCTGGTAAAAAATTGTGCTGCCTTCAGTGGCCACTGCGATTTCCAGTAGTGGGTTGCAAAGGGGGGGGGGGGGGGGGGGGGCTTGAATTGCGTGAGAAATGCCGCGTGTACGTCGAACTCTCAAACTTAAACTACAAAGCAACTAATGAGAGTTATATAAATGAAGTTATTACCTGATGGTTCTCAGTTTGTTTTATCATCACCATTTTGTCGTTCCTCGTGTTCAGTCGCTGTCCTTATCACTGACAGTGCAGTGCGTGCTTAGCAGCTGAAACTACACTCTACGGCCTGCCCACTCTACAGTCTGCCCAACAACAGAACAGTCTATTTTCTGATTGGCTGAAAAGGGCGCGGCGCCTGATAACTGAGATTTTTTTTTCGGGGAGCGGGGCGGGGAAGAGGGGGAGAATTTTTTTTTCCGCTGAAAATGCGCAGTGCCTGCATAAACTGAGCCACATAGACCGATTTTCTGGGCACAAAAAAAAAAACAAAAAAAAAATTCAGCGTGAGAAATGCCATGTGAGCGTGTGAACACGTCAAATTGCGTGTCTCACACTCTCAATGCGTGAGACTTGAGAGCCCTGCATATACCAACATAAACATAAACATTTTATTTTGTCATCACCAGGCATTATTGTAAAAGGGAGACAATTAAAACACACGACTCACATGATTTATCTAGTTTCCCAGTAAGCTAGCTGTAGCACATTTTGCGGTAGCTAGCATCATAAGATAACTTCTTCAGTGAAATGGCGCAAATCTAGTTTACCAGTAAGCTAAAAAAAAATTCAGCGTGAGAAATGCCATGTGTGGCGTGTGAACACGTCGAATTGCGTGTGTCACACTCTCAATGCGTGAGACTTGAGAGCCCTGTCCTGAAAACTTACTTGACTGCATGTAGTGCTCTTGGTGAAATCTGGCCTCAATCGTGAGCTCAGAAAAGTAGCTTTAGCTCTTCAGAATTCTAGAAGTTCTTGTGCATGTGATAAAGGAATGTAAAATGCATGTAGAGGGTGTGGCTCGATGGCTCTGCACAAAATACTGTCCTACTTTATTCACAGAAATTTGATTATTTTAGCCAAGATTATGCTACAATATTTTTTCTACCAACTATATTGATGCCCCTAACCTTCAGCTTTGATAATTCTCAGTTTATTCCCGAAAATTCCCATGGAAAGTTTCCAACTTTGAAAATTCCCAGAATTTTGCAACCCTAGCGACATCACAAAAGACTGCCCTTATTACATCCAGATGTTTCTGACACCTGACTACAAGAGGCAGAGTTTGAAGTGTGGATATCTGTATGACCAATCCCACTGCTCTGTATACCTTTAGACCTCGCCCCTCCTCTCCTGTTCAGTTTAGCAGCTCTATTTGCAATGTGGTTGTGGGTGAAGTTTAAAGTACCACTTTAAGGGAGAGTTTATAAAGTAGACAAATAATCTAATAATGTAACCTTTAGGAAGGTCAATGAATCAACAAGAAACTGGTGAGCATAACAAACATTTAATGTAGAAAATGAGTTTGTATTCAGGTGACTTCCTTTTCTTTTACTGAATAATTCATATGGTGTAGCTTATGTTATTCCAACCCCAAGAATGCTAAAACTGGATAAACAAATAGAGATTAATCTAATAAAATTGTGAAGAGATAAAAGATCTGTTGCAATTTAAGATGGTTAAGATAGCAGTGAACTGTCACCTCTGTGATTGTGTAATCTTGAAAGTTATGATCAGTCACCCACAGACGACCTGTTGCAATTTACTGTATTCTGAGCAGGTACACAGTGTACTCACTTTCCACAACACTAACAGACTGGAAAGCCTATTCTCCTTCACAGCTATGATCAGTATGTTTACAAGAGAGTAAATACACCTTGGGAAATTAATATGTACTGCTACCCTATACAATAAATACAGTTTTGATAACATAAATGGTCAGCTTTCCTGAAGTTTGGGGGAGATTTTGACCTAGACTTAGACATTTGGGTTATAAATAGTAATCTAAAAGGCATGGAAGTTTCATGGTGGTGATGATGATTACACCTCCTATAATGAAGACGATTTAAATACGCCAAGTAGAGCGACAGGCGGCTGTTCTCTTGAATTGACAAGGAGATCAAAAGCCAAAAGATCATTCATTGCGCATAAGATTTTATCTGCCCATCACGGCATTAGCAGAAGCCCTTTGAACACACCCATAATTAGTAAGTGACATACATTCTACAACTCCTCCCAGCATAATTATTTAATCTATTTCTCCCCGGATGAAACTCACTCATGTCTCTTGAAACACCGCACCCTGCTGTGCTATGTCAAATTTAATAGACATAATGATTTGAGATGCATAATTTGAGTCATGCCTCTCAAGTCTTCTGCTAGATCAGATATGAAATCTTGATATCAATACAAAACCAACTACAGTGGTACCTCACCTTACGAAATTAATTCGTTCCAGAAGTTGTTTCGTACCGTGAATTTTTCGTAAGTTGAGTAGCTATTTCAATGGAAAAGGCCTGATCCGTTCCAAGGTTTTTTTTTTATAGTGTAACATTTTTTTTTATAGTGTAACATTGTGTTCTGCTTCCTGATTGGCTAAGAGACTGTAGAGCCATGACTAAACGTGGAATAAACCAGGTCTAAACCAGAACTAAACCAGGTCTAGACCTGGACTGGACCTGGACTAAACCAGGACTGGACCAGGGCCGTGTGGCTGGTTTGTGGCTCGGGCTCCAGAGGACGCGTTCCGGGCGCCGCGGTTCTCTCACAGACCCGGTGCCGGTGTGAAACGTCCTACCTTCGAGAAACGTCCTACCCTCTCAGAAAATCCTGCCGTGTGCCGTGTTCCGATGTCATTTTTTTGGTTTTAATGTTTGTTTCTATGCAGTTAGGACATTCTGATAGGTAAAATTACACCATCAGAACACGGCTTCCACATTAGTAAGTGCAGGTATGAAGTTCTGGTAAAATGACCCCCGTTATGAGCGGTGCTGCCAAGCCGTGCGCATGCGCAGAAGATTACGTAACTTCTTGAGAGTTCGTACTACGTCACTCCTTCAGAGATATATAGGCAGGACGTTCTAATATGCAGGTAGGACGTTCTGCAGTGCACGTAGGATGTTCTGCAGTGCAAGGTAGGACGTTCTGCAGTGCAGGTAGGACGTTCTGCAGTGCAGGTAGGAAGTTCTAATATGTTCTAATATGCAGGTAGGAGGTTCTGCGGTGCACGGTAGGACGTTCTGCAGTGCAAGGTAGGATGTTCTGCAGTGCAAGGTAGGACGTTCTGCAGTGCACGTAGGACGTTCTGCAGTGCAAGGTAGAACGTTCTGCAGTGCAGGTAGGACGTTCTAATATGTTCTAATATGCAGGTAGGACGTTCTGCGGTGCAAGGTAGGACGTTCTGCAGTGCAAGGTAGGACGTTCTACAGTGCACGTAGGACGTTCTGCGGTGCAAGGTAGGACATTCTGCAGTGCAAGGTAGGACGTTCTACAGTGCACGTAGTACGTTCTGCAGTGCAAGGTAGGACGTTCTGCAGTGCAGGTAGGACGTTCTAATATGTTCTAATATGCAGGTAGGACGTTCTGCAGCGCAAGGTAGGACGTTCTGCAGTGCAAGGTAGGACGTTCTAATATGCAGGTAGGACGTTCTGCAGTGCAAGGTAGGACATTCTGCAGTGCAAGGTAGGATGTTCTAATATGCAGGTAGGACGTTCTGCAGTGCAAGATAGGACCTTCTGCAGTGCAAGGTAGGACGTTCTAATATGCAGGTAGGATGTTCTGCAGTGCAAGGTAGGACGTTCTGCAGTGCAAGGTAGGACGTTCTGCAGTGCACGTAGGACGTTCTGCAGTGCAAGGTAGAACGTTCTGCAGTGCAGGTAGGACGTTCTAATATGTTCTAATATGCAGGTAGGACGTTCTGCGGTGCAAGGTAGGATGTTCTGCAGTGCAAGGTAGGACGTTCTGCAGTGCAGGTAGGACGTTCTAATATGTTCTAATATGCAGGTAGGACGTTCTGCAGCGCAAGGTAGGACGTTCTGCAGTGCAAGGTAGGACGTTCTAATATGCAGGTAGGATGTTCTGCAGTGCAAGGTAGGACGTTCTGCAGTGCAAGGTAGGACGTTCTAATATGCAGGTAGGACGTTCTGCAGTGCAAGGTAGGATGTTCTGCAGTGCAAGGTAGGACGTTCTAATATGCAGGTAGGACGCTCTGCAGTGCAAGGTAGGACGTTCTGCAGTGCACGTAGGATGTTCTGCAGTGCAAGGTAGGACGTTCTGCAGTGCAGGTAGGACATTCTAATATGTTCTAATATGCAGGTAGGATGTTCTACAGTGCAAGGTAGGACATTCTGCAGTGCAAGGTAGGATGTTCTAATATGCAGGTAGGATGTTCTGCAGTGCAAGGTAGGACCTTCTGCAGTGCAAGGTAGGACGTTCTAATATGCAGGTAGGATGTTCTGCAGTGCAAGGTAGGACGTTCTGCAGTGCAAGGTAGGACGTTCTGCAGTGCATGTAGGACGTTCTGCAGTGCAAGGTAGAACGTTCTGCAGTGCAGGTAGGACGTTCTAATATGTTCTAATATGCAGGTAGGACGTTCTGCGGTGCAAGGTAGGACGTTCTGCAGTGCAAGGTAGGACGTTCTGCAGTGCAGGTAGGACGTTCTAATATGTTCTAATATGCAGGTAGGACGTTCTGCAGCGCAAGGTAGGACGTTCTGCAGTGCAAGGTAGGACGTTCTAATATGCAGGTAGGATGTTCTGCAGTGCAAGGTAGGACGTTCTGCAGTGCAAGGTAGGACGTTCTAATATGCAGGTAGGATGTTCTACAGTGCAAGGTAGGACGTTCTGCAGTGCAAGGTAGGACGTTCTAATATGCAGGTAGGACGTTCTGCAGTGCAAGGTAGGACGTTCTGCAGTGCACGTAGGACGTTCTGCAGTGCAAGGTAGGACGTTCTGCAGTGCAGGTAGGACATTCTAATATGTTCTAATATGCAGGTAGGATGTTCTACAGTGCAAGGTAGGACGTTCTGCAGTGCAAGGTAGGACGTTCTGCAGTGCACGTAGGACGTTCTGCAGTGCAAGGTAGGACGTTCTGCAGTGCACGTAGGACGTTCTGCAGTGCAAGGTAGGACGTCTCTGGAACAGTCTACCTGCTGACATTAGATCTGCTCCAACAATCACCACTTTTAAATCCAAACTAAAAACGCATTTGTACACTGTGGCCTTTGCCTCTTAGCTCTTTTTATCTCTATCTTTTATCCTGTCTTTTATTTCATCTTATGTGTACTTCTTGTTGCCATGTCAAATGTTCTTATGTATTTTATGCTGCTGAATTATTTATTTAATTATAGCTTTTTGACATTGTACAGCACTTTAGCCAGTTCTGTTTTTAAATGTGCTATATAAATTAAATTTACTTACTTACCTGCACTTGCTAATGTGGAAGGGTGTTCTGATGCTATGTAACCATGTTCTGTTATACAAATGAACCTCACTTGAGTAAGCTTTTACACACATGTACTCAAATTATAAATCAAAAACCATTATTATTATAATAATTAAAGAAAAACAAAAAAACATGAAGCATTTTTTTTGGTTGGTCATTAAAACATTTATTATTATAACACAACATTATTACACAACATTTACACCCTCTACACTATTTAACCCTGGAGAACCCACGGGACACAACTCCGACAAACTCGAGGAATGAAGAATTGTCTCCGTTATTCAAAATATGCCAATATTTCAAGAGCGTTACCAAGTGGTAGGACAAAGGTTCAAAAGAATTGCGATCATCTGTTGTCGTTTGTGCGCATGCGCAATATGAACTCTCAAGGAGTGACGTAAGGAGTGACGTAATGTTCTGCACATGCGCAATACGAACTCTCAAGGATTACATAATGTTCGGCGCTCCTCGCGCCAGGTGCTCCTCTCGCCAGGTGCTCCTCGGTGCGTGCGGTGCTCCTCGCGCCAGGTGCTCCTCGCGCCAGGTGCTCCTCGCGCCAGGTGCTCCTCGCGCCAGGTGCTCCTCGCGCCAGGTGCTCCTCGGTGCGTGCGGTGCTCCTCGCGCCAGGTGCTCCTCGGTGCGTGCGGTGCTCCTCGCGCCAGGTGCTCCTCGCGCCAGGTGCTCCTCGGTGCGCGCGGTGCTCCTCGGTGCGCGCGGTGCTCCTCGGTGCGCGCGGTGCTCCTCGCGCCAGGTGCTCCACGGTGCGCACGGTGCTCCTCGCGCCAGGTGCTCCTCGCGCCAGGTGCTCCTTGCGCCAGGTGCTCCACGGTGCGCGCGGTGCTCCTCGCGCCAGGTGCTCCTTGCGCCAGGTGCTCCACGGTGCGCGCGGTGCTCCTCGCGCCAGGTGCTCCTTGGTGCGCGCGGTGCTCCTCGCGCCAGGTGCTCCTCGATGCGCGCGGTGCTCCTCGGTGCACCTCGTGCGTCGCGCACGGTGCTCCTCGCGGGCGGTGCTCCTGTCTCCGCGCTGCTTCCGGAGTCGTCTCGCCCCACGCTTCACTATTAATACATTTTGTTGAAAATCTATGAAAGTTTGAGTGTTTAAACAAGAGAGAAATGCGAGAAAAGCCCAACTCCAGTCTGAGAAAAGCATAGAATGTGTGTGGTGAGGCATTTACAGCCCTAAAACATGTAGAACAATTGCAAAATACAAAGTTGTCCTACCTCGTGGACCTCTCCCACCGCAGGCCACCTCTGGAACCTAACCCCGTGTGTGTTGATAAAGTGTAGTCCTATTTACGTTTCGGGGCGTGCATCTGAGCGCGCATTAATTGAATTTTTGAGATTTCGCGTTTCGTAACTTGAATTTTATTTCGTATCTAGAGACCAATTTAACGTGAAGGCGTTTCGTAACTTGAAATTTTTGTTTGTTGGGGCTTTCGTAAGGTGAGGTACCACTGTACCAAGCAAGTATTTTGTGTGAGTTGAGTAAGCTAATGATGAGGGAATACCATTATAACTTAAACTTTTTTATTTGACATGAATAAATCCCCTTTAAGTAATAGTTTAGAAATAATTAATCAAAGTGTGCAGTGGGTCAGTGGGTCAGGATATCACGACTGCCACCTTAAAGCACTCCCATACCTTTTGCTATACTTTTTGATACTGTACTGTACTATCTTGTACAGTCCCTATTGTAATCCTAGCGTGTGTTTAATGTAATCTTAGCGTGTGTTTAATATTAACTCTCACACGTTCTGATTCTGAAAAGCCCTGACAGCATTTCTACTCCCGCAAAAACAATGTGACTCACACAAGACAGCTGTCCGTATTTATTCTGTACGATTTCCACAAGACCAGCCTTTTGATGATCGTTCCTGGGATGAGTAGTGACTGTGGTAGTGGAGTGGTAGAACAAAGGAGGAGACATCTAAGGTCAGCTGTGTTAGTACATGCGGTGGGTGTTGCCTGTGCAGTAATGATGATCAAAGTATACCTCCTTCACTAAGTGAATAGTTAATTTCTTCCTTTTTCATCTCTTTATTTTTTGAGGGTCAAGGATTGTACCTCTTAGTATTCCCAAGGTGCTCTTGTGATTCTTTATTCTGCATATATGCTGCTGAATGTAAATTAGCACTACCAAGTCTAGTCACATCATGGCCATTAATGCAAAATTATACTCAAGCAAAGCAACTATTAATATTTTTACATTTTGAATAAAAAATAGAAAAGTTTCATTTTGTGACAAGCTGCATAATGACAACTAAAAAGCATTCTACCATAGAATTCTGACCTGTCCTCCAGCCCAGTTTTAAAATATAGGCAGTTTAGAATGCCAGGACATTCATCTCATTAATGTATATCTCAAACCTGCTTTTTTCCTTTGCCCAAATGGAACTCCACCCCAGAACTACATACTGGCATAGGGTATAGATCTGTGCAGCCCTTTATATGTTCAAAGAAAAAAAACAACTATAAAATCTGCTCAATTTGTCTTCTTCATTTATCTTGCATGGGACTTTAAATAACCCTGGTCATTCTGTGTTTGTGTCTCCACAGTATAAACAGGTGGAGCAGTACATGTCTTTTCACAAGCTGCCCGCTGATATGAGGCAGAGAATCCATGACTACTATGAGCACCGTTACCAAGGCAAGATGTTTGACGAGGAAAGCATCCTAGGAGAGCTGAACGAGCCACTCCGAGAGGTGAGAAAAGCCTCAGTTACATAATTTTCTTTGAATTCTAACACATAATAGCTTCTCATTGTTCGACTTTCATTGAAACACTGTCACATTCTCCCATTTTTTTCTGATCTTCTTTTGCAGGAAATCATCAACTTTAACTGTCGAAAACTGGTAGCGTCCATGCCACTGTTTGCGAATGCAGATCCAAACTTTGTCACTTCCATGCTGACCAAGCTCAAGTTTGAGGTGTTTCAGCCTGGGGATTACATCATCAGGGAGGGTACCATCGGTAAAAAGATGTACTTCATTCAGCACGGTGTTGTCAGCGTGTTAACCAAGGGCAATAAAGAGACTAAACTGTCAGACGGATCCTACTTTGGAGGTAAGATGATCTGACAAAAGTTGCAAAGCTTTTTTACACACATAATTTTTAGCAAAAGATTAGAGAGGACAATGAAATAAGGAAATGCATAATCTTTATTTGTGAGCTGCATAGTTGTAAAAGCCACAGTAGCCATGAACAATAACTATAGACATTTTTTGAAGAAGAAAATAAAAAAGGTACAAAATAAGTGCTCTGGGATTTCTGAATTTGTGTTTTCTGGTACCACGCTCTCACTTGCTTGGTAAGTGAAAAATTTGCTATGAACCAGTAGTTTGCAGTGACTTTTATGGGTAGGCAAGCAGACTTGGGGTGGACATTAACATTTAGTCGATAACACTTTAATAACACTGCTTTTTATGCAAACTACATTGCAAAAGACATTATTTATTTTTACTCAGATTAATTGCATGTATCCTGAGCCATTTTGGAGTCAAATTAAAGAGACCTAGACCATGTAGTTTATTAATATTAATTGGACTGTATCTGACACCCTCTTTGTACAAACAGGACTATTTGTGGGCTGTTCTACTCCTACACCTTATTTATGCAGCTGAGCCTTCAGGACTGTTGTTATGAAATTATTATAATGCATATAGAAACCATATGAATGACATATGACAGCTCTACACATGTACTGCACTTACTACACAAAATGTACACTCATGAAAATCATTAAAGGGACAGTGTGTAGGATTCGTGGCGCATAGGTGGTTACTAGCTATTCCACTTCCTCTTTTGGCTATGGCAGACCTCGAGGGTCACCCGGACGCGACGTACCGCCGACATCGCGCGTGCCCGCGCACGAACCGCACACCGCTGTATACATAAAGCGCGGTCCCCCGTTCACTTTTTTTTTTTTCTTTTCGCATGAAAACACACAATCCCGATCATGATTCATGACAATCTACACATCAAATGAAACCTTACAGTCTCCTCTTTTTGACTATGCAATTCATTTCCCTGCAAAACACTCACTCCCCGAGCACATGGGGCTTTTATACAGAAAAGCACAAAACTTAGCTTACTTAGCTTACCTTTGAAGGCTTTGCACAGGTCAAACTCTGTATTTCATCATAAACTTGGTCTCAATCTGTCCATAAGGATCCAGCGAATAAAATCCAGTAAAACAATTTAGTCCAAAATACGTGTTGTATCCATTACGATGTGTGATCCGGCAGCATGCTTCTTTACACAGGCTGCCCCCTCCCCTTCCCCTTCTCTCCTTCTGTCCTTCACTCCCAAACGCAGCGCGGCTAAGCAGCTGTTAGCAGGAGCCGAGGCGAAGGATGAGCCCAAATGTCCTTCTGTGGCTCTCGTATTCAAAATGGCTGCCTCTATATGGGGAAGATCCCCCTTTTATGTGACTATATCTAAGTCCAAAAGAATACTTTGATTTCATGATGGAAGTGAAAAGGCTAGGAAAACAATGTATTTTTGAATGGGTATCTTCAATTTCAGTAATTAACAGGTAAAAATCTTACACACTGTCCCTTTAAGAGATACTAACAACATTGCACTGGTCAGACAGGTGCACTTATTATAATACAGCATATAACATCCCCTTAAACACAGCCCTGCGTTAGAACAATACACTCACACTCACCTCCCACAGATGCAAAACCACATCTTTCCTGAAGAAACGTCCTGTATTTTCCTCAAGTGGAGCCGGTCCAGAACACACACACATGTTCCTCCACACGTGTGTAAACGCAAAGCTACGAACAATGACTTGTCGTTAAAACTAGTTATTTTTAGACACTTGTGTTGAAAGTTAGCGCCGCTGTTGTCGTCTCCTGCTGCACATGCGCACTCACTGGGAATCGCTGTACATTTCCGGTTCCCATCAGGTTCCCATGGTGATGAGGCGGTTATGCATGCGCAAACCTCTAAAACAACTGGCTGGTCTCTCCGGTTGTAAAAGCTCATGTAGAACGCATAGACTGTTATGACTGAAAGCCGCGCTCTCAACATGTGCCTCTAGGGCCTCCGTAGAAGGGCAAAACAAGTTAAGCGGAACAGCGGCTGTTGATGTTTCAAACAGACAGAAGTGAAGGGAAAACGGGATTATTTGGATATAAGAAACTACTGACACACAATGATTTTAGATTTTATTTGGCAAGCACTGCTTGCCTTGATTCCCCTGACCTCATGCCACTGCTAAAAACAGATATTGCATTTTTACCCAGAAGGAGAATATCATTTTGAATGTAACTTTGTGTGACAAGGCAGCAAATGGGTTTCTATTTTCCTTCCAAATGCAGCCTCAGTTACATTTTTTTTTTCTTTCTGATGCCAACCCAAGTCTGTATAGTCTAGCTACCCAGGTCAAAAAACTAATATTATGTCAGAGTATATGAATGTGTACTTTTGAAATGCGATAATCCAGAGCACTATGTTGCAGTTAATCAGGGTCAGTTAATGCCTGCCCTTTTCACAGCCTCATGACCTATGACACATGTAGCACACACTGCTGCCATAATGCCCTCACCAAATACCAATTCATTTGCTCAGTGACAGCGTATCATTTAGACTACTCCACTAAGTACTATGAAAGATAGTGGCATAGCATTTAACATCTCATGACCCGTCTGTGCAAGTTTAATTAGGACTTGCTGTCTCAAGTCCATCTTCATGCCTTCTCTCATGGGGTTCCACGGGAATAATGAAAAGATGGCAGCCAATCTCAGATATCCACACATGCCCAGGCTAATCAGCACTTTAGACAACACATTCTCAGCTTCCTCCCGGGCCATGTTGTCTCAAATGATGTCCAAAATGTTCCCCAATCAGTCTCAATCATGTCTAACTAGTAACTTCTAGTGTGCTGCAGGAAAGAATACATCTTTTTCCTGAAAAATTCAGTTTTTGATGGTACTTTTTTTCCTTTTAATTTTGGCTTCTTTTCATTTTGATTCTTTTGGATTTATATGCAATCCATACATGACTTGAAAAACGTACCATGCCATGCTACGCAACAGAATAATTATCCTAATATAGTTTGATTTTTCATTTTATAGGCAATTGTGTATGAAAATACAGGGGAAATCCTGCAAAAATGCATTGGATTATGGCCTACCAGTTGACTTTCACCTTCCAATTGCCTCTATTCCTGAATTTTGAAAATTCTGACAATAGCATTTTAAAAGGTCTTATATAGGCCTACTATACCATAGGATGATGTGTATTTTTCTTCACTCATAAGCATTAGAGACGCAAGACTTCTTCTCCATTAGGCTGTGACTATTTATGGTAGTGGTACTCCTCTGAGGGTGTGAGGCGAGAGATGAGTGAGGTAAGCCGGGAGCCATTGGGAATTTGTTACCCAACATGAAGTAGTCATTCATGAAATTATTTAGTGCAGGGTCAGAAAATGCAGCATGTTGATCTCAGTTAGGTTGTCAGTAATAGCAAACAGGAAGTCAAAAACATGGAGTTTTTTGTTTGTTTGTTTGTTTTTATTGTTGGACCTGTTAATGATTTGTAAGCGAAAGCTGCTCACTCATGTCTTGTCTCACACTTTCAGCATGAGTGGGCGATGTGTATGCTTATCCTAGCATGCGTGTAGGATAAGTTGTTCATTACTGTCTGAATAATTCATTTAAATGCACACTTACAATCTGTCTCTGAGAGAAGCTGTTGGGTCAGCAGGAGCTAGGGAGTCCAGAGTCAAGTGGACACACCATGTCCTAATGGAAACATCAGCTGGGCACACAACGATTCAGTGAAGGGGGGAAATGTAATGTGACTGAAGATCTGATGGCAAGGAGCTAGGCCAGGCCCACTCTGCCCCTTCCCTATGCTTATGCCCTCCTTATAGCTTCACATTGTAATACTTATCTAACCACTTTATCAATGACCTCATTTTATCTACTGTATATTAATCTGTGTAGTCTATAGTAATATTTCATCTTGCCTTTTACTGGTGTGATGTAAGAGCAGAAAGGTGTAGCTTTCTCTTGGTTGAAGAAGTGTTCCCTGACCTTGCTGTGGCCTTCATGCCAGTCAAAGGTGCTTATCAAAAGCAGCCTTTGATTTCATGTCTAAGATGGCTCCTCCTGCTTTCCACTGAGTGCCTGGTAACAGCTTTGTGAGAACAGAGGAAAGAGTGGGAGACCGGCAGAGAGATTGGGAAGGAGTTAAGAGGGAGTTGACTGCACAGTTGGTTATCTTCAGGGTCAAGATTTAGGTTTTAGTCAATCTTGGTTCTCAGTAAATGCACCACTTCTAATCCAGAGACTGGATCTTGTGTTAGAGTCTAATACCACTCCCTTTGGGCCCTTTTCATCTTGGCTTCCCTTCACCTTTTTCCTCTATGGACCCAGGAGGATGCTGTAATCTACAGAGCTGCCAAATAGGCACCTTAACACAGTCAAAGGGTCACAAACACCAGGTAATCCTACTGCTGCCCTTAACCTAGTTCATCAGGCTTTTCTTTCATGTTAAGTCATCTTTTGAGACCTTTAGAATTTGCTTAGTTATCCTTTTCTGCATTTCCTGCACATATTGGAATACAATATCTCAAACTATAATATTCTGCATATAAATAATGTATTAATATTTGGTGTAATTGGCCATATTACCTTTAACAATATTTTTTCAGTTCAGATGAGTTGTCTTTACTTAGTTGTTGACAGTCTTACATGGACTGTTGTCACTTGGTTCTGTGAATGAATGCATTGTGCATGTGTGTATGAGGGGCTGTTCAAGGCATTATTCATTCTGGCCCTCTCACATACATGCATTCTCCTTTCACATAATACATTCTCACTCTCACATACATATATTTTCCTCATATACACAATTTTTTTCATCTCGCGAGGCGGGTACACTAAAGCCTTATCCCAATTCGAGGGCTGTAGCCTCTGCGGACCGCAAAGGTCGTGCCGAAATGGGACAGGTCCAGCCCCCCATTAGCTGCTAATGCTCATGCTAACAACACACACCCCATTCTTACTAATGACAGTTGCACATAAAACCAATGTTGCACATTATCTGTAAATATGTACATAGCACCTAGCCTATATTTTTCATAGTGTATATTAGGTAAAGATTGTTCTATTTGATTATACTTTTTTTTTACATTCTTCTCTTTATCTTATTTATCTATTTTAACTTTTTTGCATGCTCTTGGCATCCAAAGTGGGCAGCAAAGTAAGAATGTCATTGTACAGGGAAATGTGTTTCTTTACTGTGCATATGACAATAAACGCTTTGAATCTTGAATCAGATTACGCACAAGGATCAATAAGAAATATTACGCACGGGTAATCAAAGTGTCAGATTTTGAGACCAAGTTATTCTAATAATTGTCATCCAAATCTTATGGCTGAAAATTAAAACTTATGTTTAACTTTTGCAAAATAAAACAACTATATTTCTGGCATACATCTAAGACAGGGTAAATTACCTTTCATTCATTTATCCTCTTAATCTGTGTCTGGGTCATGGGGGCAACAGTCCAAACAGATCTGCTGCCCAGGTCACAATGCACCAACACAATAAAACAACTATATTTCTGGCATACATCTAAAATAGGGTAAATTACCTTAAAGTTTCAAAAATAGTGATGACTCCTCAGTGAGTCTTGACATGGACAGTGGAGACATGACCCAAAGTATTTGGAACACTCAGTATGTTGTATCTCTTGTCTTCTGGAGGAGGAAGAGCAGAATGGTCCTTATGGGTGATTGGTTGAAAGTCCTATTCTGCAGAGTGAAAACCTGCAATGACACAAATAATAAGGAAAACAACCAAACTATTCCAGGAACGTGTGTAGAATCCCTCAGTTGTCCAGGTAGAACCCATTCTCCTTTTCCCGCTATTACAGGAACATTTGGTTCACAGTGCATGTGCATTCAGATCCAAAGGCAGTTTATATAAATCAAAACAGCTAAATTAATAGAGGAATCCCATAAATATGAGACAAGTCACACTTTTTAATGCAACATGCCCCATATCTAATCGGTGGCAGTAGCCTGGGTCAGCACACCTCCAGCGCAGTGTTAGCTTTACTTTGTCATCTGCATTTGACCCATTTTCAAGAGCATGTGATTAGCCAACAGTCCCAGTAGGGTTGTGTCCTCATACAGGAGGCTGCAGATGAGAAAAGAAAATTAATATAAAACATTTTAAACAGTTTTTCTCATTGTTATACTATTAGATGTGATAGGCATAACAGACACAGTCAGGTAGTACCTACACCACTGTCTGCACAAATCACTTTACAAACATGCACAGATTGTAAAAAGCAGATAATGTATTCCCAGAATGAAATGCATACACTGGAGGCTAATATTACTTCATTTACAAATAAATATAAGTTTTGATATAGTCAAAGTGTGTCTTTTAAGTTTAATGCATGAAATAATGCATATCTTACCTCCGAGCTACCTGCCAAGTGTTTACATGTTTAGTCTCCAGTCTGTGAAAACATAGCGTTTCCTCCTCGTAGTTTCATTAATCACTCCATGGGCTTCTTTTCCCCTAACAGTAAAAACATTATTAGTGTTTGATGTAAATCTGTCCACATATGAAAGTTTGAGCGGACTTTTCATCCTGTTAGCTGCAGATTACTAGCCAGACTTTTAATAATAATGAATTAATAATAATTCATTGCATTTATACAGCGCCTTTCAAGACACCCAAAGCGCTTTACAGTTCATTATTCATTCACTCCACACTTGGTGGTGGTAATCTACTTTTGTAGCCACAGTTGCCCTGGGGCAGCAAGGCTGCCAGTCTGCGCCATCGGCCCGTCCAACCACCACCAACACTCACCACTTTCATATTAGGCAATGTGGGTGAAGTGTCTTGCTTAAGGACACAACAACAGTTTTTTGCGACTGGCGCCCCACTGTGGCACCTGGAATTCCCAGCGGTCTCCCATCCAAGTACTGCCCAGGTCCAGCCTTGCTTAGCTTCTGAGATCTGATGAGATCAGGCTTTGACAGGCAGGTATGGCCACAAACGCAGGTATGGCTGGTACTAGCTCAAAGCTCTGAGGTTTACGCAATTAAAAACAAACTTATTTGACAGTTTTTTGGGCTATGGCCATATTTTACATTTACAGTTGTGTTGGTAATAATTTCTTAAAGTTAAAAGCTTGTACTCACATGTTTTCTCCATTCTCCCATTTGGATCAGGACATTTTCAGCCAATCACAGCTTGATAAATGTCTGGCCTTCCATTTCCACTATACTTTCTCTCACATACATGCATTCTTCTCACACATACATACATTCTTCTCACACGGCAAAAGGATAAATTCAATTTGTCAACTGGACAAAAGTTTATTTGGTCGAATACGTTTTGCAGCTCTTCCAAGTTCTGAGAGAAGAACTGAACTGAAGAGGAGAAATGAAGAAGCAGCTTGGATGAGCTGTGAAACAAATTCGACCAAATAAACTTTTGTCCAGTTGACAAATTGAATTTATCCTTTTTCCATGGATTCTACCTGGAGGACTGAGGGATTCTTCACAATTCTTCTAACACATATATACATTCTTCTTTCACATGCACATATTCTCTTTAGAGATGAAAAATATAAGTGTATATGAAAGGAAAATATAGGTATGCGAGAGTAATACATATGTATGTGAGAGTGAGAATGTATGTGAGAGGGTCAGAATGAATAATGTCTTGAACGGCCTCTCACATGTGTGTGCTGATGTGCATCAGAATTACCACATCTTTTTTTCACCTGTGTCTGTGTGCCGGTCATACGTAAAGTCTTATGATAATGGTCAGAGGGAGGGAGCAGCGCTTGTCCAGAGGAATCAGGCGCCCAGCTCCAAAGGTTACAGAGTGTCCACTTGGCCGAAGGTGCTGGGGGAGGGGAGATGGGAGATGGCAGTAGGTCAGAGAGCTCAGGTGAGCCCTGCCAAATCACTGTGTGGGAATAAGTTGAGTTATATCAAACATGGCAAGTGTGAAAGCAATCAAAAGTAACAGGATTTACAGTACCATATAGGTAGTTAGTGACCCATATGCAGATAAAGTGAGCATGCAAAACTGCAGTATTCTTGCATCTTATAACTCCTGACTACTCTGACTAAAATATTAAATGTTTCACTTAATTCTGTTAGGAGTGTGGGTATTAACAGCAATATGATGTTATTATTAATGATTTATCTAGATTATGGGTGTCCAGGTAGAGTCCATGAAAGTTTCCAACAAACAGTAAACTAGACAGTACGTATATTGAGAGTGAAGATATTTTTTCAGTTTTGCTATAGCAATGGTTCTTACAAAAACCTTCATATCAGGGAGGAATTATTTACCTAGAACTAATGCGTTGCTGTACTGTGCTTTTCCATGAATTTAGTAAAAGCACTTAATTTAAATGTCAGTGGTTACACGACTACACTAGTGTGGACAGAAGGCTCAGTGCAGCTCACAACCTCATCTCGGCAGCAGTCTTGGCCTGGTCCAGAGAAGCACAAAACAAGAGGATTTAATACAGAGTGCTGATGCTTCTCTTCAGAGGGGATTACTGGGACAGTGCTGTGGGAAATGGACCTCAGCCGTGCAGCTATAGCCAGGGCTGCCTGCTCTGCACACATCCACTGTACACACACCATCTTATCTCGCACATTCAAGCTGCTCTCTTTTAAACTCCTGCCATATATGAACTGTTCTATTCCATTTAGCATACAGTACATCCCTACATTATGTTTTTTGACTTTTTGTTTATACCAAATATTTCCCAGTTGATATTGCATTTATAGTTTGTGCCTTACCAATTTGTCCAACCATCATGTGATGGTTGGACAAATTGGTAAGTCACAAACTATATATATAGATTTCTTTCTTGTTGGTGACCACAAACATACATACCTGTACTGCTCAACACTTCTGGTGAATGATTAAATGTTGCATATGGGTAGATGGCACTGTACTGAAAAATCAATTAAACTAAAATTGACTGCATGAGACAGACCAGTTCAAATTCTAAATAATGTTTTAAAATCAGGACTTTTGCTTATGTAAAAAGCACATGTAGCTATTTTTATTGTTACTTTGTCTTACAAGCTCCAGCTAACACACTTGCACATATGCTTTGTGACAGTAGAAAGGCAGGGAGAAGATTAAATACTTGTACTTACAAGCATCTGTCATGGTGGACAAGAGTAAGCATACACTGGTTCCCTCATTCTGCTAACTCCCATAGAGCTGCCAGGTACAACTGTACTGTACAATATGCGCCTGTTAAGACTGTCAAAAATAGTGCTACCAATAGTGATCCCCAGTAGATTCATTTTTCAGTCTATTGCAAATCTCTACTGCTGCTACTATTATGGTATAATAACATTTTACAAATCTTTTATTAAAACTGGTTCAATATTTGGTGTTCACTTTGGCATTAAAGGATTTATAATAACACACACTATTATTGAGATTAGATTTTTTTTTTATGTTACAGTTAAACCTCTTAAATATTACTAACATTTGAAGATTTTGCTCAGTAGACACTAGGCCATTACCTAGTGTCCTGTTCTGTGTTATAGAGATCTGCCTGCTGACACGAGGCCGGCGTACAGCCAGTGTGCGAGCAGACACATACTGTCGCTTGTACTCCCTGTCTGTGGACAATTTTAATGAGGTGCTTGAGGAGTATCCCATGATGAGAAGAGCTTTTGAGACTGTGGCCCTGGACAGACTGGACCGCATTGGTGAGTCAAAGACATAACACACACAAACATACAAACAAATAGAGGTTATGAGTCATCTAATGATTTTATTTGCATATGTAGAATATGTCTGCTATCTTGTCATGTTAACTACATTCTGGTTGGGGGTACTGAAAGGATGGAGAAACACAAGTGTAGCTTGATGCTACTATCTGTACTATTACATAATGGTAAAATATTATTTTGGGCCGAGCATTCTATTCTAGCCATTAGTCTTTCGACTTGATGCACATTTTCCACTAAATTGCACTAGGAGACAATAGAACTCTTATATTCTTTTCTGTTTCCAGCTGTGTTGTCTTTTATTTTGCTATACTAACCTTTCATTCCTAAACTGTAAATTGACTTCTAGAAGTAAGCACTATTGTCTTCTCTGACCTATACTTGCCCTTCTCTTTCACTCTGTGTCTGTGCTATTAGGCAAGAAAAATTCAATCCTGCAGCACAAAGTACAGCATGACCTCAGCTCTGGTGTTCTCAACTACCAGGAGAATGAGATTATCCAGCAGATTGTACAACACGACAGGGACATGGCTCACTGTGCCCACCTATTGCAGAACGTCCCCCCTCAGTCTCCTCCATCACCTACTCCAGTGATATGGGCTCCCCTCATCCAAGCACCCCTCCAAGCTGCGGCTGCCACCACTTCTGTAGCAATAGCCCTTACACACCATCCTCACCTTCCTCCAACACTCTTCAGACCCCCGGTTTCTGTCCTAGGGTCCTATAAGGATCCCCCCAACAGACTGAAAAAGCTCAACACTTTTGCCCCCTCCTCCACTGCTCCTGGATCAGAGGGAGACTCTCCACCTGGTACACCCTCCAGAATGCGCAATGATGTTGACATGCCATTGCTAGCTGCTTTTCGGGCCCACCATATGATGTCAAATTTAGGTGGGACAAGCACCAATCAGCCAGCAGCAGGCAATGGAGGTCATTGTGTGCCAAGTGGATCTGGTTCTGGCTCCAGTGGAGGTGGAGCTTCTGCCTTTGCCTTTGGACAGTGTTCCATGTTTGGTTCCCCTTCGTCAAGTATGGCCCAGTTACATCCCCAGCCCCAGCGACAACAATCATTTTGCTCCAGCACGCCACCTCTATCTAATCTCTTCCACCAAGGGTCTATAAGTGGAAGCACAGGGTCAGGATTAAGTGGAGGGGTGACTGGCGCCTGTGGGGGAGTGACAGGGTGGACTCCAAGTGGAGCAGTCGGTGGGTCAGTTGAAGGGACCACTGGCGGAGATACAGTGTGGACAGCAGAGGACTTAATAGCGAAAGAGACATCTTCACTAGGACATTTTGTATCAGGTGGGGCTTCGGCGGGGCTAACTGAAACCTCAGGTGAATCACTGGGAGGGACAGCACTATATGTTACCACTAGATCAGAGAGGTCATCAGGGTCACAGGGAGGCTTTACATGTGGGCCAACTGGAGAGTTTGCCAAGATACCACTGAGTGTGTCATCTAAAGCATCTCTAGTCTCAAATAATGGAGGGTCATTAGGAAGGGTTTCTATTGGACCTATGGGATTGGCATCAGGGGGTTTGCCTGTAGGGGGCTCTGCTGGAATGGTTTCTGGAGACTCAGTGGTAGGGTCACTGGGAAGAGCATCTGGTGGATCAATATGCACCCATGTAGGAGGTAACATGGGAGCAGGGCAAACTGGCAAAGTACCAGGAGCAAGTGGATGTTCTGTAACCTGTTCAGTCACTGTAACCTCCAGTGGAGTTACACATGGACTTATTCCCTCTCGCTGTCATAGTCCAGTCTCGACTGCTTCATCCCACCCTGTCAGTGGGCAGCTACCACTCTACCAGACTCTTCCTAAGCCCCCTCAGGTGGCTCCTCTCCATCAGCTGCCCAGTCTAGGTAGAACTACCAGTGGTTTGAACTTGTTTAACTCTCCCCCCAATGGCTCCCCATCTTCTAACAGAGGACTGCACAGCCACCTACCACTCGACGGTTCTCCTTCGTCCCTCAACCATTTTAACCTAACAGGTCTGCAGTCTGGCCTTCTGCCTCACCAGATGTCCCAAGAGAAGTCTGCCTTGGCCTCCTTGGCACAGTACGGTTCTGCAAATGCTTCTCCCTGCCTTACCCCAGTGGCCCCCAGCCCAACCATTCAGAGCCCTGTTAGTGGCAGGACTTTCCACTACAGTGACCCCTCCAGTGCCATGGGATCCCACAGCTCTTTGCTCATGCCCCAGTCTCTCTATTCACAGCATTCTAACCAGCCGCATACACCTGGCAGAGATTCTCCTTTGGGGCGTTTTTCAGAGGACCTTAAGTTTTTATCCAGCTCCCACCCATCCCTGCCCCAAGAAATGGCACAGGTCTGTGACCACCGTGCCACTCGCTCATCTTTTGACACTGGATATTTTCCTTCTCCTTTTTCATCCCCCACTCTTGTACCTAAACCATGTGGCACAGTCCCAGGAGGTCATGTAACGCCCCCTCCGCAGACTTCCCCCGGGCCCTCTCACCAGACTTCGTCCCCAGGAGCCGCTCCTGCTGTGCCTCCTCGAAGAGGCTCGCCTGTTTTCCCCTCAGAACTAGAACCTCAGACTGTGCGTTCTAAACTCCCTTCCAATTTGTGAGAGTTGTTCACGCCCTCCTCCTGTGCTTCTTCAGAATGAACTTTTCTTTTTCACCTGTCACCTCTCATTTTAACAGCTGTGATTTAGAAAAGACTTTATTAAGTGACTTTGATATGTTGCATTATTTCATATATGTTGAATTATTTAATATATGGAGGGTGTGAAAATGTCTTTTCTCTCAATAATGAAGCCAAATTTATCTGGAGCAGTTTTAGGATGCTTAATACTGGACTACACCATAAGTCTCTATTACTGCGGGAAACTATGCACTATATTTCACCTGCTTGTATAAAGTCTTTTATGTATTTAACAGTTATTTATACGCAACAACAGGTTTCGTGTCATCTGGGTTACACATTGATAATCTTCAAACGTACCTTTTAGATTGTAGTTATTTATCCTCTGTATAAAAAAATGGGGGAAAAAAGATTATAGGGGAAAAAAACAAACACCTTCACATGTGGCAGAACAATAATTGTCTATCTTGCCCCTCTAAATTGGTTCATTTTGTAGTACTACAAACTGTTTTCGATGCAGAGGGTGAGGGGTTAACCAACCTACCCTCCATGTTGTTATTGGGACATAACCACATGACAAGCTCACTTTGTCTTCCAAACTAATTCAGCTTCAAAGTGTTGAAAGCATATTTTATCCCTCTTCCTGACTGCGTGCAACTGTTAACGCGTGTGTGTTAGTGATGATAATGTGTGAATCAATAGAACAGCCAGACAAAAAAGGGGAGTTTTTTTCTTTGAACTGAACTCAAGGGAGTTTGCCTTTTTCATACAAGTAATTAATTCCAGTTTGTGCTTCATGTAGCCCTTAGACCATTCAAAATTCAATCGAATGGCCACAATATACCAAACTCATTGCAAGCAAATACAAAACACAAACTGAAATATCCAAAAAGTGCTGGCATTACTCCCAACTGTAGCTGCTATCTCTTCAGTAAGGACAATAGGTTTATTTAAGCTGTTGAATGTATGTGATTTTTGTTGGTGAGCTGTTCTATGTTTTCATGGCTTTGTGCCATAGTAGTTTATGAAATTCTTCTGTAACTAAAGAGGTCATTATATTATCAGTAGTTATATTGATATGTTATATTGTCAAAGGTAGAATACTTTTGTGCCAAAGTGTCCTTTAGCAAGACACAGGTCTACTACTATCCACATTTTATAACTGACTGGATATATGACAATAATCCATTCAAACTGCCTTAATCTTGCTGCTCTATATCTTCTTGTGTTTCCATAACCCATACTAATTTTATGTTATCAGTACATACATAATTCATGTTAGGGAATTCCTATGCACAGTGTACAGTTGGAGCTATCAATATATTTCCTACCTAGTGGACAGAAATGCCAGAGGAAGGTATCACTGTACTCCCAAAGGAGGCAGAGTCGTGAGATGGTCTTCTGTCTTTTTGTGCAGCTCATCAGTGATACAGACCCAGGTTTGGTTCAGACAGCTGAGTCCCCAACTCAGTCACAGCACTCAGCTATAGCAACCTAATTTAACAAGACATGTCTGTAATCTCTTGACCCTGCTAGGCTATCATGAGCTTGCACACAGAAATGGACAGTGACCATTCGCCCCTCTCGTCATGCAAGTTTCTGCAATAACGTAAGGCAATATGTAGCATGTTGTGCAAGTGCACAAATGCAAATGTAATGGAAATAGATCCTAGCAAACTAGTGCTCAAGTCATTCTAAGTATTTGTTTCATGGTCTTTCATGGTCTAGCAACATTTCCCAGAAGCAACATTTTATAAATGTACCTGAAGGCTGTGATGGTCATTTTTAAAGGTTTAGATGAGAACTGAATATCTAAATGATCTATGGTTGTTGATTAATCTGCAATATCTAGGCCTCTACATACATAAATAATTATGCGAATTACAAGGATATCAAAAGGCTTTCATCTCAGAGAAAAGTGTGTGCCAGGGCTTAAAGCCACACTAAACAGTGATTGATGATTTAAACCTAGGTTGGTCCATGATTACAGATAAGTGGTTTAGAGGGGGTATGATGGGAAGCTGCTGTCAGTCACAGCTTGGTTAAGCATCAGGAAATCCCATGACAATTCTGATTAAAAACTATGAATGCACATGAAAAAGTCTGCTACTGGATTTCATACCAAACAGAAATGGAAATGTTACGATAATATAATAATAACAACCATATAATGTGTTACAACCATATACACTCTATAGCAAAATGTGTCTTTAACAATACATCATATATACATTTCCCACCCTTAGGCCCTATACAAGAATAACCAACACTGTGGTCAGTTTTGTTCAGTGAGTTCAAAAGAACTGTGGGACTCATCTGTGTTTTGAACTGCCAAGTGGTATCGTCTTTATATCTTGTTTCTCAAAAGTGAGAAACTGGTCTGTTGACTTTATACCTGCAATCCAAAGCCATCCTGAACCTACCTTATTTATGATAGCTGCACATTATTTCCACATTGTGATTGGCCCTAATCTTTCCCTTCATCTGAATTTGCACTGTCCAACTGACCTATGAATATTACTGGGTGAATCACTTATGCAGGCTAATGAAATCATTTACTGTGATTGAGGATTAGATGTAGCAGACACAGAATTGAACCTGCAATTTCTCCCGGGGGAATATGGCATGCATTTTTTTCCCTAGTTATACATTCATTGCTGCAAATCTCTGCGATTGATCCCAGACTGTCAAGTTATTTTTGTCCCTCAGAATCAGGTGTTCTTTATGGCAATGCACCTCAGATATGTAAAGGTTGCCATGCGTGGTGCAAACGGGATGTGCATTGTTGTAAGATCTAACGCAAATGACCTCTTTAGCTGCTGCCTGTAGTATTGAAATTTAAATAAAATGACAACTTTTTTTTTGGATAGCATATAATGTAGCTAGGAGTTGACACGTTTTGAGAGACCATGGAAAGGTGCATAAGAATCCACTTTATGTATGACACTAGCAGAAAGATCTTTTGGGGTAACATGCGTGTGCAAGATAAATGGCTTTCTATACGTGGCTATTATTATTTTATGATGTTTTTCCATAGGCAGGAGAGCTACGTACATTTGTATAGCAAATGCGTAACTTTGATACGGTTTAGAAGCCAAAGGGCTGTTCAAAAGCTGTCTGAAAAATATATTTGTTTTGTAAATCTGTCTTTGATTTGTATAAGTATGTATTATAATTCGACTTTATTTAATGTTGGAATCATAATACGGTATCTATATGAATTTATATACTGTGTTTCCATAGGACCTATTTATAATAATTCATTTTTTATTTTAAGATGTCCACCAGATGTGTGTATAGATAATTTGTCCATGTTTAAGTGAATTGTTTTGCCTATGTATAATCCTAGTACTGTGGTGCGGTGCAGGATTGGAGCATTTCCTTTGTATGCTAAACCAAGGCATCCATGAAGGCAGCATCTGGTTTGACACTTCTTATATGGATATACCCAATCTTCAGAGGAGGACTATGTTCTGACTGTTTGGATATCAATCTATTTTTTCCGCAATTTATCAAGAGAACTATGGAGGGGGGAAAAAGCAATAAGGAAGCTGTACAGGTGTGCTGTGATTGGATGTGTAACCCCACAGGACACTGCGCTGACCTAAACAATAACCACAGGCTGGTCGCTGTGGCTCAGATGTGATGTGGCAGTGACAGAATCGAGGCGAGTGTATGCCAATAAGCACATATGGCTACAATAAAACACTGTAGAATAAACAGTGAATGTGTATCTCTTTTCAAAACAATTACGATGCATAAGTTTGTTTTAGTTCTTCATGCGGAAGGCATACTGACTACAATGCAATAATTTTTCAAGCCTTTCCATTTTCTAACCTCTATTCACAGGAAACAACCTTTTTTTTTTTTTTTTAAATAACCTTCTGTTTTAGGTGTGGGATTATAACTCAAAGAATATACCAAAAGTAGTCATGTCATATTTAAATTGAGTACAGATGTATTTGAGTTTACTGATGTGTACCTGAATTACAGAGCAATTAATCACATTTTAATTGAAACTAAGAGTCAGTCATGTCTAATTATTAATGATCAGCTTGGAATTTTAAAGTGACAGCTCCAGTCAATCCTCTGTCAGTAAAAGCATGTGGTTTGGAGCAGACCTTTTTAATGGCAATGGTTAAAATGCATTTGCATTATGTTAAGAAAATTCAAATTGAAAGACATTTTAAATTTGTTTTTATAAGGCAAAATATAGAATTGACAATTGTAACTGATGAGGACAGAAACAAGATTGATCTCCCAGCCCTAGTTTGTACCAGTAGAACTTCATTGTATGTCCCAGGTTACAAACTACTGCTAATCCTAACATTGGGGTCTGTTCTGCTTCAGCACATCCTGTCCTATTAAAGCATTAATGATAGATGATGTTTTCCCATAAACTTTGTATGTGACCTTCTCGTAGACATCCTTTCAGCCTAAGAATTATCCAGCATTTCAGAGTTCCTCCTCAACAGCTGTCCATAATTAATAACTGACCGTGGAATCCCCAAAGTGACACTGATCGAATGTGCTCTTGACACGGTTGCAGCTAACCCATCAATCAAAAATCTTGACACATATTAATCAGGAAACTAACTTTTACTTTTATTACATAAAAAAAAAATATATACAAGCATACTCCAATATATACAAGCATACTCCAAATGTTTCAATAAATCATAAGCAGGATGGAGATTTTATGTCCTCCCTACTTAAAAGGGCCAGTATTACACAATTTTCTGATCTATGTTATAATCAAAAACATACCTGGAGTTGTGTTTTGTTTCTTTCTTACACGTTTAAGACACAAATCCTGGATATTTAGGCTGAGTTCTGCTCTCAAACAGAAAACACTCCTCTCCTCCTTGTGATGTCATGCACTAATACAAAAGTGCCCAACTGTGTTTTTTAACTCCATACACCTTCAATAATCATTTGGATGATTTCATGATATCCCAAATTGGAGTAGAGCATTTTGTGAATGACACAACTTCACAACTTCATGTAAACAGCATTATAAATGAATGATTAAAGCTCACAAGAATCAATTTTTTGTCATTTAAGCTGGAATATTATCAAATTAAATGCAGGTTTAGTCAAACTGAGGAGTTTTCCCCCTTTTTTTAAGAATAAGAAAAAAGAAACTCTTTCAAAAACATACCCTCTCCCTGTGAGCTGCTTGAAAAACACCTTTAACCATCGATCCAATTTGACAATGCATGTGTGTGTGTGTCTATTTCAAAAATAGGCCACACACAATTGAACACAATAACCAAGAGACAGGTGAGGGTACTCCAAAGCCCAAATGGCTGGCAGTTGCAAAAAAAGGAGGACAGTTTGCATTTGAGCCATCTGCTTCATTAGAATTCCCCCTTGAGCTAACCTTCCCATCTCACAGACCAACTCATTGAAAGTGAAGGGCTTTGTTTTAGACTGTCTTTTGTAATTATACATTATTCTGCTCTGATCCCTGCCTGCTGCGAGGTGGAGAGGCACTGGCTTAACGCCCTGCTGCTCCACTTCTGACATCTACTAAAAAAGAGACTGCTCTATGTAAATAAATGGTGCATATCCAGCACTTGCCATGTGAGCCCCTCTCTCCATTGCTTGTGTGTTTGGATGAGCCAGATGAGAGAGGTCACAGTGACATCCTCATGGTGAAGATGCTTGTTATAGTCTAATGCCTCAACTACAGCATCAGGATAATCTGCTCCGCTTCTCCTTGGGTCAAACACTACACTCATTAATCTTACCAATAACCACCAAATGTGGACTGGACCACTGTACTGTATGTGTTTGCCTTCTTCCATCAGTTAGCTCAATGTTGATCAGAGAAAGTACATATATCAAAACCTTTGCTTAAATTAACAAATTGTGACATGATAAAGTGACATGGGGATTTGTGTGGATTTCATAAGCCTATACGTGTCATACAAGGACGAAATTTGCAACCCAACGACGACAAGCAATTCAATGTTGCAATCCTAAAGTTATTGTGCTTTTCTTTTTTGGCTATGAAACATTTGTATTTTTATGGCCATGTGAAGAAGATCTATATTTTTGGCAATGTTTCATGCAGGGCACTCAGGCACACAGTAACTACAGCAGATCCATATTAGAGCTCTTTCTCCTCTAAAACCCAGCCATCAAAAGCCTTTCGACATCTGTCAGTTTATGTGCAAATATTGTTCAAATGCCAAATTCTCCCTGTGTTTGATGTGGCTCAAAGTTTTCTTTCTGTGTCACTACATGTGTGTGCCTCTGGGGATTAGGTTCATGGAAGCATATGCATAGATAACATCTGAAAGATGGCCACAGGTTGGCAACCTGATGTCCCTTCTCCATTCCCTGCATTGCTGCCAGCTTCTGTCCAAAAAGCCCAGGACGAGCTCCTCCAGTCCATCCCTGATGAAAAAGGATGATGGTCAGAAATGGGCCATATGTGACATAGTTAGAGGTAGCGCAAAGTACTGACAAAATGACCAATGTAGAGGCTATTGTGGAAAATCAAAGGCATTTGGGAGAACATGATCTAATACTCCTATTTTCTGAGAGAGAAAGAGAGAAATAGGAAACTCTGCCAGACACTGTTAGATATGCACTGTGACTACCACTTAGATACATATATGACACAAAATGCAAAATACCAAACAGAATATATACCATATGTCTCAAGGGACTGTACATAACATTTAAAAACAACTGAAAATCTGACTTTGCTATTCTGCTGTTGGACCACATTTGCAACTCAATGTAGTGCAAAGAAGTGTGCTATTATTAAAAAATACCAAATTACTGGTGTCATTATGCTTCACATTACATTAGTCTGAATATCAGCAAGCTGTTTGTTCTAAAAATGAAATATGGTAAATGTCAAAACACAGAAAGATGGTCAGTATTCCCTTCTTTGGCAATTACAGTTTTGGTCCTCAAGAATGCAGCCAGTATAATGCTGTATAATTTTATATGTATGAACATATTTTATTTAGATAAATAATTAAACTGATGTAGTTTAATTATGATCTACCCATATTGTGGTAAAAAGAAATAGAAAACTTAAAATATAGCTTTTTTGTATATGCGTGAAAAGTCCCTCAGTCGTCCAGGTAGAAGTTCATTTTGTCAACTGGACAAAGTTTGTTTGGTTGAAGACGTTTCGCCGCTCATCCGAGAAGTCTCTCGGAGTTGACAAATTGAACTTCTCCTTTTATCTTTTTTGTTGAAAAAGACAGCATTGCTTACCTGGCCAGCCAAATGATATCTCTCTGTATTTCCTATACACCGCGATACTCTCCATCCACTCTCGCTCCTCCGGTTCCAAACCGACTCCGCGATTCTGATTCGTTCAAAGATGGTGACGTCAGTGCACCCGCCTTTGCCCGCAAAGTCACTCTTAGGCAGCGGAAGTTCCGCCTCAGTTTTGAATCAAGATGGCGCAATCTCTGATTGGTTCACTTAGCTGTCTGTCTACGCGCAACCGCAGCGCATTCTGTGGATCAAACGTTACCAGACTCACTCGCTGGTACAGCGATGAGTCATGGATTCTTCCAGGCAACAGCATTGCTGTTGCTCAAGAAAGTACAGTCACATAGTTTAAAACAGGCATGTCCAAACTATGGCTCGTGGGCCAAATGTGGCCCTCAGACAAATTTTTCTTGTGAATTGGCCCAAATTACCTTGAGCAGAACTTTTGCCTGCAAGTTTTTTTGAAAATCTACTTTGATAAGACAATATTTATTGTTTATTGTGTGGTTTTGAGGATCTTAGGAGGAGGATCATGAATAAAGGACTGATAGCTCATTCTAACATGTTAGACATGCAAATATTTCAATTATTGAGTGTACTGAGCACCAGTCTTTGGCCCTCGATCGGCTCTCTACTTCGTCTGTATTTAGATATGTGGCCCTTGATCAGTTTGATCTTGATCATGCCGAACTGTAAGCTGACTTGTACATGATGGCCATTTAGCTCCCAGTTCATTGGGTGAATGTAAATTGTAAATGGGTGAAACAGACTTTGATGCTGTGGTGTAGCGCCCTCAGCTCAGATTCCCGCTGCGACATGTCAACACCAGAAGCAGCGGCTCAACTTGTCACCCTGCCATCTGCTATCCGCTCTAAATGTCCATTTCTACACACTCTCTCCTCTAGAAACAACCCTCAGTATAATGATACCAGCATAATCTCTAATACTGTCCTTAAAATTGCATTGCATGGGCTCATTTTAAATATGAGATTGGCACTGAAGATGACCTATTCCCTCTACTCTGCTTATAACTGTTTGCGTAAATATACTGAGGAATTTGTTTTCGCTGAAAAAAATAACTCTTTTATTCTCTCCACAACAAATATCTCAATGTATTAGCATGCTATAGTTCCGTGATTTGCTCTTCAGTATTTCATAAAGCTCCTCTGCCTTGCTAAAAATAACAGTATTTAGAGAAACCCAGAGGAACTCATTTAAAAAGAGAGGAAAATACCATTTCTTATTTATAGCAAATTCAATCCTCCATGACTGGTGATCCCTGCAATACCATTCTCCTCTTCTCCCCCTCCCTTCTGCATCATACCCAAGTATAGGGAAAAGAAAGGAAACATCTCCTATCTCTCAAGCCTGCTGGCTCTGAAGATCTTGCTCTCCACACCGCACAACCCAAGCAGCCTACAGCCTCGGCTCCCTGTTTATCATATTAGCGGTGCCCTTGAGCATTTTGGAGCCAGACTCTCCTTTGAACTACAAGGAGAGAGCAAACCAGCGCGGCCGTTAACCATAAATCACTGGGCTTTAGTACGTGACACCAAATGGCCTTGTAGTACAACCAGGCTATGGGCAGTCCTGATCGCCTGTCTCTGCGGCGTACTAGAGATGTAGTAGTCAGATCATAACCATAAATCAGATAGATTTACATGAACCTCTTATGGAGAAATTATATAGATCTACTGTACATGTACACTGTGGCTGTAAGTTCACGAGAGTGCTTCAGTTTACAGAAAATCTATTAGTTTCCACGAGATTCAATAAAACACCTCAATGCATGATTTTTTTTGTTTTTAAAGGTGCACTGAAACATTTCTCACCTCCTTCTTTTTATGGAAATATGATCTTCTCTAGAATGTTTCACTGTAACAAAATTAAACTTATCTATCTTGCATTTATTCAATTACAGGTGTTTTTAATTGATAAAATCCAAAGAAAGACATTTATTGTTACTGTGAGATGACATCAGATGAGCAGGTTGTGGACCCTACATGAGAAAAATTACATAGTGCACCACTAAGTTCTTTATTATATAACTGGTTCTAATTAACTACTAAATTTCAAAATGGTAATAACATGGTAAGAATACTGCAGATTTTGCTTTGTAATTTTAAGGTAAAACTTGTTTTTACCAATACAAGACTTTGTGTGTTGTGGAAGCTGTTATTACTGACTAATAATTGCATTTTTGCAGAATAATCTACTAAAATGACTATTGGAGGCAGTGAAAAGGGTAGTAATTCTGGAGTCAGCCATCCAACGCAGTAAATGTCACCATGGCTCTTTTGACCTCCACGCATCATCTCAACTGCAAATGGATGTCCTACATACTTTGGTAGGTAGAACACTCTCCTCACTCTCCTCCTGGTTCTCTAAGGCAAGTATACCCTTTTTACCATTTCAAAACAAACAACAACATCCCTGCTGCCATCTCCTGCTGGCATTTGTGCCCTACTTTCAAAACACAGGTTCCTCATCAAACTGGAAGCAGATGGAAAGCACATGGTGATGAGGCAGGCAGCTCATACACATGTGAAGTGGCCCATAAATGTATGTAAGAGTGAGCTGCTATATATTCCAGCTGAGAGGAATGAGACACAGGTGATTGTCTCATGATGTTAAACTGGCAGTACACTCAGTATGGCATTTTATTGTCTTTATATAGATCATACTGTCAAAGTCCTCAGACAAATCTTTCACAGGGAGGCGTTGGTGAGTGGTGCTGACGAGGGCAGCCCCTGAGCTGTAAATGATAATACACCTGTGTATTGACTGACATTCTTTATTGATCAGGTCTGCTCGTGCTTTAGATGTCACTGCAAATGGCACAGTGGAATTATTTGTCCGTGTTTGCCAATGTGACCTCAATTCAGGCTTTGAGTGATGCGGTCATTCTGCCTCTCATCTGGCTGACAGGAGAGGTGGGGGTGCAGCCTCATGTGAACAGCACTGTATATATATCACTGTATGTGTGCAGTGTGTGTCAAGGGGCTTCATGCACATAATGATAGTAGGATTGCAAATTTAAACATTGAGAGATTAAAATAACTGGCTTAGCTTAAAATTTCTGGACAATTTTTTGTTAATAATAATTTTGCGGTTGGTATTCAAAACAATTTATATACACCAGTCTTTGTTTAGTTGCATATAGTTCGAGTTTTTATTTATTTCATCGAAATTTGGTTTGGAGCAGAGACCAGTAGCATTAGCATACAGACATGACATAACAAAAGACAAAATCATGTACAACTGGACAATATATGATCACATCATGCTGTTAATATATTTTATAGACACGGACGAGTTTTTGTATCTGTTATTTTTGCATAAAGGAACCCTGTATCTCCTGTATACACTGCAGGGGCTCATTGGCTGTATCATAACTTTTATGAAACTAAACTGATGATGACGATGATAGTCCCTGTCAGATACACTGAGTGATGTATTAAGAATGAAATATTTCTTTATTTAGAGTTGAGTGAGAGTGAGTTTTTTTTTTTTTTTTTACCTGTTTGAAAATATATTTTTCAACTTTTCTTTTTTGACTACATAATCACCAAAAGTAAAATGCAGTAACGGGTTCCTGTCACATCTATTTAAAACCTACACCTCTGGAAAAAAATAAGAGACCACTGCATTTTTTTCTGAAATCAGCATCTCTACATGTATTACAGCCATTCCATTCCAGTGCCTGTTGAATTCCAACAACATTCCAACACAAAGCTGAGCTACTTCAGTTCTTGCACCAGGAGTGGAATAAAGTCACCCAAGAACAATGTGAAAGACTTGTGGAGAGCATGCCAAGACGCATGAAAGCTGTGATTAAAAATAAGGGTTATTGCACCAAATATTGATTTCTGTGAAATATAGGTTTCTGTGTAACCTAATACTAATGTTTACACATTAGTATTAGGTAAAAAATAAGGGTTATTGCACCAACTTTTGATTTCTCAACTCTTCTTAAGTGTAAACATTAGTATTATGTTGTTTTAAAATGAATTTTGATCTTGTTTCTTGCATTGTTTGAGGTCTGAAAACATGCATCTTTTTTGTTATTTTGACCATTTGTCATTTTCTGCAAATAAATGCTCTAAACGATAATATTTTTATTTGGAATTTAGGGAAAATGTTGTCAGTAGTTTATACTCAAACAAAAATGTTCCTTTTGCCCAAACGCATACATATAAGTAGTAAAATCAGAAAAACCTATGATTTTGCAGTGGTCTCTTATTTTTTTCCAGAGCTATGTGACCGTAGCACTTAAGATAAAACTAATTTGTGCCTCAAATTCCTGATATTAGAGATACAAGTCATATTACAGTAGAGTGCTGCTTTGGTTGTACAGTAGCTTATAGGACTAACCTCATGTGAATGTGCATGTGTGGAGTATTTTGAGTCTTTACGTAACACAATAGAGAGCTCTATGTAAAGGGTGACTCATTTTCATTAGCTGGAGTGGATTCTTCAGAACTGCGTACCTTTGATGTTCTCTCCTAAGGTGCTACATAGGAAATTTACTTCTTCCTGTACTGCCATTTATAATTGCATGTATAATTGTGAGCCATAGCTGGAGGCAGCCGATACAGTGCCAGCTCTCACTGAACAAAATGAAGAAAAACAACAGTGGGAGGAGCTGAAGAAATGTATTGTAGATGTGTGTGGACAGAGAGGGTGGATTATAAGGGTCTGAGGAAAGAACCTTGATAGAAGATATAAGGTAAAGACAGAAAAAGTGACTTGAAAGCAAAGGAGGAGGCATGTGAGGTGCAGTGTAGTGGAGGAAGTGGTATTCACGAACATCCACCCCAGCTTCCCTTTCTAATCCTGGAATGGCCACTGGGATTACGGAAGGCACTCTGAATTTTTCATGATTAGTATGTGTCAACGGCAACCAAATTGAGAGTGCGTTCTCGCTGCAGTCTATCATGACAAATGGAGTCAGCCAAGTCTGTTGTTTACTGCTAACTAAAATGTCATTTATTATCTAGTTGCTGTTTTTGAAATATGTGAGCGTTCAGTAGTAGTAATTCTAGTGAAGAGATTAAGAAGGAATACCATTTGTTCGCATTTTTTGCTTGTAAATAATGACATTGTTGTTAGGGTTATGGTTGTATTTTTCCATATTACACTACATCACAGTCTACACTATAGACTGTGTGATAAAGTCTGACTCACTCTCAGAATGCATTGCATTTCACATTATGATACTGTATGTTTATTAAGCAGTACATTCAGTACAAAAGAATGTTGAAGAACCAAAGGATTCCACATACAGTAAGAAGACTCCCAAGAATTACAGGAATCCATAATCTTATTTTTGTATGGAATTATATTTCCTAGAATAGACTATAGAATGCTCTACTAAGAATCTTCTTTCTCTATTGCTGACATTTCTCTCCTGGTTGGTTTCTGATCTAAAGCCAGAACTTGGTTGGTTTGTAGAAAAGTGTAGTTAAAAACAGCAGCAAGCAAAAGAAGTGTGCATGGAGTTTTGGTGCGTGAGCGTAACACAGATAAAGAATAATGTGTGAATAGTCTCCCGGCTAGAAAAAGTGTCTGATGTCATAAGCAAAACAGAATAATGCTTCCATTTTGTTTTTGCAGATCTCAGTTTAAACCGTTTATAGAGAGCACTGATTCTTATTATTATTACTTGTATAACTCCACTGTATGGTCCTAACGTGCAATATCGTTTTTCCAATGTGTAATATCGTTTTTCAATACTCTCCTAGTTACTGTTTCTTATTATTACTTATTTTATCAGACTGTATAACTCCACTGTATGGTCCTAACGTGCAATACCGCTTTTCAATACTCTCCTTGTTACTGTTTTGTTATTATTACTTATTCTATTATTACTTATTTTATTATTATTATTACTTATCTTTATGCCATTCTTGCCTGCATGCACTTTTCTTTCTTGTTCAAACTGTCCCTACCTGGAGCTACTCTGACAAGTACATTTCTCCCGCGTGAGATCAATAAAGTCTTATCTTATCTTATCTTATCTTATTAGCCTTGGCAGCTCAAAATTAAGCATGAAATATTTAGAATTTTCTATGCTAAACTTAACTACATTTTGTATTGAGCTTATGTTGTTTTCCTGTCAATCTGAGCTGCCAAAATGTAAAACTGTTCAAAGGCAAATTTTACCAACAATCATACAGACACCACATTGTATGGTTTTATTGATGTGGAAACTACTAATAAAAATCAATAGTTGGACACTATCAGTATATTGGTCAATATCAATAGTTGGTCATTTCCAAAGCAGTTTCTCTTTTAGTAATCCTCCTGTCCTCTTTGCCCTGGCAGCTATTATCATGTTGAGGACTTTGACCAATGTACTGTCTTATCAACTGTCATGGCAACAACGGTCCCAATTTTACACCACTCAGAAAACCATGAATAGTCGGCCTATAACCTGCAGTGGTTGCTCTCCTGTGTAATAAACATTAAGCACTTTGAGGTTGTGGGAGGAACATTTCATCTTTCACCAAAACAGACTTCCAAACTACATTTTAATCTCCTAATATAGTGCCGAGTTTCGAAGCAAACATCTTTGTTTCAGCTCTGTTGGGGGAACAGCAGTGAAATGTTATTTTTCACTGTGATAATCTTTACCGAAGCTCTGAAAGTGCTGAAAACATGATTTATTATCGGCAGCACACTGATGATGAGGCGCTGAGGCTTAGGCTGTGAGGTGTAGTGGGCACCTGGGTCACAGTTTGATATGCAGGTGCACAGAGCAGCGCCGGGTTTCCTCCTGCAGGCAGCGCTCTTGTCAGGGGTGTACTGAGGCATGACATGCGCACACACACACACACACACACACACGCACACACACACACACACACACATACTTACATTCATTTCCTGGAGACTGATCCTAACCCATACTAAAACTAATATCAAAACTAGATACTCAATACTAAATATGCTAACAGCTTCTTCCCACAAGATGTTATAAACTTGAACAATGCACTTTGAACTTTATTGTAGCTGTGTTAATTATGTCATTCATATGTCTATTTTAATGTTTCATGGTGCGCTTTGAGGTTTTTGCACGTTTTGCACATGCTGCAAAAAGTGACTCCCACAGGACATAATTTGCCCTTTCCTGGACAGTTTTTGTGTAATTTTGAGCATTATCAGAACAAAAATAAGATCTCAAGTTAAGATAAAGAAAGTATATGAAAATTACATTCATAAAAGACAAACCTTTTTATCTTTATTATTATGTTATTGTAATTAAGTATTTTTATTAACCCATTTTAACCCATATTTAACAGGTTTCTGATCTATTAATGAAAGATTTACTTCACAAGGACCTGATTTTTTTCCTCATAAAGGAGTCAGGTCCCCATGAAGTGAGTGTGTATACAGATTTCAGTCCCCCTAATGTGATGAATACGTACCCATGCGAACATCCACATCCACAAAGCTCCCGTTTGGCAGCCGTCCGCCACGAGACGCCCAGATAAAAATATCACAAGCCCTATCAGGCAATTAAAGGGGCTCTGCCAGGGGGGGTGTACTGGCTGCCTAATGGTTGTGACCCCCCATCCCACTGCCACGGGGCCAGCGGGGGGAGCGGAGGAGGAGGAGGGAAAATTCAAAAGGTAGCAGGCTGAAGCAGGTACACACTTCTCGCTGAAGAGCCCTGTCACACGGGGTACAAGAGCCTCGGATAGGTCACAGCAAGCACTCCGAGATGGTCCTCTCTGGAAAACAGGCTGAAAAGGTGACCTCGTAGTGGCAGCCACATTGGAAAGCACTAGAAACTGGGGTGGGTTAAGTGTCGTCAAAATGTCTGCCAGTGGTTTGTATTATTGAGGTAATTGGGTTAGAGAAACACATTACTTATTGTAAGGTATTGTGATACCTTCAGTGGTCTGAGCGAAAATAGTATTTCCTTTGTAAAAAATGTTTGTCAGCTTTCACATGAAGAATACATCACATTACCACATAGACATGAAAGCCACCGCATGTAAACAACAACAACAACTTAAAGATAAAAAAAAAAGTAAAAAAAAAAAAAAGTGTCATAAGCATAACAAAATAATGATTCCATTTTGTTTCTGCAGATCTCAGTTTAAACCGTTTATAGAGAGCATTAGCATTGGCAAATAAATAAATTAAGCATGAAATATTCAGAATTTTCTATGCTAAACTTAACTACATTTAATATTGAGCTTATGTTGTTTTCCTGTCAATCTGAGCTGCCAAAATGTAATACTGTTCATAGAGAAAAGAGGCAAAGCATGTAAACAACAACTTAAAGATAAAAAAATAAAAGCATAAAGCTTTTTTTTTATTTTATTTTTTTTATTTTTTTTTAGCTCTTTAATTGTTTTCATTGGACTTATTTCAGTGAAAAATATGCATCCTTACCTCTTAAGTGGGCTTGCCACAAAACTGACTCTTATTTGACCTGGAGGATGGCCTCCTCCTGCTTGTTTTCATTGAAATGTTCACTTCCACGGTATGGCATAAAGCATGTCTCTATGGAGAATGTGCCAAAGTATGGGTTTCATTTTCTATTTCCATGGAATGGAAATAAACATACAGAGGTGGTTAGTAATATAGTATAGTAAAAGTAGCAGTAGTGGCAGTAGCAGAAGAAGGTACTTGTAATTGGGCAGCATTATTTTTTTATTGTTGTACCTTTGCTTGACATTTTTACTCATACCAGACAGATGGCGGAAATAACAATTACAATTTGATAAACATTCTACACGCTAGGCTATTTTTGGAATATATAACAGTTTAAAATAAAACATAATTAATTTTTCTCTTCTACTCCTTTATCTCCAGGAAGTCTGTTACTCGGTAATGTACATTCTTCAGACCTAATAGCCTTTATCATGTTAGTGATAGAGTGCTCCCTGTCATGGCTGCTGTCATGTCTAGTCTCTCACCTCCTCACCAGGGGCTCTGAGATGGACTGAGCATCGTACCACACTATCTCTTCACTCTCATATGTCATGGCACCATTGTGGAGGCTGGCTGCTTCATGTGGTTACAATATGTGTCTGTTTTACTGGGCCAATAGGATGTAAAGGACAGATAATGAGCTACAGTGTAAATGCATCTTTCTGCTGTACCAAAAGTTTTCATCACAGGTGTCATAACATTGTCGTGGATTGTTTTTCACCTCTACTCAGTGTTTAGATATTGCCTATAACTAATACTAGAAGTGGTAAGATTGATCAAAGGAGAAGTTCAATTTGTCAACTGGACAAAGTTTGTTTGGTTGAAAACGTTTCGCCGCTCATCCGAGCGTTTTCAACCAAACAAACTTTGTCCAGTTGACAAATTGAACTTCTCCTTTGATCATGGATTCTACCTGGACGACTGAGGGACTTTTCACGCAAGTGGTAAGATTGTTTGAAAAAATCCAGACACAAATTCTGGAGCTGGTTATGGAAAAATCTTCATCTCAAATATAGCTGCAAGCAGCAATGTGGGGGCCAAGCACCGTTTGACAGGGTCTAACAAGGTCTGACAGGATCTAACAGAGTCTGACAGGGTCTGACAGGGTCAGGGTATAACCCTGTCAGAACAGACACATCAAAGACAGATCAAAGGTTGCTAGGTGTGTTGCTAGGCAATTGACAAATTGCTGCAACTTTGACCTGCTGGTGCCGCTAGACGGTTGGGGCTGGGGGCCTATAAATCACTGTGGGTAATGAGGAGACTGGCTGGTATGTGCATGCAAAATTTCACAACTTTTTACCAGACGGTTCTAGGGGTTGCCATAGACTCCCATGTGGAGAAATATAGAATAATAACAATAGGAATCAGGAGACCAGAACATCAAAGGAAAGATCAAAGGGTTGCTAGGCAACTTGCCTAGGCAAGGCAAAGAAATTCCTATAGGGTGCCTAAGCACCTTCGGTGCTTGGCCCCCTAATTATTTGACTCATAATGGAATTCATATTTTTTCTCAAACAAATACTCCTATACAGTACTGTCAAAAATATACAGAAATGATTGACGTAGTAACGTTTTGTTGTCCACTATTCATCAGAAAAGTGGCTTTGCTCCAGGATTTTAGGGGAAAAGTGAGCACTCATATCAGATATTAATTTATAGCAATTTGATTACAACATTTTTGTAATTGGATAGAGCAATAATTGAAATGACAATTACAAATTTGATTAATTGCACAGCCCTATCTCAAGTTAGTAGTAAACAGTAAACTACATTAGAAGTAGTTTTTTGATTTGTTTTGACTCCTGTTTCACTGGGTGTACTTAACCATCTCATGCTGAATGTACTCTCCCTATTCACCACCATCAGTCAAACAGACAGTAATTTAGTTTAGTTTAGACTATTTGGTTTGCATCCCAGACAGACGGAGTATACAACTCTAGTGTAGTGTTTTTTTTTTTTTTACATCATAGCCATGTCGGCTAGACCTCCAGTGCAGTGTACAAACTGTAGACCTGTGCTGTTAATCTTGGATGAAAAGTGTGCCGTGTGCGCTTTGTCAAAGTGAAATCCTCTTTGTGGTTGACAAAGAAGCATTGAAGACGATAGGGACAATGGCAAGAAATGACCTGTAATAGATCTTTGTGTAGTGTATTCAGTACTCTCTCCTTCAAATTTAGAAGATTAGATTTGGTTAGGTTTAGCCCCTCCTGCTGTCTGAACAACTCTCAAAAGGATTTAGCACAATGGCAGGCCAGTATAAGGCTAACCTGTTTCTTCAATGTCACTTTGGATAATGGAGAAAAGGTTGAAAAAGCCATACATCAACATTGACAAAATGACGCATTACTCCTTACACTGTAGACTTTCTCTTTTCTTCACCCTCCCTTGAATTCATCAGGGTTCCCTTCAAAATGGCTGGCACCTCCTGGCGCTTGTCGAGCTTGTCACCCTTCGTCTGCAGTGTGACCTTGAGACACAGATGAAGGAGTGAGGGTGCTCTTATAACTGCTGCAATGAAAACCCAGCTAAAAAGACAAAACGTAGAGAAATAGCAGTAGTAATTCGGTTTGCACTGACAAATGCACAGGGAAAAAGGGCGGGGTGGTGCATATCCACATCAATCAATGGGATTAGGGTGCCTCTTGCTGGTTCTTTTATTTTTCCCCATTAAAGTTGAAAGTGTGATGTAAAAGGGGAGATGCAGCCTAGCCTAAGTTCAAGAGAGAATATACCTTCACAACCTTGGAAATACCTTCACAAACTTGGAACAAAAAGTCAGATTCCTTTCAAATGAATGAACATCATATCATGTCACAGTGCTGAAATTTCGAACTAAATTTTGATATGAAAATAGCTTGATACTCGATAAATATTTCTATTCCATAATAATGACAAAAGATGTCATTTTGAACATGAAATGAAGATTATTCTAATATTCAAGAAAGATGACCTATTTATGTGTTGTGGTTTTTTTTCCCCTCCCAGTATCAGTACTTGTTAAAATGAGTATCTTTTTTTTTTTTAAATATATCTCAGTGGAGATAGGTAAATTTACGGAGGCAAAACAAAATAAAAAGGCAAAACAAAAAGCAAACCCTGAATTGTAGGTCTGTTTACTAGCCTTTTGGAGGTGGCATGTCACCTGCATGATTCCATGGAAATAGAAAGTTAAAACTATTATTTCACAGCTTTCTCCATGGAGATAGGTTAGTTTTATACTATACAGCAAAAGAAACAGCAATTCCATGTAGAAGGCTCTTCTTCAAGACAAATAAGAGTCAGGTTTGTGGAGATGCAAGCTTGCTCACAGTATGGACCAAATAAAAACATTTTTGACAAAAAATTACACGGAGGCTAATGTCTGATCCTCTACCTTCGCTGGGGGCACAACCCTTAGGGTCACATGACTCATCGATGGTTCATCTTCTGCTGTAAGACGCACACTGACTGCAAGTGACGCAAGGATTCTTAATCAGATTAGAAGACTATGGAGGGATACAGTGGAAGGCAATCATTCTGGTCATGCCTAAATTAATGAGCTGGACTCCTTTGTTGTGGCAGCTTCTGAATGACTCTCCTGGCCATGGTTAACGTTCAGAAAGACTACAAGCTAAATGCATATTTGAGTATATACGATATTATGCAAATATAAGTTAACATTTTACCTCATCAATTGTATGTGTTGTTTTATAGGACAATTTATAGGAACATAAGGCATTACCTACCTACTACTAATAGGTGCATTATTACATACATTACATTACATTACATTACATTATATTATATTTATTATATTATAATATAATTAGGGCTGTCAAACGATTAATTTTCTTGATCGCAACTAATCTCAGAAATTTCATAGTTAATCGTGATTAATCGTGATTTATTTTGCATGTTTAAAATTGATATCTTGCAGTAAGACCGTTCGAATCTAAAGTTAAACTCACAATGCAAAGTATTTCTCACCATTTTTTTTATTTCAAAAAAGTGCAGAGAAAGGAAAAAGTAACAATGAACCAGTAATAGTGCTTACTTTGAGAAATTGTAAATAAATGATTGAAGCCCGCTCGAGCTGCCTACGGATGCGTAGAAGGAACAAAATACGAGCAAACTCAAAATAGCACGTTTAACCGACAATGAGTTTAATTAATACAACCAAATGAGCTGCATATGGATGGTAGAATTGCGGAAAATGCTGGCAAACTCTGATCGCGATTAAAAAAATTGTTCGCGATCAATCGCGATTCGCGATTAATCGCGATTAACGCGTTAATATTCCCAGCCCTAAATATAATATAATATAATATAATATAATATAATATAATATAATATAATATAATATAATATAATATAATATAATATATTATATTATATTATATTATATTATATTATACTACAAAATCTGATTATTAATTGGATCATTGATGTAATATATGTTCAGTTTGTTGACAAAAACTAGACTGGCAGATGTGCATTCCTAGTTTCATTGTAAATCCCCAAATTATAGTTCAAGCTATAAAATGTAAAAAGTGAAAAATAACTTATTTTAGGCCCCCCCTTCAAGTGGTGCAACTGAATTATCTTGGTGACCTTGAGTTCTCTGAGTAGAGTTTTTAGAAAAGTGAGCATTTGTTGTCTCTGTCCTGCTTTAGACACAGCTGTCATGTTTTGCTCCAGCCAGCTGAGCCTTGCCCATGCCTGTTCACTGGCAGTCAAGTGAGCCAGCACAAACCTCTCCACTGCTTCACACCAATCCAAATGGAGTAGCACTTGGCCCATCAGGTATCACGTATGCCCCACTATTTCATTATCACCTGTATCTGCTGTAGTTCTTCTACAGGAATGACATAAATTCTGGCTAAGACAGAGCTTTAAAAAGTAGTACTTTCAATTAACAAATTATGTAGGTTGGGCATTCCCATGACAGCCAGGTCTGTAGCCAGGTCTATAGGTGGGAATATCTGGCCAATGCCATTTGCATACAAATTGCCCAGCTGGTACCTTGTTGTTATGACAACCGCCCACAGCTCCCAGAATTCATTTGGAAGTGAAATATAAAAGGATAGCTGTCAGTGTCATTGATAAAACATGTAGTTACTCTGTAATAAGGTTTTTAGAAAAATGGCACTCAGTTCTATTATAATCATTGCCAACTGCTGAAAGCAGTGTATTAAGATAATCCATGTCCGGGGTCACATCTATGGGCTGGAGCCTTTCCCAGCTGCTATGACTGTAAGGTGTGGTATACAGTATCAAATAAATACACTTTTATATCTCAGAACTCAGAACACATACAGGAATAATACAAAATACACAATATACTTCAAAACAATATTTTACTTAATTTACAACTGTATATAATCAATGTTTTTTTTTAAATATTTAATTAAATGTGTAATCTTCTCATTTTTAAGGTATGCAAATATTTTATTTCAGCATTGAAAGTTATATTGTTTTAAATAATGTTAATTGCATACTGGTCTATTCCCCACTGACATTCTTCTGCTAATAACTGAACAATCATCTTCACACGATTTGGCATGTTTCCATCAGGAAACCTCTACAGTACAGTTGCACACTTGCTACAGTGACACCAGCTTTTCACTAAACCCATCCCTGTCAAATCATCTCTGAGCTCATGGCTAAAATGTAAACTCTTCTGACGGCACAGTGTCCTCTACTGGCCACATGAGGCATGGAGCTTTCCCTCATGAACGTCCGCTCCAAAATGTATTCTACACTACAGTATTTAGCTCAAGGGCAAGAGTGTTGTTTTTGCAATTGTCATCCTAACTCAGCACATAGTAGTTATTATGTATATGGGTATTCCTAGACCTCTTGACCCTCCAGTTTAATATTTAGCTTCAGTGTGTGGTTGTCAGACTAATTACTTCACCCGTTACGTGAGAAGTACAGGCACACTTTGGTTCCCATCTGTGTGATCTTGTACACAGCCAGCCCCCATTCATAGAGCTGTTACAGATTGATAGAGACAACTAGTACAAACCACTTTAGTCTGGATTTAAAAGCCTGGTATCAGCATCAAGTGCACAGTGGGGAGTGTGTATGTGTTTATGTGTTGAGTTGCACCCTTTACCTTGGGGTGGGAGCAGAGGGAAGGTGACACGTCTCCTGAATATAAATGTGGGAGAAGTTATGCTCCGAGCGATGACAGTGTGCACTATACTCGCCCAGGAACGTGCAACCTTTTCTCAAGGTCACAGCACGCCGCCGGGCCCAGATCTCTACCGGAGCAGCAGCAACACCCCACTCATTTGTCACTCGCCATCCAATTTAACATGGCAACTCGATGGGGACTGTGCGGTGCAGGGAAGATCAGCCACGACTTCAGTGTGGCCATGAAGACCCTTCCATCCAAAGATCACCAGGTATTGTTCACAAATTGGGCAGTTTTCTTTTTCATTTTCCACAAGGTTTACAAGGGTCTGTATGTGCAAAGTTAGACTGCATGAATTGCCATTATCTTACAGCAAACAAACTATGTAAAAAGCACATTTGTTTTTCTACAGATAGCAGTTATTGCATCGAGAAGCTTAGAGCGTGCCCAAGAATTTGCAAAGAAGCATGGCATTCCGAAAGCTTATGGCAGCTACGAGGAGTTAGCCAACGATCCAGACATTGGTGAGTTTATACATATATCTTTGTATTGTAAAGATGATTACCTATCTTCCTCCCACAGACATTGTTTACATAGGAGTTCTTCATACACAGCACTGGAAGGTTGGTCTGCTCTTTCTCAAAGCTGGCAAAAATGTGCTGTGTGAGAAACCCTTTGCTATGAACAGTAAACAAGTACAAGATCTGGTCGGAGAAGCTAAACGAAGCAATGTGTTTCTTATGGAGGTGAGAGCATCAGTGACTAATTGCTAATCTTTTTTATATTCCTCCATATGCTGCTTAGTCATTTGCATGTTACAAAACTTAATAAATCACCGCCTATTATTAACACAGTCTTTCTTTTTGTTTCCCACCATATAAAAATAGTCATTATAACACTTAAAGCTCTTGATTTGCTTCTGAGGGCTAATTGACCCTCTCAAGGTAGGGGATGAAGATTGATGTATTGTATAATTTCCACATTTAATTGAATTGCTATTGAATGTACTCAGCTCCAAGTTTTATGACATGATTCATAATATATGGAATAGGTATTAGCAAGCAATCGATGGAGTTCAGAATAATGAAAAATTAGGAACGTTTCCATAACATTTAACAATATAAAACAACATATTTTATCTCTTGAATGGTAGGAAGTCCTCAAAATGTTGCCTATAATTGGAAGCTGAAAGCCTTAAATATATGGCTTGACTTTTTACTTTCTTTTCTTTTTAACTTGAGACTATGATTATATTATTTGAGGGAGCCTTGTATTTTCACTTATCAAATCTAAATGAGCACCAGTCCATTTTGTGTGTCTGTGAACAGGCTATCTGGTCCCGCTGTTTCCCCGTGCATGCTGAGGTGCGCAGGCTGATGGCAGAGGGGGCAGTCGGGGAGTTGAAGCTGGTCAAAGCCTACTTCGGCTCCCCTCAGCTGCACATCCCCCGGTCGGTGGAGAAGGAGCTGGGAGGAGGAGCTCTGCTGGACATTGGAGTGTACTGTCTGCAATTTGTTCTGATGGTGTTCAGAGGAGAGAAGCCATTGTCCATACAGGCCAGTGGTGTTCTGCTAGACTCAGGTAAAATCCAAGTAGATCTAGAGAGAAACAACAGATCCTAAAGCCAATTTTTACAGAACAGGTCTCAAAAAGTGAACTACGAAATAAAACAATGCATGCAAGTAAAAATTTCTATAATCAAATTTTTAAATATGAATTGCATTTTCTTTAAAGTTGCACTATGTAACTGGAGGGTCCGCCACCTGAAGCTTTGTCTGGAATGTTTCATTGCATGGCTATGGCGTTAAACTAATCTATGTTGCATTTATAGAATTAAGGAGATTAATTGCTAAACATACCTTAAAAAACATGCATTCTAACTGTAAGTCACCTATCTACAGATTTGATCTGATGACATCTGCATCTGCATGTCTTCATGGAGTTTACTGCCATACTGTGGAACATTATTTTAGGCAAAGCCATTACATTATATTAGAAAAATTACACAGTACACATTTAAATACAGGCACTCTGATTTAACTTGAACTGTAATAGTAATGGTAATAATAGTAATAGTAACAATGATGTTTCAATTAGATTAAGATAATTGAAAGTGACAAGGTTAAAACGCCTAGTAACAAAAATCATGTTCTTTTAGGAGTGGATGAGTCAATGGTAGTTGCACTGAAGTTTTCCAGGAACAGAATGGCCTTCTGCGCCTTTTCAATTTCTGCCCGCCTTCCAAATGATGCTGTTATCTGTGGCACCGAGGGCTCCATTAAAGTAAGCCAAGCAGGGATATTTCAATTCTTTAAACAAGGACTGAGACACGCAGTGACTGGGGAGACTGCTAATTACTTTCATCTTTAATTAAAATGACACATTCAGACCAAGAAGCACAAAGACGTTCTGATATCACATGGATATTATGCAGATTATCTTCTTCAAGAGCATTTAATTTGCATGTTAATTTGAAACATCACATTTTTCCCAGGTCCTTGGCCCTATGCACTGTCCTACCACACTGGTGGTCAATGACAAACAAACTGAATATCCTCTGCCTGAGCCCTGCCTGCCCATGAATTTCACCAACAGCACTGGGCTACGCTATGAGGCTCAGGAAGTCAGACAGTGTCTCCTTAAAGGTACACCAGCACAAGCTAATATCTACGAGCAGGAAAAACATGTTTATACCGTTGACATAAAAAAAAAAAGCATTTGAATAGAAATAATGCACTGATACCTAGGGCTGTAGTAATTCATTTGTTTAGTCAATGATTTGGTAGGCAATTAAAGTTTTTGTCAGTCAAATGATTTTATGTCAGTCAAGATTTTATGGAGTGAGCTAGTCGAAGGTGTGGGAATTTAAAGGGATATGCCACCCCCAGGTCAAATTTGGGCATCTCCCCACAGTCCAGAGACTAAAATAAGTGGTGGAAAGCGTTTTCCTGGTCACCCAGCCATTGTCCGAGTCTGTCAGCACTGACCGCCGCGGTATCTGCAGCTACTCCGCGTTAGACTGGAGTCTAACGGCGCCAGAGAAAGATTTCGGCTTTGGGAACTATTTTTCAGTGCGGAAAAACATAGCCGAGGCACGCACCAGGCTGTGTAACAGGGGAACTCCCTTCCTGGTGCGTAACAGGGATTCCCCTGGCAGCGTGCTCTGTGCTTCGGCTATGTTTTTCCGCACTGAAAAATAGTTCCCACCCAAAATGACCAAGGCAAGCTCTCCGTGTTGATTTGTACATTTATTTGCACTCGATATGAATGCGCACTACACAGAAAGTAATTGGGAAACGCATCGAGCAAATTAATTCCTTTTGGCCGAAATCTTTCTCTGGCGCCGTTAGACTCCAGTCTAACGCGGAGTAGCTGCAGATACCGCGGCGGTCAGTGGCGACAGACTCGGACAATGGCTGGGTGACCAGGAAAACGCTTTCCACCACTTATTTTAGTCTCTGGACTGTGGGGAGATGCCCAAATTTGACCTGGGGGTGGCATATCCCTTTAAAGGGATAGTGCGTTTTTTTTTTGTTTTTTTTTAATGTGAATCTATGGGTTCCCTTCTAACAGTGTCGTGCATTAACACTTACCGCTGACAGTCTGTCTCAGTCCGGTTCTGCTCGGGTTCTGGAGCTCATGTAAGTAGGACCGGTAAGTTCGCGGGGACAGTTAATAAAGCTTGTTTTTCTTCTCAAAACAACATTTGTCCAAAAAGTGATATATATTTCCATCACAAACAGTTGTCCGAAAAAATCCAGCAGCCTAATTCTCATTCGCATATTTTCTCTAGATTCGTATCACTGCGCCTACTCTATTAGCCTGTTCACTTGTAAGCGGATGTTTACGGCAGATGCGGTACGGCGACATCCGCCATAAGCGGATGTTTACAAGTGAACAGGCTAGGCTAGGCTACGCGCGCAGTGATACAACTCTGAGAGAAAAGAGCACCATGCAAATTAGGCTGCTGGATTTTTTTCGGACAACTGTTTGTGACGGAAATATATATCACTTTTTAGACAAATGTTGTTTTGCGAAGAAAAACAAACTTTATTAACTGTCCCTGCGAACTTACCGGACCTACTTACGTGAGCTCCAGAACCCGAGCAGAACCAGACTGAGACGAGACTGTCAGAGGTAAGCCAGTCTTGATGCATGACACTGTTAGAAGGGAACCCATACAGATTCACATAAAAAATGCACTATCCCTTTAATGAGCCTTTTTTTCATATAAATAAACCTTTTGCTGGTACTTTTCTATATAAATACTTGTTTATGCATGAACTCTTAAGCAGCAGTAGTCTTATGTGCAGTTAGGATTAGATACATTGTCAGACCATAGAGATACTGAACACTTCTGAGCCTTTTTACACTTTACATATACCAATTGCATTTTGTAATATTTGCTCGCTAAATGTATTTACACAATCTCTACTCTGCCGTGCTCTCATGTTTGCACTGTTTGATTATGCACAGACATCCTCCTGGATCAATGCATGTGTACCGTGTCCACACTAATACTGCTCTTCATTCACAGGATTGAAGGAGAGCCCATTAATGCCGCTGGCAGAGTCTGTTCTACTGACGGAGATCATGGATGAAATCAGGAAGCAGGTGGGAGTTGTCTTCAGTCAGGACAACCAATGACAGCTAAGCGGCACCAAGATGTTTGACCTGATTTAAAACCACTTAAATGTAACAGACTGGGCACAGTTTAAATATTTAAGCAGAAGAAAGACAAAGCTCAACGTATGAGCCAGCTGCACAATGAATGAAACTGAGAAGAATAATATAAAAGTGAAACACATTTAATCAGTAGACTACAGTAATAGGTAAAGTGAAACATTTGATGACTGAATATGTTTTTGTGATGCTAATACAGTATACCTATTTAATAAATCACTTGAAATTATATAATATTAGGCTGTATATTGTTTAATTTGTAAACACAGGAAAGTACAGTTACTTGACTTAACTATAGTTCTATGAGTGTGGTAGCCAATAGCGAAGCCTGTAGATGGAGGGAGTGCACACAAAATAAAACCAAGATCTTAGTGACACAAAGAACTGTCAGCAGATGTGTATTTGCCAATGAAGTGCCAATAAAGCACAATAGTGACCAACGGAGTCCATGTTTTATTTCTGAAATAATTCCGAGTTGAAAAGGCTATATATATGCCACTTCAGGTTACAGATTTGATTTGGAGAGTTGTCAAATGAAGTTTGGACTGTCGGGGATGCCTTTTCTTAAGGAACAAAACTACGTCTTACGTCCTGCAACACACATAATGACACTTATGACACACAATATTGCTATGTGATTAATCGCAACAAACAGGCTACGACTCAAATAGTTACGACTGTAAGGAATTATAAATAATGGTTTGTCTCCCTCTTTTGGTAATATGGGAATACTACACATGTTCTCAAGATTTTTAGCTTGGCTACAGGACGAGGTTAATCCGCTGTCACGCGTCGTGTCGTGTCGTACTCTGTGTTCGGTTTTATACTCAAAGTTGAGGGGTTTATTTTCTGCTGCATTGTTATTACACCGACTGTGAGCAACTTGCACATAGGAGTTCCCCGTTGGTTTGATCAGGGTGCGCTGAACACCACACTCACTCCAAAGGCACAGCGCTCCTATTCCCACATTGAGGAACGACTAGGCCTTCTCATACCACACACGTAACAATGGCAACCAGGTGGGGTATCTGCAGCGCAGGGAAGATCTCTCATGACTTCACCGTGGCCCTAAAAACTCTCCCTCCTGAAGACCACCAGGTAGGCCTCGGTTAAATGTAGCCTAGGATCAAGTGCACCCATAAAATGTGCCTCTTGTGTCAAACTGCCTACAGTCAAATGTGTCATTTGCAGTGTTGTATAGTAACGAAGTGATAATACTTCACTACTGTACTTAAGTGCATTTTGGGATACTTTGTACTTTACTTGAGTTAAAAAAAAATTTATAACTTTTACTTTTACTTCACTACATTTCCGAATTTAATTGCATACTTTTACTCCACTACATTTTCAATGTGCCGTTTAGTTACTCGTTACAAAAAAACCCTCTACTGAGTGAAGGAAGTCAGGACGTGCCTGGGCTTGTTCGCTACTTGCGCACAGTGTTGCCAACTTAGCGACTTTGTCGCTATTTTTAGCTACTTTTTGGACCCCCCTAGCGAGAAAATTAGACAAAAGCGACTAGCGACAAATCTAGCGACTTTTTTTGGTGATCAGAGGCTCCAAGATCGCGGGAGGGGAAAAAAATAATTGCGCCGTTTTCTCTCGTTCCCCGTTCAGAGAAAGAGACAGAGAGAAAGAGACAGAGAGGGGCAGTGGAAGAGACAGACTCACCAGTCTCTCCTCTGCTCCCTCCCATCTCGTCAGATCGCCTCGGAGTCTGGTCATTCCTCTCTCTGTTTCTGTCATTCAGTTTCTCTCGTCACGTGCATATCCCTCTCATTCTTTAGAGCATTTCTTTTTTCTCCTCTTGTATTCAATCGCAATGCCACAACCAAAAGTGTATACACAAAAGTACAGACGGGAGTGGGAAAAAGCTAGTTGTACAGCACAGAAAAGTTTTAAAAAGCTAATTCTTTAGCACCAAAAAAATAAATAAAAAGCTATAGTTTGCCCACTATAGCACAAAAAAAATAAATAAAAAGCTTTAGTTAAACTACAGCACAAAAAAAAACACAAAATAAAAAAGCAAGCTATAGATCTTGGACTACAGCTCCAAAAAAAATATCTAAAAAATAAAAACCAAATAAAAAAATAAAAAACAAACAAGTATATGTAATAACAACACCAATAAAAGGTTAGTGTCACGGGGTAAAGAAGGTTAGGATGTGCCCCCCCACCTCGCTCGCTCGTCTAGCTACTTTTAGCTACTTCTGGGCGGGCCAATAGCTACTTCCGATGCTGGGGAGTTGGCAACACTGCTTGCGCATGACAATCAGCCTGCACCTGTTGGTTTCATACAGCTAGTTTAATCAATCAACATCCCTGATGGAAGAGGAGACAGCATCCATGTCGGCTACAAATGAAGGGGGACCTGACCATGAGCATGTGTGACATTGTTTCGGTTACACAAAGTGTATTGGACGATGTTGGAGCTAACAGGCTACCTAGCTTTTTCGACTCAAGGGAAGGCATAGCTGTAGGCTAAGTGTAACGAATGAGAAAGGACAAAAAATAACATTAACATGTGCCTACTTTTAAAAATGTAAACAAGCGCTGTGTGTTTGTGCTATCTAAGTAACAAAGCGAGGGTTAGCTTCAGACTGCCTTTGCTTCATACTTTTACTTGTACCTTTAATTACATTACTTGAGTACATTTATTTTTACATTACTTGTAATACTTAAGTACAAGAAGTTCCAGATACTTTTAAGACTTTTACTCAAGTAACATTTCGACTTTTACCAAAGTCATTTTTGGGAGGGGTACCTATACTTTTACTTGAGTTTGATTTTCCAGTACTTTATACAACACTGGTCATTTGTGGTATAACCTATTCCTACTTTCTCAGTTGCAATGGTCACTTCGTAGCCTTTGAAAAGTCTTCTTTTGTCTACTTTTGGTAACTTTTCAAATCTTCTGCACACGTAGCCTCTAAGAATAGATCAATACGGGACAGGTGTGGTTTGAATAATAAACTACAATCAGAGTTATATATGATCTAACCCTGATTGCAGTTTATTATGTTGCTCATTAAACATGGTTGACCATTAATCTAGGTCTCTACTAGGCAAAAGGTAGCCTATCATCTTGTAGGTTATAATAAACGTATCATATAATTTTACAGGTGGTTGCAGTTGCAGCACGGAAGCTCGATGATGCACAGAATTTCGCTCAAAAGCACAATATCCCCCAAGCTTATGGAAGCTATGAAGAACTGTCCAGAGATCCAGATGTTGGTCAGTATCATTGTAATGTAACTGGCTGTAGGCCTATAATGGCCTAAGACTAGTCATGTACCACAGAACATTTAAGTTGATACATGTTTTGGCCCTGTGTAGGCCTAACTAAAAATGGTCTCACCATTTATATTGTGCTTTTCTACCTTCAAGGCACTAAAATCACTTTACATCAAGGAACCACTCACTAATTCACACACACGCACATTCATACACCAGTGTACACAGACAGTGAGAATAAGATAAGGTAAGACTTTATTGATCTCACATAGGAGAAATTCACTTGCCACATTAGCTCCAGGCAGTTTAGTGCAAAAGAAAGTTTGAACAAGAAAGTGCATGCAGACAAGATGAGTAATAATAATAAAATAAGAGAATACAGAAAAAATTGCACGTTTGGACTATATAGTGGAGTTATACAGGGCAGGTCGAGTTTCTTGCCTAAAGACACAACAACAGCAGTCATCTCTAACTTACAACGTTCATTATTCATTTCCCTACATAGGAAAGGTGGTTGAAGTGTATTGGATACATGGACAGCACTTTTGTTTTTTTGGTTGGGCAAATGCTCTGACTCTTTTCCACCCCCTTGTTATGATCCTAATACTACAAAATAACTATTTAGGGTTAAATCTTTGACCTTGGCCATATCAGTTTGAACTACTACATCCTTTAGAATAGAAGTAGCTTGCAGTTATTATTTTTTTTCCAGATGTGGTGTATATTGGAGTCATTCACCCCTACCATCTGAAAGCATGTTTAATTTTTGCCAACGCTAAGAAGCACATACTATGTGAAAAACCCCTGGCTATGAACACTAAGGAAGTTCAGGAGATCCTCGCTGCTGCTAAAAGAAATAATGTCTTCTTAATGGAGGTAAATCCAAAGACAAAGTGATTCATGTTTTTCTCTACATAAATACTGTAGGCCTGTATCTTCCTTCTCTTGTACTTAGTACCAACATGTTTTACAGGCTGTCTGGACTCGATTTTTCCCAGCCTCTGTTGAGATCAGACGGCTGCTCGCTCAGGGGGAAGTGGGTGATGTGAAGATGGTGAGGTCAGAGTTTGGAGCATCAATTTTGGATGTGCCAAGATCTGTGCAGAAAGAACTGGGAGGAGGAGCCTTGCTGGATGTTGGCATTTATTGCCTGCAATTCATTAGCATGGTGTACAATGGAGAGAAACCAGAGTCCATCCAAGCCGTTGGAATCTGCGCTGAAACAGGTACACTAAACTATACATCCATAACATTTTATGAAAGATGCTTCCTGTTTGGGGCTGAACTTGCCTCATTTTGTTCACATGATTTAACCTCAAGGCCAGGTGGACAAACACAGATCTTTGCCACTAGCCAAGCATTACTTTAAAGAGAAGGTACATATGTGGTAGCAAATCATACAAGTTATAGAGTAAATATTTTGCCAACCAGATTTGTACATTTTAGCTCTTTCATACTGTAGTATTCTGAAGAACAGTAAATGCAATAGGAAACCCAACTATTAACATTGTGCTCACTGCTTTTAGTTGTTAATTATTTTGTGTCAGTGTATCAGTGCATAAACTGTGTTTCAATCCTCTCAGGTACAGATGAGACTGTGGTTGTCACTTTAAAGTACTCAAAGAACAGGATGGCTGTATTCACATGTTCTAATGGTATGGAGTTGCCTAATGATGCAGTTATTGTAGGAACAAAGCACTCCATGAAGGTAAAGCCTGTTTGCCTGTGTTCTGCATAGTTCAGTCACAGTGCAGACATGTTTCAAGATTTTGCACTCATTTAGGTCCCTGCCCACATGTGGTGTCCAACATCCCTAATTGTGAATGGGAAGGAGACAGAGTATCCTCTTCCAGAGCCCTATATGCCTACCAACTTTCTCAACAGCACAGGGATGCGTTATGAGGCAGAGGAGGTCCGACAGTGTTTGCTCAAAGGTACTAGAATTTCCCCACAATTTGGTCTGGTAAGCTTACAAACAACTCCTTTCCTCATATCAATTAACCCACCAAATGTTTTTTTTTCTAGGGCTTAAGGAGAGTGCCATAATGTCACATTCAGACTCTATTCTGCTTGCAGAAATGGAGGATGAAATTCGTAGACAAGTTGGGGTTGTGTATCCCCAAGATTCTTTATGACAAAAAACAATTTCTGTATCCACATAAACAGGATTTCTTAAAACAAAAATAATGGACTTTTGTAGTGACATAATAAAAACAAGGAAAATGTGGTACTATTTCTTTTATTGAAATAAATCCAGTCTGATAGAGCAGCCGAGTACACAGCTAAACTTTCGTTTACACTAATTTCATACACTCAGGCATTACAATCAAAAGCATACAAGACACAAAGCTACAGTGATGTTCAAAATAATAGCAGTCCAATGTGACTAACCAGATTAATCCAGGTTGTTAGTATATTTTTATTGCTACATGGAAAACAAGTTACCAGTAGGTGCAGTAGTTCCTCAGAAAACAAGACCCAACATTCATGATATGCAGCTCTTAAGGCTGTGCAATTGGGCAATGAGTTGAAAGGGGTGTGTTCAAAAAAATAGTGTGGCATTCAAAATGGATGTGAATTAGGTGGGACCAATTTAAGGATGATGCCAGCACTTGTTGTTGAAAGCCTGAGGAAAATGGGTCATTCAAGACACTATTCAGAAGAACAGCGTACTTTGATTAAAAAGTTGATTGAGAGGGAAAAACTTATAAAGAGGTGCAAAAAATTATAGGCTGTTAAGCTAAAATGATCTTCAATGCCGTACAATGGAGAGCAAAACCAGAGAGACGTGGCAGAAAATGGAAGACAACCATCAAAATAGATTGAAGAATAACCAGAATGACAAAGGCTCAGCCAACAGTCAGCTCCAGGATGATCAGACATTCTGGAGTTACCTGTAAGTACTGTGACAGCTAGAAGACGTCTCTGTGAAGCACGGGCCACAGTTTGTGAGACGACCCCCAAGCTCTGAATTCAAGCCACAGTGAAGACATGGTGGTGCCAGCATCATGATATGGGTGTGTTTCTCTATGGTGTTGGGCCAATTTATGGCATACCAGGGATCATGGATCGGTTTACATATGTCAGAATACTTGAAGAGGTCATGTTGCCTTATGCTGAAGAGGACATGCCCTTGAAATGGGCGTTTCAACAAGACAATGACCCCAAACACACCAGTAAACAAGCAAAATCTTAGTTCCAAAACATCAAAATAATGTTATGGAGTGGCCAGCCCAAGCCCCGGACCTTAATCAAATAGAGAACTTGTGGGGTGACATCAAAAGTGCCGTTTATGAAGCAAACCCAAGAAATGTAAATGGATTGTGGAATGTTGTTAAAGACTCTTGGAGTGGAATAACAGCTGAAAGGTCACAGACCACACAGATGTGGTCATATAACTAAAATATTAGTTTAGTGATTCTCAGGATTGCTGAATCCTAGAATCAAACAAGTTTGTACAAAATATTTTAGAGTTTATAAAGTCAACGGCAGACACTGCTATTTTTTTTAACACACCCTTTTCAACTCATTGCCCAATTGCACAGCCTTAAGAGTTGCATATCATGAATGCTGGGTCTTGTTTTCTGAGGAACTACTGCACCTACTGGTAACTTGTTTTCCATGTAGCAATAAAAATATACTAAAAACCTGGATTAATCTGGTTAGTCACATTGGACTGCTATTATTTTGAACACCAATGTATGTGGATCACTAACACAAGAGATGCCCAGAAGGACTCAACTTCACCTTACATCTCTCACTGGGGAAAAACCCAGAAAAGTGCTTATTCATATCAGTCAACTTTTGCGAATCACAAGATTCTTAGTGCCAATGAAGATTTGACCAGAAGTGAAAATGCAAAGTTATGACACACCACCACAATACAGTAACTTGTTCAAACACATTTGACCCCCAAAATGTGCCTGCATCTATATAGACAAAATACATATCATGGCATTGAATAGAAGGAATATGAATACAATATTGTCTGAAACGGGTTAGGAATGCAACAAACACATATTACTGTGAACAGCAGTATTTCATTCTGCCCCATCAATCTCACCTCAGATCGATGCATAACAGACATTTGAGATACAGTAGATTAGTGAAGAATCCCTCAGTCGTAGAATCCATGGTAAAGGGAGAAATTCAATTTGTCAATTGGACAAAGTTTATTTGGTCGAAGATGTTTTGCAGCTCATTCAAGCTACTTCGTCAGTTCTGGCTAGAGTGCTGGTGGACACTGCTTATATCTGCCTGAAGGGAGAAGCTAACTACAATGACATTACTATGAACTGGTTTGAGAGAGGAGTTAAAGAGAATCCTTCTTTGAACAGGAATGGAGGGGTCAGACACAATTTGTCTCCCATATATAATTCCATTCTCAAACCTAAATCAAAACAAAAGGGTAGCCAGGCCAGGTCCAGAGGTGTGAAAACACCCATTATGGTACTAAATGGGTATGCTTAACATAACCCCAGACAGAAACTGAAAACAAAGAGGTGGGATAGTTTCATAGTAATTTCATTGTGGTTAGCTCCAGTGACCACCAGCACTCTAGCCAGAACTGACGAAGTAGCTTGGATGAGCGGCAAAACGTCTTCAACCAAATAAACTTTGTCCAGTTGACAAATTGAATTTCTCCCTTTACTACAGCAGATTAGGACAAGCTGTTGAATCTGAGCCTTACAGACTATAGTTTTAGTTTTACTGGCAAATAAGCAAGGAATGGATACAGTGTGACATGGATGGAAAACATAGCTCTTATTGTATGCATCATACTTTCCAAATCATTTATTTGAATGTTTGAGTCATTTTGGTTGTGTGGGGAGAGCCGTGGAGTGTGTGAAGAAGAGCTATGAAAGCAACAGAGCCAGTGACCTTTCAGGGTACCAGAACCACACGCATGGTGTTGGTATAACCAGATCCAGGGCGCCAGCCGGTGAGGATGATGACTACATCTCCTTCTTTGAAGAAGCCTCGAGCTTTACCTGCAACAGTGATGGAAAGTAGTTGGTCACCTGTGCACTTAAAAGTCCCATGGCATGAAATTTTCACTTTCTGAGGTTTTTGAACGTTAATGTGAGCTCCCCTACCCCGTTTAGCCCCCCCCCATGGTTAAAAGTTGTGAAATGTCTAAACTGAGCATTTGCGATCCTTTTCTGCATTAGAAAAAAATCAGAGCTCAAACGGGTGATTTTGAACAAGGAAACTTATTGACGTCAGCTCGAAAAAAGAAATGCAAATGCAGTTCCACCCCCGTCTGTCTCTACTCAGCGTCTCTGTAAATCACGCCCAGAGAGTTTGGACTGCAGAGGAGCTACGCAATGCGAAATGTGTTTTTTTATTTGCCTGGAGGAACTTGCGAGTGTTTCTAGGCTCGGAAGTCCTTTATCTGAGCCTGTGGATATCTGAAACAGCAGTGGTTTAATTTTATTTTCTGTGGAAATGTGTTTATTTTTCAATGGAAGGGTTCTCATCTCTCTCCGCGCAAAAACACGGAAGTGGGTCAGAGCGCACAGGTACAGCTGAGAGCGGAGAGTTTGGCCACGCCCCCACCCTCTACTATAGGCCATCTCTGTCCTCCTCATTTGCATTCAAGCAACAACGCCCATAATGGAGTGTTCCAGAGTGACATTATGACTCTCTCATCTTATCTCTCTCTCATGCACTGAGTGTTGATTTTGAAGAAGGATTCATTTACAGTATAGGGAACCATTAAGGAGCCATATAAAAGCATCAAGAAGTACCATGTCATGGGACCTTTAACATTTAAAATAGATCATTGACTTTACCCATTTCCATTGCAAAGCTGACACGCATGTCCACATCCTCAGCCCAAACATCATGGGAAGGCTTATTGTAGAGAACTGGGAAGATGCCACGGTACAGATGGGCTTGGCGAGCAGTCTGCGCATTGCGAGTAACAGCAATAATGGGGGCACGAGGTCTGTACCTAGAGATCAGGTGAGCGGACCTACAAAATGCACAAAACAACAATTAAATACTAAATTCTACATTTAGTAATAAGGAAAAAAAAACACACATTTTTAGTTTGCAAACAGTTTAATTTTCTCTGGAATTCATGCACATAAAATCACAAGACCATATAAACCAGGCAAAAATAGTTTAAAATGGCTTGGAATTGACATTCCTTTAATTTATTGCGGTAAATATTTTCATATTAATTAAAACTGTGTCCCATCAGGATTTTAATTAACATTCATTGTAATTTGATTAAAGCTCAACTTCACTCACTCCACCTACTGCTATGTTTACACATTCACACAAGGGAAGTAAGATTCAAAGGGTTAAGGACAGGGGCAGTGCATCACAGACTCCTTACCTCTGACACAAACACTACTGCATCTTCCGTCTTACCTTCCACTCTTGGTGAGAACTATAATGGCACTAGCACAGGACTTGAATGAGGCCTCCACAGCTCCCACAGCTACAGCCTCAGAGGGGTCTCTGGTCAGCTGGGAGTGTCTTCTGAGCTCCTCAAACAGCTGTCTATGGAAGGTGGCTGCCTCTGCCTCTCGAGCTATCTGTGCGCCGAGGTGTCATGGGCATGAGTGGGTGAAGCAAGGAAGGTCACTCACACACACAGTTTGTTCTCAAATAAATGATACATTTTTGTGCACAAATAGTTTGGGAGAGTTTTGCTGAAGTGGCCCAGTCTTAAGACCTGACTTGCCCTATTCTAGGCTAAAAATCCCTTTGAATAATTGATCCTTATTATGAAAACCAGCATTCCTTCCTACCTTCCAGAGCCTGTGAGCACAATGAATGCTGAGGCTAGAATCTTAAAGGATGCCTCGACTGCCCCAATGGCAATAGCCTCAGCCGGATCTTTGCAGTGTGGTGTGGAGCGGCGCAGGTCCTCAAACACCTGCCGATGGAACATGGCCGCCTCGGCCTCACGAGCGATCTATCACATCCCAGGGCAAGAAAGAGACAAGGCATTCACACAGCAGGCACACAAATGCAAGGAGAAAAGGAGAAAACACACAGAACACACAGTTAATGCGAAAGACAGATAGGCCATCAATGTTGGACAAAATAGCACAGAAAAAGACAGACAGGAACCAGAAATGGAGAAAGAAAAATGTCAGTAATTGGTAGTAGAGTAAAGGAGGAAAGAGGGGAAAAAAATAAATAAATGTTGAAACAAATTGAAATTGTACCAAAATCATTCACAGATTTTTTTTAAAGATGGATTAAGTATTTTGATATAATAATATAATGCATGGCATAGGCAAATTATGAGTATGTGAAAACACTGATTTAAAGCAAATCCAAACAGAAATAAGTTGAAAGTTGCCAAGCAAAGGAAGAGACAGCAGACTGCTGAGTCACTCTGGCCTCTGCAGTGAAACCAGGAAGGACGGCAGGAAGGTTTGACTGGACAGTTGTTAAAGGGGAGGCAAAACTTCACCTAATGGGCTCCATCTATCCCTGTCCAATACATGTTTCACATGATAGACGTGATGTAAATATGCAACCAGATTTAGTACAGAATGAGCAATTAGTGGTTAAAAAGTATTGTAACTAGGGATGTCAACAATTAATCAACTTACGATTAATTGTCGATCAAGACGTTGGTCGATTAAAATGCATTAATTTTAACTAATCGCTAGAGGAGGGGGCGCTACTCTGGAATGTGAACACGAGATGTGAACCCACTTGCGAGAAGGACCATAGCGTTACATCCGCGGCCGGATCTAGAAGCAGTGCAAAATGTTCTCCTGCCCACTCAATTTTTGCGGCTTGGTTCGCTCCGCGTCCCGCTGTCTGCGTGAACACGTGCGCGGCGCGCTGCACGTGCTCCTCCGCTCCGGGCCGCGTAGCAGGCTCCACGTGAAAGCGCAGTGGAAGCAGCCCGCTGTCCGGCCCATTTGCCGGTGTGTGTGCGACTGTGCGTGTGTGAGTGAAATGTTTTCCCCGATCAATTCATTTTTTTATCATTTCATATCATGGAGCTCTGTGTCAAGCCGCATGTACCAAGCGCGAGTTTCATTTTTACAAAAAACGTCCTCAATTTATTTTCAATAAAGAATGTATTTTGTTACTCAGCATCAATACATTTGTGTGTTTTACTAAGGAAAAATTAATTGAGGAATATACAATATAATAATACTATGATATATTTTTGACTCTGTTATGTATACTATAGCTTATATTCTTAAAGACCCTATTGAAACACTCAAATTAAGGTGAAAAACGCTGCTTATCAATTAATCGTAAGCCGATCGATAAGGTCAATCAACTATAGATTAATGAATTAATCGATCATTTGCATCCCTAATCGTAACCATGTTATTAATAGAAAGTATGAGGAAAGTGTTAGATGCCACATCAGCTTGTGATACAAGGCAAATTCTTCAGCCATAGTTTAATACTAATATTGCCAGTTACTTTATAGATATTCGATATCAATGTCTCACCATGTGTTGTGTGCGCACGGCCTCCAGAGGGTAGTCTCCCTTGGCTGTCTCACCACTCAACATTATGCAGTCTGCTCCATCCAGGACAGCGTTGGCAACATCACTGCCCTCAGCACGAGTGGGTCTTGGCTTCTTGATCATGCTCTCCAACATCTGAATGAGAAATGATCAGATGGGGTCTTATAGCAATTTTAACCTACTTCATACAGTAAATGATAAAATATTGTGATCTGACCTGAGTGGCACATGTAATTGGTTTGCCAGCTTTGTTGCAGCGTCCAATCATCATTTTTTGGGCCACAAATACTTTCTCTGTGGGGATTTCAATCCCAAGGTCACCACGGGCCACCATGATCCCATCACTGGCCTCCATAATCTCATCAAATCTATAATTAACAGTTTTGATTAATATTTCATTAGTAAAAGTTTTAAATGTACCCATTAGACTCCTACAAACCTGCGCACACCCTCGTGATTCTCAAGCTTACTGATGATCTTGATGTTTTTGCCCTTTTCTCCCAGCACTGCTCTAACAGCATGTACATCTGCGGCTTTACGGATGAAAGAGGCAAACACCATGTCCACTCCCTGCTCCACGCCAAACTGCAGGTCCTGGACGTCCTTTTCGGAGACTGCTGGCAGGTCCACGGCGGCACCAGGCAAGTTCACTCCCTTCTTACTTCCCAGGCTGCCACCATTCTCAATCTCACACACAACGTAATCAGAACCTGAGGAGAGGTTTGAGTTATGTTTTGTCCACACGAAGACATTAAAAGCTCGACAACTCCTTCACTTACCCATTTCCATAACCTGTAGAGATATAAGCCCATCATCAATGTAAATCTTGCTGCCCACTTCCACCACTTTGGTAATATTTTTGTAGTCGAGCCACAGAATCTCCTCACTGCATTTCTCTTGGTAGGCATCATCCAAGGTTATCTTGATCATGTTGCCCTTCTTTAACTCTACTTCTGCAGTGCCACTCTGTCAAATTGAATTATACAGTTTACACATTTTTACATGTTCAATAAATTGTGTTGTGTTATAATGAACGAACAAAAACAGACCCCATGAATGAGGCCGGTCCTGATTTCTGGTCCTTTAGTGTCCAAAGCAATACCAATAGGTCTGTAGCTGATGCTGCCTGGTTCAAAGCTTTCACAAGCCTCACGGACATTCTTGATGGTCTGTGCGTGATACTGTATAATGGACAACATATAGTAAAATGTGTGACCTTTAACCAGCTGAAAATTTAATGGAGCATCACATAACAACGTAGTAAGTTCAAGTTATAAAACCATATAAAATTATACAGCTAATAAAACTTACGAGGACCAGTCTGGATATAAAACAGACTAAGATTATTCCGGCTAAATGTAGAAATAGAAACACAAGTTCTAGTTTTAACATCTAGAAGATTCTCTGCAGGTGAAAATGACAAATACGATAGCATATTATACTATTGCATAAAGTATTCATTATCAATATTTTTAATAAATATGTAAATCATAATCTGCCAAGATAGAATGAAATATAGTTGATTTGAAGTACATTGTTTGGACCTATCCTTTCCTAACAGCGACTGATAAACTCACAGTATGGTAAAACCGAACAAACACCCAGGCTGTGATAAACCACAATACACTAGTGATCACAATATTATCAGGTAGACAAGCCGTGACACTGAACAATAGCAAGACTTATTGTTAAGAGTATTATGTGCATAGGAGGAATTACAGACCTCATGTGTTCCATGAGAAAAGTTTAAGCGTGCAATGTTCATTCCAGACTTTATCATCTCCTTGAGCATATCCACAGACCGAGAGGCCGGTCCTGTTTGAAAAAGCATCTTTTTAAGTTTCCATTTTATTCAAATACTTTATATTGTTATCAGGAAAAATGAACCAACCGATAGTACAGATGATGCCAGTATTGCGTGCTGTGGTGGGGTCAGAGTCGATGTCCAGCAGGCACAGGTGTTCCAGGAAGGTGTCCGCCATGGCAGCGTTGAGCTGCTGCGTCTGGATGAAGGCAGTGCCCATATCTTGAGCTTTTTGCATGGCTTTCACTGGTGTAGAATGAGTGGTCCTAAAAGAGAAAGATGCAGAAGTATATTTAAAAGGCCTGCTGATTACCTTGACACTAACATACATAATTATATAACATTTCTGTGTTTTGACATACAAGACTCCACATTAGGGCTGCAAGATTAATCATTATCAAGCAGAAATTACAATTTAAAGTCAGAAATTATGCATGAATTACAATTCATGCAATATAATTTGTTTTCTAAACAAGCCATGATGTAATGCAACAGCCCAACTCTGTATTTTAAACATCTACAAAAATGTTCTGAAATGCCTGGGAGTGCTGTATTAGTTTTGCTGAAATGAACCCTTCTTTTTAAATCCCAATGTGTCAGAAAAGGGGGACAAAAAAATTGCAGCTAGATAGTGCTGAATGATTTTGGAAAATCCATTTCACACCTGCATATTACCAGACAAGTTAACACCTCAAGTTAACACATCATTTGGTACATTCAGTTCTTCCCCTCTTGCCTCCCTCAAAGTTTATCATGGCAACAACAGCATCACCGTGAGGCTCAGATAGAGGGCAAAATTTGCAAAGATTTCACCATGACTGCTTTCACAAAGCAGTGGGGAAATAACGTGCGTGTTGTGATTTTAGTGTAATGTCTAGTATCACTATTGCAAATGATGAAGCGTTACTCAAGACCAACAGCAGGCATTTCCACAAATGCATCACTTACAGTCAGTTACATAACATTCTGTCTTAGTTAATACAAACTTACAGTTAATAACCATCATTCATAGCCAAATGCTACTTGAAAGGATGCCTTCTTATAGGAGTTTTTTTTTTTTCAATCTTTACAAGATAAGGATTTTCTTCTTTCTTCCTTTGCTTTTGAACACATGTATTAACTTAAATGAACTGGTGAGGAAGGATGTGCTTCCTAAGTCAATTTACTTGTTGGATCGTTAAAGGTGGAACCCACAGCAGGTAATCGGTCAGAATCACTGCATGCTTCACTTAGTTGAAGAATCTTTATCACATGCGGAGTATGTGCACGTGTGTGTGGTTGGACATAAACTACGGTGGCCAAGGGGTGCGAACGTGTAGCAAGATCAAAGATCAAAGATCAATGATCAAAGTCAGCTATGACATTAGCAATAAAAAAAGCTCCATCTGGTGGTCACAAATGCAATGCAATGACTCACTCTCAATTACACAAACACTTGCACAAGACGCACACAATCAGAGTACAGCAATGCGAAAGGCAGGTATTAAAGGAAAAGTAACGTTATTTTACAATCTGAGCCTTCTTTCGGTAATAAAACAAGTCGTTTGACTCACCCATAGCACGTTGGTGTCATTTGGAGCTGTTTGGTAAAAGTTATGTTGTAGCGTATCCGTTAGCCTGAGTACATGGGGCATTACTTTGCGGTCTCCAAATAACACAAACTTTAGCACTTTTCAAATCATAGAAGCCCGATGTCTTAATCTACGATTTCGTTTGAAGCAAAAGTGGCCTGTAATCCGAGATTTATCCATAGTTTTCAGCTTTGCGTTTCATGTTTGGGTCCCGGGAGCTCAGAGCACAGTCCGCGCATGCACACTGGCGTCCTCATCTACTCGAAACTATGGCTAAATCTCGGATTACAGGCCACTTTTGCTTCAAACAAAATCGTAGATTAAGACATCGGGCTTCTATGATTTGAAAAGTGCTAAAGTTTGTGTTATTTGGAGACCGCAAAGTAATGCCCCGAGTACTCAGGCTAACGGATATACTACAACATAACTTTTACCAAACAGCTCCAAATGACACCAACGTGCTATGGGTGAGTCAAACGACTTGTTTTATTACCGAAAGAAGGCTCAGATTGTAAAATAACGTTACTTTTCCTTTAATAGGCCGTGTTACTAAACACTGCTACTTGTAACGATCTCTCCGACAGAGACATCATAACAACTTGCTGTGGGATAGAGTCAAGGCGTCTTCTGATTGAACGAGAGTCCAGGTGGAGTGAGGTACATGGCAAGTCTGTGGCTCCCAGCGGCCACAAGGGGGCCTTTTCTACAGCCGCCTCCAGATTTCTGTAGGAAATCTGCAACTACAGAAAAGGCACCTATAGATGGTCCATTGGTTAGTCAGGCAGCTTCAGAAGTTGAATAAGGCGAGCCACAGGCCGGGTGTAGGTCCTGTCACCCACCTTCACCTCTGCTGACCGTACTTTATTATCAAGTCCAGAAGTGACGCCAGTAACTTTGCCCACTGGCCACAGCGAGTGGGGCAGTTGAGAGTCAATGATCAGGACTGTCTTGCCGATGTGCAAGTCTGGGTTCGCGGTGTTCCACTTCTGACGGGCCTGAAGGCTGGGAAGATAAAACCTGATGAAATGTTTCCAGAAGTGGTCAGCCAATAATTTTTTACTACAAAGTGAAACAGTTGCAAATACACACTAGTTAGTAGTCACACTTCAGCCCCTTCTGGTCCTCTTACTCATCTTACTCTTAATCATCTCGAGAGGGGGGATCCCAGATGCTGCTGCACTGAACAGAGCAGAGACTGCAGTCTGCCTGATGATGTAACACACGACTGAACGTACAAAGGCCAAGCCAGTGATGTACGTGAGCAGAATCACATCCCATGGCTGCAGCTCACCAGCACAGAAAAGGCCGGGGGAGACAGGCATGTGGAATAGAGATGTGGAAGGAAACTACTAATAAGAGACAAACCACAATGTGACGTAAATACACCTATGACAAGCAGTAACAGCCACACCAACTACCACAGATGCAATGCTAACTTTAGAAAGTAGCTGCATGTAATCCCCTACAATCCCCTACATACACATCCACCCAACACAACAATTTAACTAGCCAATATGCATGCAAATATAAACTACACTGTAACCACAGTGATTATGTCAATCTGACTTTCATTTAGATATTCAATACATCCACTTCTGCTGCATGCTCACACTCATGCTGACCCTTTAGTCAACCAGTTAGCATGCTAAGCTACATACCACCAGTAGATATTCCTGCTTCTTCTGGGGACAAACTGATAGTGAACAGACACTGACCTCCAGCACAGCCCCAGAGAGCTGGAATGTCTGCAGCCTATAAAGTGAAATCGCCTATTCCCAGAAATAACTGATAGAGCACTAGTTACTGATCTGCCTGCACATACATACGGCAGTTTCAGGAGCTCCAGAGTAAATCCCATCAGTAAGGATAAAGGGTCTTGGAGCAAGGTTGATTTAACTAGGTCTATATCGTGATCTCAAGGCAAACTTACAAGAGGTTCCTCCAAATGACCAAGAGAGCAGTGTGCATCCAAGGTTACAGAGCCTATGTCACACAACACCCCAAACTAAAATGGGAATGCCTAATAATACAACATGATGGGTGTTTGTAAAATGTATTTTTAACTTGCCTCAAGCTGCAAACAAAGATAAGACATTTATCAGTTGCTGCCTGTGAAGTTATACAAAGTTATTGTAGTGTTTGAGGTCTGTGTGAGGAGAGCAGGAAAGCAGACACCATAACAGGTATTGTTCCCATGTGGATTAATCTGCTCCATGAGAGCCATGGCAGCTGTGAACTGACCCAGAACACAATGACAAAGAGCTAAGCAGTTCAAATAGACTCACCCACCTACAAGAGGCACAAAATGAATAACTAATAAGGTAGATGCGAAAAGTCCCTCAGTCGTCCAGGTAGAATCCATGATAAAAGGAGAAGTTCAATTTGTCAACAGTTGACAAATTGAACTTCTCCTTTTATCATAATAAGGTAGATGTGTAGAAAATAGCACACCATATTAAACTTTTGGAACAATGCAAAGGCTACTACTACTACTACTACTACTACTACTACTACTACTACTACTACTACTACTACTACTACTACTACTACTACTACTAGTGTTACCTTATTTAGACCTACATCAGAAGTTTGGAGAGTTATTACTGTAAACACCTCTTAGAACTTTTGAGAAACAAATCCCAGAAAAGCAAAAAGAATCAGAAGAATTGTCTCGTCATGAGCAGGTACCCAGTGTCACGAAGACAACTACAGACTACTGCAATGGCGCGCTGCTGTAGAATGAATGGGACTGTACGGTGCAGTCTACGTTTTAAAGAAGACAAAAATGGCACGGTGGATCTTTATCGCACATAACTCTAATCGGCCCGTTTTCGCTTGAACATGAGCATATTCATTACGATGCCGATGCGGTAGAGGTCACGTTCACATCACTGCGTCACATTTTCCTCTAGAAGAAACATGACCAAGACGAGCCAATGAGCGCGCTCGGCACACCCACAACAGGAAGAAACTTTCCATGTTCCAACTCCAAAGCATCACCATTTTGATCGTTTTTTACACCTAACACGAGATTAAAATGAGCAGAAAACGCCAAAAAATAAACACACGCCGTTCATCGCAGACTTGTTACTCTCTCTTGCTTGGTTAGATAATCTATAATTAATGGATGCGCAGTATCTCGTGTCCTCCTTGGTTAGAAATAGGAAATGTAATGGATAAAGCCCTAACTTAATGAAACCCCAAAGCACTGCTGTATGATTAATTGTACCTCGTTTGGCTATAAAGAAAAACATTTATACGCTAAATATTACTGCTAAAGTGACTCCTCGTGATCGCAGCTCAACGTGTCATCCACGCACTTACCATTTTTGCGAGATGCCAAGCGGGGTTAATACGACTATAATGTTAGAAAAAACGAGGACAAAAGCCCTTGCAGCAACAGAAACAGCAAGGATACCCACCTTTAAACTGGAGAAGAGCTCAAAGTGATGAAGATAACCACCTTTAAACTGGAGAAGAGCTCAACTGATGTAACAAGCGCTACACTCCTGCAGCTCAAGGTGATCCCTGGTCTAGTCACAGAACTACTTTGTGCGGATGCTGTGAGATATCCTTCCGAGTGTTACTGTCACTTAGCCGCACCCTATTAATTCATCTCGTTGAGATTTTAAGTAACGTGTTATTACTCGGTTTATTTTAGATCAGTTTATTTTCCAGTTTAATTAAATAGGAAATATACTTTATTAACTATATGCGGAAGGATACAATGCGTTAGTAGTGACTGGTAAAGTTTCTGACCAATCACAGAACCGAATAGCATCTTGTGTAACACGTGACCTGTATGACTCAGGATGGAGTTGTTTCCTCTTCTTGCTAGCTTAACTGCCTTCTTTTCCATGAGATTCACGCCAAGGTTGTGCAAACGACAGGTATGTTTTATTGTGCTACAGTCGTCGTGGGTGCTGTCACACTGCACTGACGTGTAAAATGGTTTTCAATCAATCAAAATCTAATTTTTAAGCGTGACCATGCAAACGGATCTGTAGCGACACCTAGCGTTTACTATTGTGCAATACATTCACAATCTGTAGGGCCACAAAAGTGCAACATTACACAACACAAGTAATGAAATATTTTGAAATATTAAGTATTGACAACATGCTATAGGAGTAAACAACAAACTACAGTGTATTATGGCATCTGCTATTATCTCTTTCTACCAGTGCTGCATCTGTTATCATATACCATGCCTTCTGAATAAAGTCATTGCTACAGAAAGTAAGTAGTCATGTCCGACTGCATTTTTCCATGTTATTTTCTTACCTGTTTATTGCAGTGGTGGTACTGCTGCGTCCACGACCCATTGTATCATTTCAGTGGCTGCGTGGATCAGATCAGAGCCACTAACAGAGACCAAAACACATGCTGGCCCAGGTGAGAGACATAGCTGAGTTGTCAGTCCCCTGGTTGTTAGTCAGCATTAATTATAACTACTAAACTGGAGTAAGACGATCTGGGCATATAGTTAGATAATTCCCCTAGATGAAACAAGAAAGTTGGACATACTTTTTTTTTCAGACAGCAATTCACCTTTTAAAGTAATCTACATTTATAATAGATTTTAATGTAATCTGAAATATGTTGATTTATGTTAATATGATATTTGACAATTATTAAATCAATATAGACTTTTTATTTAAGATGCTAGCTTTGTTTTTTTCACCCATTTCAGATAACATGGATATCCTTGTATAAAATTATTCTGTATGAGTCTTTTTGCTTTATCACCATTTCCATAGGGTTTTTTGTATGAAAAGGTTTGGATTACCTCTTTTTGCTCCTTTTCATTTAGGCTTTTTTATAATTGAAAATTAAATTAAATTATCACCTTATCCTAAACCTATCTTTTAAAATACAGAATGAAACTACTCAAACAAACTGCTCGCAATGAATCAAAATATTATGTAAGAAGCCCACAAGTATGCAGACAAAAGGATAAAGAGGGATAGGTGTACACACACAAATAGAACCATTATTCCTCCATTTTCTTTGCCTTTTCTAGGCAAGTGCAGTCAGCTGCGAGTCACATGACCAACTGCCTAGCCCTACTGAGCATGCTCAGAGCTTTCAGTGTTGTCAGGCAAAATATAAGACAGCAGTAGGAGCAGAGATCTGCAATAGATAAACACACACAGCAGATGGCTTGCTTGCTGGCACATACCGCTAGCCCGGACAGGAGGTTGTTATAAAACTGGACTATTGTGAATCTTATGTAGCCGATTTGTTGTGATTGTTGCATAAAGAGAAACCGCTGAAGGAAAAGCAGGTGTGCCCTTTAAGAGGGGGAGCAGCTGAGCAAAGGACAGCATCCCAGTCTCCATCCTCTCTGGAGGTAAGTGTGGGGTACAAAGGGGGAGGGGGAAGATGCCTGACTGCATCTGTGTTTGCATTAAAAAGCTAGAAAATTGTGAACGAAAAGAGCTGTGGGGGTTGAGAAGCGTTAGTATGTGAAATAAATGACAATGGTCACATCTATTGCGGACAGTGCTGGCACGATGTTGAGTGTGTTATGAATTCAAGGAGGGCTGTGGAATACATGGCAGTGGTGTAGACACTGTTGAGATTTGCTACAGAACAAAGTGATCCAATATTTGAGGCACTAAGAGTTGTAGAATGTGTCGGTTTTGTAGAAAGTCTCAACGGTAGCCATGATGTGCTTTCTTTTGTTTGATGCAAGTTATGCCACAATATAAATTTCCATTCCTGATTCTAACTGCGTGACAACACCATGACATCAGCAAATGTACACTTCAATTGGTAGATCAGCTTTTCGCTTTATATTCTCCTCTGGTTGATAACAAACAAAGAAAAGGAGACATTCTGGGTGCTGAGCGTACAGCACTATCTCCCACACATTCTCCTCAGTGATTAATGCCACTCTGAAAGGAGGCTGAAATGGTTGTTGCTAGGATACATGGCAAGGTGAAGAACAGACGATTTAAAGAAAGGAGGAGGAGGGCACTGTTCTGCTGAATGGCATCACACTAGCCGTACCATTTTTGTTTCATAATTTATATTGTATATTTTTTATGGTTTCAGTGTTCAGAAGGATTTTTACTCCGTGAAATGGCTGCAGTGGTTAGCAACGGTCGGGGGCCTGTTTGAGCAAACCTATGATCAACAGACCTAATGGTAAAGCAGCTTTCATTCTGTTTTTTTGTGCTGTGTCACCATGTCTTGATTCAAATTGTTTTGTGTAATCCAAATCTAATATTCTGACCTTCCAATGTAAACAGCCAAGCTCTGATACTATAAACAACTCAGTCTGAAGCATTTCAATGGAAGCTACATATAGAGAAAGAATGTCATATGAAAGGATGGTGGAGGAAGGCTGTGTTTTGTTTCCGCTTCACTGTATTAGCTTTTGACAATGTGTGGGCCCACAGGACATTAAAGGCCAGTGCTGGACAGATGAGGAGTCAGACGGGGAGAATGAGTCCGAGCAGTTCCTCTATGGCATTCAGGTAAAGCCAGTTCATGTCCCACATTCATTCATACATTATAAAAGATCGCTATATGTGGTATGTGTTGTAATATTCATGAATGTCTATGCTGACTCATGCTTTTATCTAGCATCATAGTATAATAGATTCATTCAAGTCTTCCATTTGATAATAAGCATTTTTGAGTTTTAGAACGCAAATTCTTGCTATCTTATTGATATTGTTTACATTAACCTGCCTAGCCTTTCTCACTGTTGAACTTGAATAATAATAATAATAACAATAATAATAATAATAATTATTATTATTATTACTATTATTATTATTATTATTATTATTATTATTATTATTATTATTATTATTATTATTATAGCCACAAGCAGCGATGATCGGCCCTCACTTGCACTCACAAGCCCGGCAAAAACTTTGTCGTAGCCAAACCAAATTTGGTACACAGAAACACCGTTGCTAGGCGACCAAGAGAAAGTCAGCCATATTGGACCGAGCACGTGACCCGGTAACGAAGGCAAATTTTCCTGTCCTCGTATTTTAACGAACTCCTCCTCGGGTTTTTGACCCAGACTCACCAGAATCGTGCTGAATCATCTCGACAAGTGGGACATTAAAAGTTATTAAAAGCGTACTAAAAGACTGAACGGTGTTTCCGTGAAAACGCTTTTGCCGGGCGTCCCATTGGCGAGGACAGACGTTTGGCCTGTTGCCATGGCAACACGGGTATAGCCATAAGCACAATGTATTCTGATTTTCCAGGGGGCGCTGTCGAGCCATTTTTAAAGATTTTTTAATACAGATTATTTGTAAATTCTTTTTTTGGCATTCTTGAATTTTGTGCAAAATTATTACAGTGGTACCTCACCTTACGAATGACCCAACAAACGAAAATTTCAAGTTACGAAACGCCTTCACGGTAAATTTTAGTCTCTACATACGAAAGAAAATTCAAGTTACGAAACGCGAAATCTCAAAAATTCAATTAATGCGCGCTCAGATGCATGTCCCGAAACGTAAATACACTTTATCAACACACACAGGGTTAGGTTCCAGAGGTGGCCCGCGGTGGGAGAGGTCCACGAGGGAGGACAACTTTGTATTTTGCAATTGTTCTACATGTTTTAGGGCTGTAAATGCCTCACCACACACATTCTACGCTTTTCTCAGACTGGAATTGGGCTTTTCTCGCATTTCTCTCTCGTTTGAACACTTGAACTTTCATAGATTTTCAATGGAATGTGTTGATAGTGAAGCGTGGGGGGGACACGGCTCAATATAGCGCTGAACGTGCGAGGGGAGCGGAGACACAGGATTACTATCGCAACAACACATCATCAGCAGGGTAAAACTCACCTGTCTCACGACGGTCTAAACCCAGCTCACGTTCCCTTAGTGAGTGAACAATCCAACGCTTGGTGAATTCTGCTTCACAATGATAGGAAGAGCCGACATCGAAGGATCAAAAAGCGACGTCGACACGGCGCCGCGGCGCCAGGGCCATGCCTCCCCCTTGGGGCCAGCTCACAGTGTCAGCCCCCCGGCTCTGGAAGTCACATAGAACCAGAGCCCGCCCCGAGCGAGACCCCGCGGTCTTGCCCGCCAATAGAGCACCTTTCTCGGTCTGTTAGCTCACAGTGTCAGCCCCCCGGCTCTGGAGGTCAGATAGAACCAGACCCCGCCCCGCTCTTAAAGAGCCCCGCTGAAAGAGCGTCTTTCTCTGCCTCTTAGCTCTAGCGCGGAACGCGCAAGGAGCGCGGAGACAGGAGCACCGCGCTCCTCCAACGGCACTGCCATGTCCCGGGATAATCCTGGTTTAGTCCAGGTCCAGTCCAGGTTTAGACCTGGTTTAGTTCTGGTCTAGACCTGGTTTATTCCAATCAGGACGCAGAACACAAATGTTACACTATAAAAAAAAGTTACACTATTAAAAAAAAACCTTGGAACGGATCAGGCCTTTTCCATTGAAATAGCTACTCAACTTACGAAAAATTCACGTTACGAAACCACTTCTGGAACGAATTAATTTCGTAAGGTGAGGTACCACTGTATTATTATTATTATTATTATTATTATTATTATTATTATTATTATTATTATTATTATGTATTTTATCTTTGCTCACAAGACATCACAAGTCATGATATGTTTTTTTGCACTAAATCACCCAGCCACTATTTATGGGTGAAGTTATATATAGCAATATCCAAATGACTACAGTTATAATAATCATGGTATTCATGATTAAGATAAGATAAGACTTTATTGAGCTCACACAGGAGAAATTCACTTGCCACATTAGCTCCAGGCAGTTTAGTGCAAAGAAAGTTGGAACAAAAAAGTGCATGCAGACAAGATAAGTAATAATAATAGAATAAGTAAATAAGAGAATATAGAAAAAATTGCACGTTTAGACTAGTTATACAGTCTGATGGCGGTGGGGATGAAGAATCTGCGGTAGCGCTCCTTCTTGCACTTGGGGTGCCTCAGTCGGCTGCTGAAGGAGCTGCTCAGCTCCTCTACAGTCCAGTGCAGGGGGTGAGAGGTGTCGTCCATGATGGACGTAAGTTTGGCCAGCACCCTCCTCTCAGTCACCTCCTCTACAGAGTCCAGAGGACAGCCCAGGACAGAGCTGGCCCTCCTGACCAGCTTGCTAAGTCTCTTCCTGTCCCGTTCTGTGCTGCTCCAGGCCCAGCAGACGACCGCGTAGAGGAGAGCAGAGGCCACCACAGAGTCATAAAAAGTCTTGAGCAGAGGCCTGCACACTCCAAAGGACCTCAGTCTCCTCAGGAGGTGGAGGTGACTTTGGCCTTTCTTGTACAGGGCGTCAGTGTTGTGGGACCAGTCCAGTTTATTGTTGAGGTGAACACCCAGGTACTTGAAACTGTCCGCAGTCTCTATGTTCTGCCCCTGGATGTTCACCGGTGAGTGAGGTAGTGGTCTCCTCCTGAAGATGATCACCATTTCCTTTGTCTTACTGGTGTTAAGGCTCAGATGGTTGCGCCCACACCAGTCCACAAAGTCTCACAAAGTCTTCATTGAAAGTGCCGAAGCTGTAAAGCTTAACTAGTATTTTTTTGTACTGTCTGTTATATAATGTTATTATCGTTCTTTGCATTAAAAATTACTGTTGTATTATTTACAGGGTAGTTGTGCTGCTGACCTGTACCGTCACCCTCAGTTAGACGCAGATATTGAGGCAGTGAAAGACATTTACACTGAGAGTGCCATCTCTGTCAGGTAAGAAATGCAACAAAGGCAACGCCTGTCGCAATAACCAATCCTATTATTCATAAAATCCATTGTGTCCTTTCTCAACAGGGAGTATGGTACAATTGATGATGTGGACATCGACCTTCACATTAACATAGGATTTTTAGACGTGAGTCAGCATTTTTTACCCCATTAATATTCTAGAGTAGTCATTTTCCAAAGGAGCACACCATTTGTAATGTAGTGTCTGTTCATAGTGCTTTAATGGATTGCTCTAATTAGCTACTTAACTGTGTGTATTTATGTGTATCTGCCTTAGGAGGAGGTTGCAACAGCGTGGAAAGTCATCAGAACAGAACCCATTATTTTAAGACTGCGTTTTTCTCTCTCACAGTACCTTGATGGACCTGGTAAGAAGTAATGGTAGTAGTGGTGTAAATGCCCTGTTGTTTTATGGCTTTTATAACTGTGCCAACTACAACTATATGATGATTTGCGTTCTGATGCTGATGCTAAAATGAAATGACCGCTTTACATTCATTGTTAAATTTATATTGTCTTTGTTGTTAGAGCCATCAGTAGAGGTTTTTCAGCCTTCTAACAAAGACGGTTTTAGTCTTGGCTTACAACTTAAAAAGTAAGTCCTGATTTTTCTTGTTGTAAAATAGCATTTTTTTATTCTTTACTCACCGAGTTGATTTTTTTTTTTTTTACAGAATCCTGAGCACATTCACTTCTCAGCAGTGGAAACATCTTAGTAATGAATTTCTTAAGGCTCAACAGGAGAAGAGGCACAGCTGGTTCAAAGCTGGAGGAACCATCAAAAAGTTCAGAGCTGGGCTAAGCATTTTCTCCCCCATACCTAAGTACATTTTTGCCTTCTCTCACACTACTGGCATAACAAAAACAGTGAATGAATGAAATTATGCACACATTTTTTTGTCTATGATAAAGAAGGTGTCAGTGACTTTATATGATATACTTTGAGAATTCTGGCTATAAGAACAACAAGAAGGCAGATTAATGGATAATTAAAAAGGCTGGTTGCATGCCCATTTAGTTTTCTCTATAATCAAAAGCTACATGCTTAACTAGCATGTATACATAAATGCTTTTTTCTCATTTTTTAACTTGAGTGCTGTTTTGTTAAATATCTAAGAGACAAACTGGACTGACAGTATTGATTTGAAGACTGACAAAATCCAATAAGAGTCACATTTATACAATTTCTCCAGAGGAGGGGACATCTCTCAGGCCTTGTTTAACTGCAGGACGCTCTGACAGTTATGAGTGCTCAGTAGGGAAGTCAGCCTCACTAACCACTAGGTTGTCTTGACAGCTGCATGACTGGACCAGAGCTGTGTGTCAAATGGCTGTAGTGTCCAAAGTGAAGTGGAATAAAACAATTGTTGACTCCCAACAAATCACTATTTACTCTACAGTGTTTTCTTATAACATTTTGCATCCAGATACAACAAATTAATTATCTTTTTTTCCCCATCTGCAGGTCTCCCAGTTTTCCTCTGATCCAAGACACCGTTCTAAAAGGAAAACTTAGTGTTCCTGAGCTGAGAATGACCCGGCTGATGAATCGCTCCATCTCCTGTACAATGAAGAATCCTAAAGGAGAGCTGTTTAGTTATCCACCTAACACTCAGGTCAGTGTCATATTACTATATTATAGTTTAATTGCTCTGTGTTGTTGTGCCTTGTCCCCTTTCACCCACTCTGAAGCTGCAGTTTGGTCCTGCCACCTGCACTGTCCCCACCTGTGTCACTCCCTGCCCCACACTGTGAGATGGCCAGATTGTGTGTCCCATAATGTTTTGTCTCACTTGCTTCATCAGACTGTGGCTGTCCCAGCGGCCAGGGCCCCCGCGCAGATAACCACGAGGCAGCTGATTGAATTGTTTTTCTCATCCCAGGCGGGAGGGCACTGCAAGAACATCCCTACACTGGAGTATGGCTTCCTAGTGCAGGTTAGATACAAGTAATAGTTAAATCCAGGACGCTGAGTTAGTAAAATGGTTGAGTGGAAGCTTTTATGTTGATTCACTTTATTGCCACATTTTGGTGCTAAGTGAGAATACCGCTGTGCTTTTCCCATCCAGATAATGAAGTACTCTGAACAAAGGATCCCCACTCTCAACGAGTACTGTGTAGTTTGTGATGAGCAACATGTCTTTCAAAATGGTTCAATGTTAAAGGTATAGAAGCTACAATGTATATTTTATATTTTAGTGTATGTGTTTTTTCACTAGAACTCTAGTACTTGGACTGAAGTATTTTAATTTGCTCACATGCTGAAATACTTTTTCTCCAGCCTGCGGTGTGCACCAGGGAGTTGTGTGTATTCTCTTTCTACACTCTGGGCGTGATGTCAGGAGCTGCAGAGGAGGTAGCTACTGGAGCAGAGGTAAGACACATCTTGCAGGAGGAAACTAAAATATGTATTCAGCAAAATAATATTAAATCTCTGTTTGTGCAGGTGGTCGACCTCCTGGTGGCCATGTGTCGAGCTGCTCTTGAATCGCCTCGAAAGAGTATCATCTTTGAGCCCTATCCATCTGTAGTCGATCCCAATGACCCCAAAACCTTGGCCTTCAATCCTAAGGTCAGTAATCACTCCTCTGTGACTAAAACACATGTTGCTATACTATTTTATTTCTATATGAAAGATATGCAATATTTTCTCAAATATTTGTTTATTTTTTTCTATCATACACAATGGTTGTTTGGCTTAAACAATCAACACAGAAGAAGAATTATGAAAGGCTGCAAAAAGCATTAGACAGTGTTATGTCAATTCGAGAGATGACACAGGTAAAAGACAAAAGCTTACAAACAATTATTGTAACCTGTAGGACACATTTAAACCTTTTTCCCCTTATGTCTTAGGGCTCTTATCTAGAAATAAAAAAGCAGATGGACAAACTGGACCCCCTTGCTCATCCCCTGCTACAATGGTGAGACAATTTTATAATAGGCTAATTAGATGATATACAAACACCAACAACCCTTATGGAGGAATAAAATATGCCTAAACATATTTTGGTCTCTCTGTAGGATTATTTCAAGTAACAGGTCACATATTGTCAAGCTACCTCTGAGTAGGGTAAGAAACCTGAATTGATGTCTAGACGTATAAACTCATCATGATTATAACTAAATTCGATATTTCTCTCCCTATTTGCCCCTGCTTTGTGTCATATGTGCGGGGATAGCAACTGAAATTCATGCACACGTCCCACCAGTTTCTGCTGCTGAGCAGCCCACCAGCCAAGGAGGCCCGTTTCCGCACTGCCAAGAAGCTTTACGGCAGCACCTTTGCTTTTCAGTAAGTCCTTTTACCCTGTGTTGCCTTTCTCATAATCAATACTGTCTTTGCTCTACTGTAAGTTGGTGTTTACAAATGTGTAACTTTACGGCAATTGGTCAAAGACAGTGGACCTCACACACGGCCAAAACATTCATGCATAATTTAGCATTACACTGTGTCAGACATGATCATGAGTCAGTTTGACACCTGGTTATTGGGTAGAGTGCAAATTTTATAAAACCATAACCATCAGTCTGGTACTTCTGTTGGAGCGGGAAGCCATTTGCCAGCACATGCAGCCAGAAATAATATGTATGATGAAGATCCTACCAAAGGCAGATGGACCTCTACTAGAAACAAATAGGCTTTTGAGCAAGGAGTTACCTTGAGTATCTACAAAGCAGTCTTCTTACCTGTTCAGAAAATTACAGAAATATGTTATGTAGTACAGAAATACTAAAGGTAAAGGTGTACTAAAGGTGCACTTTGTTATATAATAGAATGTGATTTTTAAAGGTAGCTCTCTAAACTAAGACACTAGTGTTTATAAACTCAAACTGATATTTATTATATGTATTTATTTTATCTATACATCACATTTAATCTATTATTTATCTTTACCTTTCTCTGCCCTTTCCCTAGTGGGTCGCATATAGAGAATTGGCATTCTGTTCTGAGAAATGGACTCGTCAATGCCTCTTATACTAAACTGCAGGTATGTAAGTCGGATATGTAAAGCTGTCATATTTTATCACAGCTTATTGCATCTGTTTTGAATTTTAAGCACTGTAAAGTGACATAATATCTAAGCAGTTTTCTACAGTTTGAAAAACGAAGACAAAGTTGTAGTACTGTATGTTCTGATATGAGGAGACTATGAGGACAAGGTTACTATTTCAAGCTATCTTGGTAATCGGTATTAGTACATCTGCTGTGCTGTGCCAGGACATCTATGAAAAGTCAGTTCATTTTATTGCACTAAACTTAAAGCTCTCTCATAAATGAAACGTGACATCTTAGCAGCAGATTGCAGTTTTGTGAAGGATAAAAACATGACTGAACTGTCTCATTTGCACAGCAGAACTGATAATGATTGCTGGAAGACACGATGACACTGTCTGAAAATAGATTAAACACACAATTAAGTCTGAAAGCTTTGAAATGTCTCACCTCAGCTTGGATTGCTCTCCCCAGTGAAGTGATTCATTTATATCTTCTTTGTTCCCCTACTTTTTGAACTGTCGATGTTTGATCCGGTCTGGGCGTTCATCTGCCTGCTCATTCGCCTTTCCCTTTTCACCTTGAGCTCAGACACCCGCGCTACACCTCTGTCATTGTGCTACTGAAGGAACCAGTCTGCCTTCAGCTCCAGCCATCACACAGACTCTCCAGTCCCTTATTACTTTTGATTCCATCCAGATGTGCCACAATGTGATCTCATACTTTTATTCCCTGTATTTCAAGTTTCTCTTAGTTCTTCCTCCCCTGGTCATGTTTCATGCACCCTGACTTCTTTGTGAATCTTGCCCTTTCCACACTCAGAACTTTTTGGAGTCTTAAAGATTAATGTTCATCTTGCTTCACCCCATTGCCAAATCATTACCAAATCTCACCTTTTGATTTTTTTTAAATATGTAGTAAGTCAACGTTTCATCAGTCCTCTCAGAGCACTATTGAACTTCTTCAAAGATGTATATATTTTGAATATAACAGTGCCTGCCAGTTTCCCAGCTAGCACAATGCACTTACTTTGTTGCATTGTACATTCACTCTTCAATTTACTATCTTTTTATTATCAACTGGATTGATTCATTCAACAATAATAGTTGGATTGGAATAATAAATAATTTTTTCATTAACACCTCGCAAGCCAGTTTTCACTCCTCTTTGTGTATCTGTGAAATTTTAAGTAATGAGCCACTATTGAAGAAAGGTTCAATAGTGCTGTGATGAGAAGATTCTGTTGCAAATTACTCTAAAATATATTGCAAGGATTGCAAGGAAATTGTTACCTTTATATAAAGATTTCAGTCTATGCATCCGGTGGTGTTTTTCAAATGGTCAGTGACACTTCCCTCTTGCTCTTTTGAATCCAAGCTGCATGGGGCAGCCTATGGAAAGGGCATCTATCTAAGCCCCATCTCCAGCATATCTTTTGGATACTCAGGTATGAATGGTTTGTCCTCACCTTTGGACCCTACGTGAATCTATTCAGCTCCTCCATGGCACTGTCATGTATCATGTGGGTTGAGTATGCTTTGTTTGTCACATGCTTTGGTCTTCATGCTGGGATGTTCCATCTCCACATGTGGGCTCTCTCCATGGTATAACCTGTTCTGCTGCATTTTATTATGTGTCCATGTTGGTTGCTGGTCTGTTCACTGAACTGTACCCTGCCTACTCTCATACTCTGTGTTGTGGCTGCAAACATCTATGGTTTTGTTGTTCAACTATTCTATATGATGTCATTTCTTTTCCTTTTTATTATTTATCGTAATACTTGTGAAAAGTCCCCATAACACTGCATTTTATGCAACCCCATTACATACAAAAATACACTATTTTGTAAATATGGCTGACAGTTCCAATTCATGAATAAATCAGTTATGTTTTCATAGCATGGCAATATTTAGAAGGACAGTCTTTCAATACAATACATACTACAGAAACGGGGTTAGTGGTTAGGGCCAGGGTCAGGGTTAAAGGAAAAGTAACGTTATTTTACAATCTGAGCCTTCTTTCGGTAATAAAACAAGTCGTTTGACTCACCCATAGCACGTTCGTGTCATTTGGAGCTGTTTGAAGAAAGTTATGTTGTAGCGTATCCGTTAGCATTTGTATTCGGGGCATTACTTTGCGGTCTCCAAATAACACAAACTTTAGCACTTTTCAAATCATAGAAGCCCGATGTCTTAATGTAAGATTTCGTTTGAAGCAAAAGTGGCCTGTAATCCGAGATTTATCCATAGTTTTCAGCTTTGCGTTTCATGTTTGGGTCCCGGGAGCAGTCCGCGCATGCGCACTGGCGTCCTCATCTACTCGAAACTATGGCTAAATCTCGGATTACAGGCCACTTTTGCTTCAAACGAAATCTTGCATTAAGACATCGGGCTTCTATGATTTGAAAAGTGCTAAATTTTGTGTTATTTGGACACCGCAAAGTAATGCCCCAAGCATATGATACAGCACCATGTTAACGGATACGGGATCATTACTAGAACAGAACGGCTCAACATAAGTTCTGCGATACTGCTCCAATTGACAGAAAAATGCTATGGGTGAGTAAAACTACTTGTTTTATTGCCGAAAGAAGGCTCAGATTGTAAAAAAAACGTTAATTTGCCTTTAATGTAACTGTGTTTAAGACATAATTCCATCAAACCAAATAAAGCTATCTTTAATAATGAGACATAAAAGTTACATACTTGTAAATACCATCATCATACCATCATCCATATGATCATTCTGTTGTGGAGTATTCATAAAATGTACCTTAAATGCAGTATCCATCACATGCTGGTGAGTACTGCTAACCACTTGGTTAATCTATTTATAATAGATCTACTTGGAAGACTTTCCTATAGCATTAAAGCCAAGTTGTTGTTACTACATATTTTGTTTTGTGTGCAGGGATGGGGAAAGGACAACACCGCATGCCCACCAAAGATGAACTAGTGCAGCGATACAACCGAATGAACACCATACCACAGGTTATAAGATTCACACAGAATAATTACATTATATTTATTAATAATCAAGTAAATGCTGTGTTTATTTGGAGAAACATTCATATCTATATTCTGTGTGCGTTTTAGAATTTTTGTTTTTGTCTTAAACAGAGTCGCCCAATACAATCAAGATTTCTGCAAAGTCGAAATCTAAATTGCATTGCCCTGTGTGAAGGTAAAAAAAAATTCTCAAGACACATTGGATAGATAATAATTACTACTAGACATTTTATATTTGTTGCTCCCTTTTTACAGTAATCACATCTAAAGACCTACAGAAACATGGAAACATCTGGGTGTGTCCAGTGTCTGACCATGTGTGCACTCGGTTCTTTTTTGTGTGAGTATTACAAGCACATGTCCTGGATTACTTTTACTTACATATGTTTTTTTTATTTTTTTTTATTGAATCCCTTCTTTGTCTGCAGGTATGAGGATGGACAGGTGGGAGATGCCAATATCAACACCCAAGAGCCTAAGGTGCAGAAGGAGATTATGCGTGTGATTGGGACCCAGATCTACTCAAGCTAATAGACACATGTTGGATCATAGGTTCGCTTGGTTGAGAGGCACAGACAGGCAAAGCGGCTCATTTTTCACTATTTCATATGGTAGATTTATTTCAACATCTGATAATGTCTTTACGTACTCACTGAATATTTAACAACAAAACTACAAGAATGCAGAAGACATACAAAATATCAATATGACAATTTAATTTACATATCTTTTATACCGCATAACACTACTTTTACTTGTTATCTGCTAGGTTTCTCAACAAATTTTGATCAGTCAACTCAATCATTCTTATAATATTTGAATAATGTACATCGTAATATTAATCATTTTCAACCAGTCAATATAATTTAAGCTATTTTCTATTTTCAACTGACTGTTAGTTTATGCACTACATTCCCAATGAATTCGCACCTTAAAAGATGTACATAATGTTAAGTCTATCTGCAGAGAGGTTAAGGTCTAAGTGAGCCCCCATTGGTCCTGTACTGACCTGCATATTACCAAGGGAAATTTACTGCTCCTCTGTTTTCACCTTGGAGAATGACGACCTTGTATAGCTAATCATGCTCATCAGTTAGTCATGTACTTTATGTATGTACGTGTGGGTTTGTATTCTCTCAACACTATACTAGACATTGCACTTACTCTGCATATGCCTGAATTGGGATAATGGACTTTCCTTGGGTATGCAGTAAATTAGAAGGCAAGAAAGTGCTGTGAAACATTTTGACTAATGTGAGCTGGAATCAACTTCTGGGACAATATGACTGATGAATGGACCGTGGAGCACTCAAAGACAGTGATTTGTACATAAGGACATTGGAGACCATTATGAAATGTATCGCTCAGAAAAGGTGCACATGTACAGACGACTCATTGTTGTGAGAGCCAACGCCAGAACTGAAAGCTGCAAGTGTCTTTGAGAATCTTTTCCTTTTGCTGACTGTCTCTGGCGAGTAGCGTTTTTCAGAGATGATGTTGACGATAATGATTGCAATTATAATGATGATGAAGATGAAAGGAGCTAATGTTGAGGGAAAAAAAAGAATAAAGCTTGATTTTGCACAGTTTTACACACAAACTCCATCCCTTTGATGCCTCTGTGGAAATTGGTATCATCATCAAAATGTTAGAACTCTTTTGTGTCTGGAGCTGGGAAATGTTACAAGGTGAACAGAAGGGGGCACTAGTACTCCACAAACATACTGCAGAGGCAGCCAGGGAACATAACGTAATGTTTCTTAGTATATGTATATTTGATGTCTTTTAAGAATATGTAATGCTCATTTTCATCCAGGTAATGACGTTATATAATAGACGTATTTTCTAACTTAATTTTAACCAACAAACCAATAGGCAAAGTGAAAATTACATGTCAGCCTAAGTAGACGTGCATGGTGCATAATATCCTCACCCTTATAAAAAAAATAGCAGCCACACTTGCCTTTTATTACAAAAAAGCGTTAACACTATATTATTATTATTATTATTATTTGCTTATTTTCCTTTAGACAAACCAGAATGGACATAGGGCTCTGTTTCTCTTGACCCAAAGTCTTAGGTGTCCTGAACTAGACCATTTCCCTATTATTTCTATTGAAAGAGGGTCCATTGTGAGCCTTTCCCAGGTCCCCATAATTCTCTTGACAGCCCAGCAAACAGCCTGCCACAGAATTCAACCAGATCTGCCACTATACTGTCAACAGCCTCTGCAGATGTCTGTGGATGAGGAGCAGATGATGTGCAAGGTTCACTGCAGCTATGATCTCTGAAACCCGGCACTTATGTTGGACACAGTCTTCTGGTTTGGCTCGGTCCCCTTTACCCAAAGCCAACTGGCCCGAGGCAAACTGTTGTACTTGAATCACAAAAGCTGTACAGCACCATTCACCAGTAGGGGGAGCTCTTGTGTTGCACAGTTCTTTGTACATAGTTAGGACCATGGCTACCTATATGCAGACTCACAAACAGATAAACAACACATAGCGGTTGTTTGGCCAGATAAAGAGTAGTGACAGGGGGGCAGGGGGTCACAGCGGGTGGCTGGCTTTCGGTGGAAGTCACTGTTCACAGCCACCACCACCTCCGCAGCCTTGGTAATAAGTGGGACCTGCTTGATTCCTGCTGAAAAAGGAGCAATTATGGGGAGTCCTTTAATCACCCACACTTTTATTGAGCTCGGGGTCTCTTAGCTTGCAGCTCAGGCCCCCGATGGCGTTGGTAAGGAAGGTAGCGGGCGAAGGGAGTGACAGAGAAGGTCGGTGGTTTAACAGGGCGAGAAGGGGTCTCGTTTGAATTAAGGCTATTCGGTACGCCGCCTGAGCCCCTGCGGGACAGAGACAAAGAGGTGGAGAGGACCGCGAGACAGCCACACCACTGAGGCGGAGAGATAGATGGACTTAAAAGGGGAGAGACGGGAGGACTAGAGGGCAAGAGTTTGGGGGACACATCAGAATAAGAATCGTTTTCAGTCCAAGTAAGATAAATCTGTTGAATTTCCAAGAGGAGAGAAAATTTGCAAAAAAAAAAAAAATGCTTTCAGAAACAAGATGGCAGCACTTGTTGAACTATAGCTTTGGATTGCAGGACATGAGATGAATGCCTTGAGATAGGCCTATAGCCAACTGAAAGAACAAAGCATAAACCCATTTATTAGGTCTTAACGTCTTGATTCGATCTTTAAAATCAAACACATTTTTCAAGATGTTGTCTCTCTTGCAATGAAAAACGTGTTAGAGAATATGAGTCTCCTCACTATCCAAGGACCAACACCACAGTAGTCTGTTTTTGGATACAATGAAGAAAGATTTTGTACCCAGATGTGTCAATAAATTCCCTAAAGTTAAGGAGTAAATGCTTTATTATGACAGATCTTCAATACTTTTCCTAAAGAAGCTCTTTAATCATAGCCTATATAAAACCACCTAAAATGTATTTTTGCCTATCACAGAAATTTACTAAAAATATAAAAGTAAAGCCCTTATCACACTTTCATTTGGTTAATCAACATACTTTTCATAGTACTTTTTGGCACAAGGTTATGCAGATGCAATCAGTGGAAATGAGCAAATCCCTTAATCATTCATGTAAAGTTTTGGTCTAATAAACCAGTGTCCATGAAGGTCCAACAACCCACTCCATCAGGATGCCATTTATGTGAGTCTGAGCTGCTAGTGTTTGGAATTTTGAGCTATCCTCATCTTTTCATGCACCACTGGCCTTGATTTGATCTTCATTGCATGAAGTCTTGGTCCTAGTACACTTTGTTCTCATCCATGACTTATCTCAGCTATTGCAGCCAGTAGCACCACACCAGTGGACAATCTCCAAGTGGGACTGACATTCACACTGCTTTTATTCTTTTCTTTTTCCTTTTGTCTTTTTTTTTTTTTTTAAACAAATGTCCTATGTGTGAGAAAGACAACCGAATTTGATTTTCCTACTTTACAGTCCGCCCTGAGCCACAGTCAGCCAGAGCGCCCATTCAAAACAGTACTGTCAGTGCGCTTTTTATTGAATTTTCAGCTGGGTGTTGCTTGCATGTGTGTGTATGTGTATGGCGTCCTCTTTCGCCTCTTCCCTGGATATGAATGATGGAGTACAAGTCCTTGTCCAGTCCCTCTGAGATAGTGGAGTGCAAGGAAAAGGCAATGGGTGGCAATGATGTTGTTTTGCAGTAATCTAGTACAAATGTATAGGAAGTTTGCTCACTACAGTTCAAACTTTGAACACGCTTTTCCAGATGTTATAAACCTTTTGGAGACATAAAGACAAACTGAAACAAGCTACAAGCTACAAATAATTAATTAAAGGGCCCATTCTACACTATTTTCTGATCGATGTTTTGTTTTTTGTTTTTTACCCCCAGTGGGGTACTTTTGTACATTTAATTTGAGGATAGCACAATGTTGTTTCCTCATCAAAAACATATTAGGGGGTTGTGTTTTGTTTCATTCAGACATGTTTAACATACAAGCCCAGCTCTCCACTTTTTAAACCCCATACACCTTCACTAGGATTATTTGGATAATTTCAGCCCTGAAAGGTAAAAGGTGTTAACTTGAAAACTACTGGTTTATGACATCAAAGTGGAACAGAGCATTTTGAGCTTTGGAGATGTAGACACACCAATAATGCAGAGTTACGTAAAACATGTGTGAATGAAACAAAACACAACTCCAGGCATACAACTAACAAGAGTCAATTTTGTGTAATATAGGACTTTTAATTATGAATTTTGTATTATTTCTGTTGGAAGAATGACATCACAGAATGGTGAGGTTTATTTGGCCACGGCACACAGTGGTCTAGTTTACTAAATTTGCCTGTGAGATGTTCATATTATTGGGACGTTTTAAGTGATATCTGTATTTGTTAATTTTATATCAGATGCCATTTAAAGTTTGTTAGCTTGGAAAAGAATCAAGTGCTACACCTCTTGTATGTCACGTCCTGTATATTGACCGAGCTGGGATAAGAACAGCTCAGTGTGATGGTGATGCACAGACAGAAGCAGATTTAAGAGAGGGAGAGGATAAGGGGTGTAGGGAGGAAGAGCGTACACCATGGCTGCTCATAAAGCCAACAGCTGTGTGGGTAATGTTTTGTGACACCAAGCCACTCTGAGCCCTTCTGTTTGCCAGAGAGCGAGGGAACCGCCATATTCCTTCGTCACAAATGGCTCTGTCATTCACCCCCTAAGTCTTAATTATCGCTCCCGGTTTTTTGGCCACATTTTGCCCAGGCGTATGGATCCATCTGCACGCTGTATAATTCCACTCCGCAATTTACAAGTGGCATTTATTACAATGGCCTATGTGGCATATCCTCTTTAACACCAGCAGCCTTTTCAGAGAGACGAGGGGGGACAAAAGAGCAACGCAATCTGGCAGCAACAGTGCCCACTCCGCTCCTCTCCATAGTCTCTGTCTTTTTTCCCATCTGTACCCCAGCTCTCTGTGCGACTCCAGATTTCCACCCCCGTACTACTAATTTTCTGCTTATACTTGTGAGTTTTGCCCCTTTGTTGTTAATTTAATTTTTATGGAATTCGCAGTACTCGCACAAGCCGCCCCCTATCTGCCTCCAAGCAGAGGAAAAGGAAATAGCTGATGTTGATTCCCCACCCCCTCTCCCTCTCTTTTTCCACTACTCACCCCTTTGTAATTCATTTTGGATTAATTCCCCCTGTCTACAGAGACAATCCTAATTCTTTATTATTTCCACTTCACAGACTTGATGACATCCCCATATCCACATATCATATCCAGGGGAAACTTTAACACCCACTAGACTTTCTTGTTTTGTCTTCCTGTCTCCTTCCTCCTCACACACGTGGCACCTCTTTCAGTTCCTCTCTTTCTATTTTCCATGTCTGTCTCTTTGTTCTGTCATTACATTCATCTAGACATGTTCACTTGTTGGGCTTTTATTATTCACCAAAACAAAGTTTCCCACTGAGCTGCTGGTCTCCCATCTGCAGTGAGCGGCACCCAGCTGAAGTCAGCTGTCTGGTGCCCACATATTTCCACAACATTGTGCCCATATTTTATACGCAGCGATAGCCACGATAGATTCTGCTCAATGCTCACTGCTCAGGCAATAATATTTTGGCAAATTTACTCACTAGTTAACATGTTAGGGACTGGGTGATATGGCAGTAAATATGTAATTCGTTTTTCCTCATATTGACCAGTCATTATTTTTTATTCATTTTTTCCTGTTTATTAAAAACATACAAATGTTAAGTTTCCAGAATATAACAGACTTTTAATAATTGCCATGTAAAAGTATTGCTCCAAATGACAACTCAACTTTTTCTTCAATGTTCCACAGTATAGCAATCCACTTATCAGTCTTGCTGTGTGTTTACACTGTTTCTCTCAGTGTGTTGCCACTCCACAGATCTGGCCTGTAACCTGGATTCTGGTCCTCATGGAGATAGATAAGTTTGATTTTATACACAATGAACATTTCAGGCAAAGCAATGATAGCTACATGGAGAGAAGCAAGTAGTGGACCCTCCTCCATAAAAGTTACACAGTGCACCTTTAAAACCAAAAGAACATATATTCAAAACCCATTGGCTAAAATCGATTGTATTGCTGATCCACTTCATACTTGCCACACGTATTTCTCTTCTGCCCTTGAACCAACCCAAGTAGTCAATACACTGCGTTCCAAATTATTATGCAAATTATATTTTTCTCTGATTTTGCCAAATTGTCAATATAAATGACAGTCATCATAATTTTCAACTCTAAAGGTTGATACCTTTAGAGTACAATTTGAATGTTATTGAACAAACCTCCCAATGATAACAGATTTTTTTTCAAAAATAAAAACTTAAAATGCACTGTTCCAAATTATTATGCACAACAGTTTTAAACCATGTTATTGTTGTAAAGAACTGAAAATGGTCATTTCTTTTTTCAATTAGAAGCATTAGCATATTACTGAAATCAAAAGCTATTTAACAAAACACCTTAACAGGTCGAGTTACATTTGAACATAGGATCCCTTATTTGATAGGAGCTTCACAATTCTTGCATCTATTGAACTTGTGAGTTTGTGGAGAGTTTCTGCTTGAATTTCTTTGCAGGATGTCAGAATGCATGAAGATGATTTTGCTACAGAAAGCACGGTTCTTCTTTTTGTACCATGGAAGAAAGTAGTCAGTCAGAAACTCTGCATACTTTACAGAGATCAATTTCACACCTTCAGGGACCCTAAAGGGGCCGACCAGCTCTCTCCTCATGATTCCGGTCCAAAACATGACTCCACCACCTCCTTGCTGACGTCACAGCCTTGTTGGGACATCGTGGCCATCGACCAACCATCCACCACTCCATCCATCTGGACCATCCAGGGTTGCACGGCACTCATCAGTGAACAAGACTGTTTGAAAATGAGTCTTCATGTGTCAGTTCTGGGCCCACTGGAGCCCTTTCTGCTTGTGAGCATTGTTTAAGGGTGGCCAAATTGAAGGTTTATGCATAACTGCAAGCCTCTGGAGGATCCTACACCTTGATGTTCGCAGTACTCCAGAGGCACCAGCAGCTTCTAATACCTGTTTGCTGCTTTGTAATGGTATTTTAGCAGCTGCTCTCTTAATCTGATGTATTTGTCTGGCAGAAACCTTCCTTGTTGTGCCTTTTTCTGCACGAATCTGTGTGTGTTCTGAATCAGCTACAAATCTGTTAATAGTGCGAAGATCACACTTAAGTTTTCATGAAATATCTAAGGTTTTCATACCTTGTCCAAGGTATTCAACTATTTCACGCTTTTGGGCACTAGAGAGATCTTTTTTTTCCCCCATATTGCTTGAAAATGTTGCTGTACTTAAAGGGATATGCCACCCCCAGGTCAAATTTGGGCATCTCCCCACAGTCCAGAGACTAAAATAAGTGATGGAAAGCGTTTTCCTGCTCACCCAGCCATTGTCCGAGTTTGTCGCCACTGACCGCCGCGGTATCTGCAGCTCCTCCGCCTTAGACTGGAGTCTAACGTCGCCAGAGAAAGATTTCGGCACGCTGCCGAAAGACGCAGCACGCTGCCAGGGGAATCCCAGTTACGCACCGGGAAGAGAGTTCCCCTGTTGCACAACGTGGTGCGTGATTCGGCCATGTTCTTCCGCACTGAAAAATAGTTCCCACCCAAAATGACCAAGTCAAGCTCTCCGTGTTGATTTGCACATTTATTTGCACTCGATATGAATGCGCACTACACAGAAAGTAATTGGGAAAAGCATCGAGCAAATTAATTCCTTTTGGCCGAAATCTTTCTCTGGCGACGTTAGACTCCAGTCTAAGGCGGAGGAGCAGCAGCTCGCGCGGCGGTCAGTGCTAACAGACTCGGACAATGGCTGGGTGAGCAGGAAAACGCTTTTCATCACTTGTTTTAGTCTCTGGACTGTGGGGAGATGCCCAAATTTGACCTGGGGGTGGCATATCCCTTTAATAATGTGGAACTTTAAATACATATAAATATATGTGTAAATACTAATCCTGAATTATGCTTCCCGACTCTAAAAGCAGAATAATGTAGAATTGTTCTCACATAAAACATGAAGCGTTGAATTCTGTATAATATATTTAACATGATAAATATTGCATCGGCAGCCGATTTCCGTAGCACCAATCCATAGAGGCCTTTGTTTGTGAAAGGTCAGCTGGTTATCCCCTCCCTCACCTCTGCTTAAAACCCAGCCGGACCCAGATTAAAAGCCACCATTTTCACCCTTGTCACTGGCACTTTCCTTTGTGCCGCACCGTCCGAACGCTTTCACATATATACGTCCCATCTCCAATTCGGTATTAAGTGGGCCCTGAATTTCCCTTGAGCTCCGGCGTTGGTGGAGGCAGCCTCTAGAGTCTGACTGTGCTAGATGTGTTGTCTGCTCCCTTACCATTCAATTACCCTCCTGTAATCTGACAGGCTCCTCATGGCCAGCACAGGGACAATCACCGCTGTGTGTATCTACGCCGTGTGCAGAGTGTGTGTATTCCATCTGTCTCTGCAAATGTATCTCACATAGAAAAGATTTTGGAGACGTCCCTCTGACTTTTTCTTTCTCACTGGCTTGAATAGAACTTCTCTTAGCCCGAGATCTCTGGCCTGAAGTCACTTGACATCCGCTGCACTCTCAAAAGACGGTGAAATGGAAGCAGCTCAATCCAGTGGTTCAAACCCCAAAATTTGGCATATCCATACTTTATTTCTCCTAACTTGCCTCATCGTACCTTTTAATAATATAAATTATATTGGGTAAAACAGAGTAGAACTGGTTGCCAATTACTCATAAGTTGTTCATTTGGACCTCATTCACACCTGTGAATGTTGTAGTTTGAGCAATAATCTCAAATTATTGTAATATATAATATTATAGTGTGTTTTTTGATGATGTTGTTGGTGAGTTATGGCTGCCACTACCCTCTCAGTATGTCCCAGGACATAGTGAGATATTTGAACTCTGGACTAAACAATGGAACAATGGACTAATCTTAAGTAAAAGTGGTAACTTGATTATAATACCTATCTTTTTGGACATTAACGTCTTGATTCTTTTAAAAAAAAAAACACACACAAAGAGATGTATTTACTTTGTTGACATGTTTCGGCTGCTAGCTGTAAGCCATATTCAGAACTGTCACCGGTGTGTCACCGGTGTTTAGTGTTTTTGTACAATATAACACTGCAAAACAAACTTTTATAACTTGTGACCTGTATATAACACACTGTTGATCAGTTGTAATCTGGTCCAGTCTCTAACCAAAATATAATATATTATTATTGTAGGCAGTTGCACAGTGTATATTATATTGGGTTAGGGTTAGGGCAGGGGTCGGCAACCTTTACCACTCAAAGAGTTATTTTTGGACCCCTTTCACACAGTAAAGAAAACAATGGGAGCCACAAAACTCTTTTGAAATTTAAAATGAAATAACACTGCATATAATGTGTTTTTTTTTTACCTTTGTGCCATAGAATTACATTTTGAAAATGAACGAACTAAAATAAAATACATTTTAATGAAATACAGTGGTCCCTCGCTATATCGCGGTTCACCTTTCGCAGCCTTGCTGTTTCGCTGTTTTTTTTTTTATAGTGTATCAACGTGCATTGTGTTCTGCATCCTGATGGCTAAGGGGCTGTAGACTTTTGTCTTTGTCAGTCATTCTCCTCCATGCCGTGTCTCCTGTACAGTACAGAATGCGTTCAGTTTGCCAAATTTATTTAAATGTTTGATCACGAGCAGTATGACTCCGAAGCAGTGACCGACTGACCGGTCTGGCATTTGGGTACATGCTGGGGCAATGCGGCCCATCGCGGCCCCGCAACTGCATTGCCACGGCCCACAGATTAGGTATTTGGTTGTTAACCGTGGACGCAGTCCCGAGAAGAAACATGGTCCGGACACTGCTGGTCTCGCGGCCCCAGGTGAGACGCACGGCCTCGCACCGGTCATGCTGCTCTTGACCACGATTTGACCACGATGAGCAGGTGCACGTGTCCGCACGCACACTTCTCTGGGTGGTTAATGTGCATCGGGAAGTAGCGGCAGTGTTTCCGCAGAACCAACTGGTGGAACCTGGAGTCCAGGTGGCGGAATCAGTCCTGAGAGCGCACGGAAGCGTTCTCACTACAGTTCTGTGTTTGAATGAGAAGCAGTCCGAGCTGCACCAGGCTCCGCTTTCAGCCCCAGTGGCACTGCCCCCCCCCCCTTTCCCCCCGTCTGTAGGCGCAAAATGCCAGGGCCGTTTTTTGATCCCAGTCCGTCACTGCTCTGAAGTGCTGTATGTTTGCAAGTTTTCTTCCCAACAAAACCCCCAACAGTGCAGCGGCGCCAAGCACCTCAGTCAGAGGAACTGTGAAATACATGCATATTTATACACTCAATATAAAGCTGACTACTTCACGGATTTCGCCTATCGCGGGTTATTTTTACAACATAACCCCCGCGATAAACGAGGGACCACTGTACTGAGCTGCATTAGAGGGATCAAAGAGCTACATGTGGCTCCGGAGCCGCGGGTTGCCAACCCCTGAGTTACGGTATATTATAGTGTATAGAAGAAGATATATGAGGTATTTAAGTTTAGTCAATGTACTGAAGTTTTAATCCTTATCATATGATCTTTTTATAATTTAAATATATTTTGTCTTTGCAAATATATCTAGCATATAAAATCTTTTGGAACTGTCACACTTACTTTTCCTTCTTGAATCTTGAATAGAACTTCTGTTAGTCCAAGATCCCAGCCCTGAAGTCACTTGACATTCGGCTACACTCCCAGAAAATGACAAAATGAACGCAGAACATTGCGATGGCCCAAAACCCCAAGATTTCGTACGCTTATCCCCATGTTATTATTTCTCCCTGCAATCTCATGCTCCCATTCTTATCATGCTGTAGCCTTTCCCTTCTCTCCACCATTATATCAAGCTCCCCTAATCACTGTTCCCATGTTTGTCAGTTTTATCAGCACATTTCTCCCTGTGTCTCTGCCTGCATATGCGTGGCAGGATGGCTCTCGGTGTTGACCTGAGAAGGACTGACATTCAGAGGCCGGTCCCCTGCCTGCAGCACTGACATTTCTGCCAGACTTTGATGGCGCCTTTGAACAGAGATGTGTGGAGGGGAAGAGCTGCCTGCCTGTCTGTAGCTCCTTCCAGCTTTAGCAGTGCGCTCCGAGTGAGATGTAGCTACTGTAGCATATTGCTCCCCGTGCACAAACATTCGCACATACATGAATAGGAGAAGAACTTATTCAGTCGGCTTCAATCGGTTAGGCAGCCATCGCTCACGTTAATGTCCCCGCACGCATACTTCACTGCAGATTAAATTATGCACATTTGTAGGAAAAATGTGGGCCCGTACAATCGATGCATGCACACATGCAGTCCCCTGCTGGGATGCTTTCAAAGACCCTCATTGCCCCCCTCTAATAAAACTGGTGCACAAAGATGGGACCTGGTTAACTCGCCCCAGCTTACACTACCCAACAGCCCTCCCCCCTCGCCCCCTTCTACCCCGCTGTGGTGCCTTCAAAGATGCCGATCCTGAGCTGGTAACCCGGTAGCTCCCCATCTCCAAGCTTTCCAATCTGCTGTATAACCTCCTCCTCCTCTCTCTCTGCCTTTGTTAATGGATCCTCGCCAGGCTGCAAAACACAGAAAGGAAACAAAAAACAAAAGAAATAGAGACAGAGAATTGCTTGATGGGTGGGCTGCATTTGTGACAATTTGAGTGCAGCGTGATGTAAAAATGGCGTGCAATTCTGTGTTATTCAGTGTGAATGCCATTTGTGCACCAGTCCCCGGCACAGTCCCCCGCCAAAAGGAAAATGGAATGCTTCTTTTCATGAGTTGGAGGTAGAGGCCAAATTATGTAGAAGGCTGTGAGGCTGATTAATATTTTGTGCTGTGCACAATACAATGAAATATTTTTCCAACAAATTATAAGAAAAGAACTAGCATGAAATTGGATAGAGCAATCATAAATGGTTAATTAGCAGTGCAGCTGTATACCACAATGTCCGGCTTGGCATGTAGAGTGAAGAACATTTTTCATCTTGTTGCCACAGTTCTCAATGGGAAGTTAAGAAGTGGCACCAAGCTAGCAATAAACCTAATAATAATAATCTCTGACTACCACCTGCAACTCACTAAAAACAGGGGTGTCATTTTAGTCCGGGGGCCGTATCCCACCTACTTTGATCCCAAAGGGACTGGATCAGAAAACTCCTAGCATATATATATATATATATATATATATATATATATATACATATATATATATACATACATATATATATATATATACAGTATATATATACAGTATATATACACATATATATATATACAGTATATATATACAGTATATATACACATATATATATATATATACACACACACACCAAAAATAGCAATAAATCCAAATATTTGTACAGAGAAATGCAAATCTATTACAGACTGCTGTTTCTTCAGTCCCAGCAATAATTTGATTATCTTCTGTCTTCTCAGTTCTCTGTTCAAGTTATTGCATTGTTCGAAATGCTGTGTCTCGTACTGGGGTTTAAGATTATATTCCTTGAGCACCACCACTTGTTGCAAACACACCAAGCATACAGGTTTCTCATTCACCTCCATTTTTCTTGGAAAATCCTGCACTCAGCGTCCACTTTTCTCATTTTTGACATTTTTCTGATGAGGGTGTCATGGTCAACAGTCAAAACGATAGTCCTTTAAGAGCGTTTGGAAAGAAGCAAGTCTTCATTTTGTGCTGCTCTGGAGGGAGCCTGCCACGTACAAAGGTGCTGGAGAAGCTGCTATGCTAAGCTGCACAGAAAAGAGGCCCAGAAAAGTGGCACAGAAAGTTACCAATATATTAATCGAAAATTAAAATATAATTAAAATATTTTAATAGAAAATCGGCCGAGGGCCAGATTAAAGGTCTTGGAGGGCTGGATCTGCATGTTTGACACCCCTGCACTAAAACATCTCATTGCTATAGGTGTAAGGTGTGTGAAGTGTCTTGCACAAGAGCACAACTGCCACATGCACAATAGCTATTGCCGCTCCACAGTAGCACCAGGTATTCTCATTGGTCTCACATCCAAGCACTAACCAGAGCCAACTCTGCTTCTAGGATCAAACGCGATTGGGCATTTGCAAGGTGAGATAGCCACATATTCTTTCCTTGTCATCTTTTGCTATATAATATATAAAATGAAACACAATGAGTGATGAATACATTTATTCACAACATTTCAGTATGATGAGCCTAGAAGAGTGGGTTCTCCATTATTAACAACCAGATGCTTTTTGTATAGCGCTGTGTATGATCCTCCAATTAAATCATAGTAAAAATAAATAATTGTCATTGTGCATATGTATCTGAGCCATCCTGAAAATCCATTTTGTTCACTATTGTTTCCATTTTTAGATGAGTTTCTAGTTTAAGTACTAGTTTTAGTATCAATTATCTGGGTATTGATTTTTGAAAACCTTGTCGAAGAAGAACATAAACCTTGCACAATAGCATCTATAGCACTTAGGGACCATTCTTCCAGTCTTAGGGTCTTTGCTCAAAGACTGCACGGATGGTAGATTACTTAAGGTGATATTGTAGTTTATATGTTTTTTGTTTTTTTTTCTTCACACTCATACAAATTACACTTAATGGGTTTAGTACTAGTTCCTCTCAATTTTCATCCATATTTAATTTGCTACCAAATAGTTTTACCTTCATGTCTGACACTTTGAAAAAGCCTGGTCACAAAGTTTGGAAAGTGTGGAGCTTAGTTTGAATTTACTTGTGTTGATTTTATTGATGTTCCTCGAAAGACGGCTAGGATTAATTTACCACATGAAAGCTATAGCAGCGAGTGTCCGTCTTGTGTTATTTTATCTCGTTATCTTCTAAAGTTGGATATGTTAAGAGAACAATAGTGAAGACAAATTTGTGTGGGCACGAAGCAGCTCAGTCACTTTCATGTGCCTTCTTAAATCAGTTGGCATCTAGAAAAGAACAGAGGAGGAGCCTACCTCTTTAGTCTCACTCACTCTATTTGAACTAAATCCCTTGAAAAAGTAATTTTGAAACATGTTTACAATATAATAATCTGACCTGAGGGTAGACAGTGTTAGACACAATGTATATGTAACTAATCAGTGTGTAATTAATCCTTTCACCAGGAGAGATTTAGACTTAATTTTTCCTATCAACGCATCTGGGCAAATGTCTGCTTTTCAAAGGCATTGACAGAGGGAAAAGCTTGAGATTAATGTTAATACAACAGTATTAACATATCATTATTATCACATTTGTTTCATAATTTTGAAAAAGTGTGCAATAGATACCTGTACTTGATTTTTAAAAATGTGAAACATGAAAAACAAAACTAGGTCATGGTAAATTGTTTGCATCTTTCTTATATTCCTCACCAAATGCATTCTGAGCATCCTAATTATTCACCAAAAAGAGTTTATGAGCTTTTTTCACAACTTTCACAGGCCAGAGTGGAGTTTTGCCATGATGGTAAAGCCAACAACAATTAGCATCCTAATTGCACATTTCCTGATACTGTCACACTAAAACACTCAGACATTATGCATAGGGGATTTATTTTGATCTCAAGAGTACTTGGACAAGGCAAACTTTGCTGAAATACATGGACAAAAATCAGGTACAGGGCCTTTAAAGCTACAACTGAATATCTACAGTCAACTTACCAAGTTAAGAAGGTGAAAATTCCCATCCCTTTAAACAGCCCTCAAGCACAAATCTCATTCCCCCTCAGCGTTTTCTTCTTCTCTTTCCTCAGTTCTCCGCCCTCTCTTCCTTCTCTCACCCTTCTTCTCCAAGCTGGCTGGGGCCCCAGGGTGCCTGCCGCTGCTGTCGACGTAACCAGCGCTATTGATTGGGACCAGAGCTGCATCTCACCTGCTAATTGAAAGCCGATCGGGGCCCTGGGGCAGAGCTGTAAAACAGGCCCTGTGTGGCATTAAAAAGCTTGAAGGCTGACGGGCCACTGTAAATCCGCCGCTGCTAATAGCTGGGCCATATATCCATCTGCATTAGTGAAGCCGAGTGTGTCCGTGCATATAGTGCGCCAATGTGTTTCATCTGCTTAAACATGGCGCAGTCCTACACAGGTGGTTCTCGGTGACAGCCTGATGTCCCATAGCAGCAGGGGAACAGTCTTGCCGGTAATGGACACATCCGTTCTCCTCTCCTCAATCCTCCTGACAACAGCTGTGCCAGCCACTCCTCATCCTCGCTGTCTGTCCATGGGTCTGTCAGGTGGCGGGCGTGTCTGTCTTCCTTCTCCTTTGTTTCGGCTCAAGTCGCACCTGTGACCTTCTGTAAAGAGACATTAGGTGAAGATTTCCACTTATATTTGGTACATTTGGGTGATTCACCTCTGGAGGTGTATGGATCATTGATTTATTTTGATTTATTTATTTGATTGGAATGCTCCTTGAGATGTGCCATCTTGTTTTCGAGGAGGTCCAGAAACACAAAATATTAATAATACACAATACAGTACAATACAATACAATACAATACAATACAATACAATACAATAGACACAATACAAACCTTACAGTTTACATTACAAAACATACACACACACACATTCCAATCTGAAGGTTCTTTGTACTGAAATGACCTGCTTCCAACTTCTTTGTAGATTCAGGGAACAGAAAAAGTGAAACAGTGCGTGCTTCTAAGTGAATATGACAATGTTACTGGGACTAAATATTGACGTAGATTATGGGGACAGTTAAAGTAAATACATTTAAAAATGAGTAGAATCCAATGAAATTCACGCCTATTGTATTGTTGTAGCCAGTTGAGTTTTCTAAATAAAATACGGTGATGAGTTTGGTATGGGCATTTAAGAATAAATCTACAGAGATTTGAAGAGAACATTCAGTGGTTTGAGATGTACATCATGTGTATTTTGATCAACTGTATCAGCATATTCAATGATGGGTAGAACTAATTGAGTAATAATTCTTTTCCTGACTTCTTGAGTGAAACAGTTTGCTGAATGGTAAAGAGGACTTAATGTAGCATATGTTCTTTTCATGACATAATCAATATGCGGTTTGAAGTTAAGTTGGTTCAGCCAAAGACCAAGATATTTGATAGATTCATTTTGAATCTCCTCTATCTCCCAGGAGGAGTCCAAGTCAGGGAACTTTACAATTGTGCATTATTGAGTGAAAGAAACACAACTCCACATATGTTTGTGATAAGGAAACATTATAGATATAGATAGTTAGGTCAGAAAATAATGCAATGAGGGCCCTTTAAAAGTATGTACAACTACTAATACTGATTACTACTAGTACTCTACTAGCGAGCCTGCTGTTGTGACTTCTGCTACCACTAAGACTCACATCTGTTCACCCCCATAGAACCATCATCTATCAAGGCCGACTTATTACTCCCTCCAGACCCCTCTCATTTTGTGCTTGGTAATATATATTTTTAAGTACTTATACCGAGATGAAGTGAACAGCATTATCTCCCGTTACAGCCCGTTACAGTGTGCCCTGTCTACCAAAAATCTGTATTCCTATTCTATATTCACAGTATAGCGAGAGTGTATGTATCATTGAGTATTCAGTTTGATCCAAAAGTTGAGAGATTGTGCTAGAAACAGTAAGCCCTCTCCATGAATTTAAAAACATTTTTGGTTGATATGAAGCACGAAGAAGAGAAAGAAGGGAAACATTTTGAAACAAGTTATACAGGTTACTGAATTTGTGTAGATGATGTATGTAGATTTTGTCATATCAATCCAACAAATATACCATGTTGAGAAATAACTCAATAGATACATGTACAGAATGTATGTATTTAGAATCATTTATATAAACTGGTACAGCTACTCTTTCATTCGGTGGCATTCAGTATACAGTAAATACATTTCAAATCAAAGGAATACATTTTTCAGTCCTTCAAATTAGGCTTTAACATTAGTGAGAGAAAAAGGAAAACGCAGCTCTTGTGCGTGCATGTTCGATTTATCCTCTCTAATCTGTGATAAATAAATGTATAACACAAAGCTGTTTTAATCCTATGTCGGGTTTTTATACTATAATGTAATGCGACTCAGTGTGAAAGGATTGTAAACAGCCTGTTCAAAATACAGTAATCTGATTGCACCATGTATGGGAAAATGTTGCAAAGTTATTTTAAAAGGCCCATATTACGCTATTTTCTGATCTATGTTCTGTTATTTCCTCATCCAAAACATATCTGGTGTGTTTTGGATGAGGAAACAGCATTCATTCACAAATGTTTAACACACAAACCCTACATAGTTAGGCTTTCTTCTCTCAGATAGAAAACAATCTTCTACCTTGTGATCTCATGCTCTACTGTGTTTTTAAACTACACACACCCTCTCACTAGAATCATATGGGTAATTTCAGCTCTACTAAACTAAATGTAAAATGTAGCTGTTAACTTGAAAACTACCACTGCATGACATCACAGCGTGGAACAGAGCATTTTGAGCTTCAGAGATGTAGACAGACTGTTTACTCAAACATGTGTGAATCCAACAAAACCCAACTCTGGTTATGTTTTTGAGGAGGTAATGACATTATAACATGGTTTTAAGAGTCCATTTTGTCTAATATAGGACACTTAATGCAGATATTCAGTAGTCTGTAAATATATGCACTAATACAACTATATTAATGTAGACATGAGTCCCGCCTGCCCCCCATTTTACCTCTCTTGAGCTATTTACCTACACAATCTAAACTCGCAGGCCTTACTAACTTGCCTCTTCACATGTCACGCATTATCGTATCTTATTTGTCAACCCCTTGTTCTTTTTGCTTGTCTCTTGTCTGCATTCCCCTCCCTCCCTCTCCCTCTCCCCCCCAGCTCAGCCGTCTCTCTTCCCAACTCATCCGAGGGCCTGCCATGCTCTCATTTGTCACATTTACAATGGAAACATCCAAATTTACAGATGCTATCAATTAATCACCTCCGCTCTAATTACAATCCAATTAACCTCGGTTTCAGCGCACCATGCTGCAGGACGGCCAGCACCCTCTGCACTCAATCACTGCACTGTTCTCCCTCAGTCCCCCTTTGAAGACACGCCTGAGACCTAATGGAAGAAATACTCACTCCTAACCAAGTCTGAATAGATATATTATTATGTGGCTTAAACTTTGCTATCCCTCTTCCTGTGGGTTTCTATTCATAGGTAGGCTTAGTGCTACTTATACTTCCTTCCAAACTATTCATACTACTAAAGATCAGAAGTATATAGGTACAAAGAGGGACATTTACCAAAGAAGCAATTCTTTTGCAGTACGTTCTGTTCATGTTGCCATTATGATGTGAGTGTATTACATTTGACAGCGTGCATGCTTGATATTTCATACGAAAAAGATGAAAAACAGTCTATATATCTATAGCAGTGTTCCCAATGGTTTCTTACAATATATGACTTTAATATTATGACACTATTTTAATCTAATAGTATATTTTATTTGAAGTTATGCCAAGATTCAAATTCTTACCCCCCTTTTAGACATTCTACTGTTTATTCCCAACAAGAAAGCATTAAACAGATACAAATAAACAAATTCATTAATCTGTGTTTTTGGACATTTTTTGCATGAAGTTGTTGTTTGGTGCTTCATGAACAAACCTGAATATGCTTGTATTAGTGCAGTCAATGTTTCTGGCATGATTTTGTGTTGGTCCACATGAGGATGGAATATGCTAATCAAATAATCCTCCAGGCAGGCCCTATCATGCAGCTCCAGACTCCAACAGTGAACCACGTCACAACATTTACATTGTACGTTCCCCAAAGAACAGACAAAGAGCCTTCTCCGCCATCACTGACAGCTGAAGCACATATTCAGGGCGACCCACTAGGGCGTCATGAGTTCAAATCCCCTCGGTAACAGTCTGAAGAATGTTTTTCATATGACCTGGCTCTCTCCCCTTTTCCTTCTTTCCAGTCTCATCAATAAGCCAAAAATAATGTCTGTGCAAAGAGAGTAATTTTGGTTATTCTGGATTGTTACTTTACTGTTTTGGTCATTATTTATCAAAATTTGTGCAAGGAAGGAGCGCTAGTGGACTGGTGACAGGTGAAGCAATTAAAGGCACTGTGAGCAATCTGATTTTTACTGTTTTAAAGATGCTATTTTTACAGTTTTATAATGTGAAAAACCAAACTAGTTCATTTTTAACACTTTGCAGATTCTTTACTTTTCCTAACACATTCTAGCATCCTAATTATTCACTGCAATTAGTTCACTTCTCACAGCTTTCACAGGCTGCCATGGTAAAGCTATGAACTACCATGCTAATGGCAGATGAGTGACAGTGCTAGAAATATTTTACAACAGTTTATTACAAGTTTATTACAAGAAAACAAAAAGCTGCCACCCTTCTAAGATAAAGTTCAATTTTATTTGTCCCACAATGGGGAAATTGATGTTGCAACAGCAAGGTACAAGAGCAGCAACAGTGGAGTAAAGATACCAAAAATAACCTAGAGACAGATAACAGTTAAAGTCTTACATTACACAGAATTGATTCATATGAGCTTTTAGCATGTTATAATGTTCTTACCTGATCAAAAACATAGACCTACCTGGAGTTGTGTTTTGTTTCATTCAAACATGTTTGAGTAACTCTTTATTGTTCGTTTGTATACATCTCCAAAGCTCTGTTCCACCTTGTGATGTCAAATAGTAATTTTCACATAAACAGCTACCTTTTACCTTCAGTTAGTAGAGACTGGCAAGTCGAGGGCTGAAATCTAAATCATTCTAGTGAAGGTGTATGGAGCACTTCCTGTATTACCATATGACATCACAAGTCAGCCTAAATATGCAGGGTTAGTGTGTGTGAATGAAACAAAACTCCAGGTATGTTTTTGATGAGGAAACAACATTATAACAGATCAAAAATAATGTAATATGGGCCCTTTAACATATTTAGTACAATCTATCTGAACTCCTGGACAGTTACAGTACTATTACTATAACTCAATCACTGCTGGTTATGCCTTATCAGTCTACGCTGCTGTTTTTCAGGCATATCTCCTGATTGAAGAATGGAACAAAAAATAGAAAAGATGCTGTGAAAATATTTGCTGTTGTGGTTGGAACGCCGCTCGGATCCCAAGGATGTGGGCCGGGTGTGTTTGCACAGCTGTCTGTCTCCCAGGCTCGGAGATTATGAGCGCGTGCCTGCTGGAGTGCATTTGTTTGTCAAAGTCACTACGTCTGTAAGTTGTATGCACCTGGCGGTTGTGGGGTGCCTTATATGTGCGACTATATGTGCATGCATGGGTATCAAAGTGTGTGTTTGTGCAATGGTGGTTATCCAGGGAGAAGGAAATCCATCTGTCTTGCTGAGGAAAAAGATGCCAGAAACATAGAAGAAGAGATTTGGATCCAAGAAAGAGGAAATGAGCCAAGCAGATGCCCTTATAACTCCTAAACTGTTTCCCTGTCGCCTTCTACCCACAAGATGTTCACCAACTTGTTTTATTGAAGTTCTTTTCAGCTCTGAGAAGATGCATTTGCTGGTACATAACTTTTGAAGCCATCTACAAAACTTTTAAAGTTTCCAAATTGTTATTCAACCATTATTGCACACTTGCTTATACTGACACTGAATGCCAAAACCATTTTATTTTGGCAAACGCAAAGAGAATTGTCTACTGTTTTGAAAACATTTTGGAGTTAACATATTTCATCTTGAGATGTTAAAGGCTATTTTAAAAAGAACATTTTGAAGTTCAAGATTTACATACGATCTTGATCTTGGCACAGTGGCTGAGTGGCTAGCACTCATGCTTCACTGCAAGAAGGTTCCAGGTTCGATCCCCAGGTCACCTGGGCCTTTCTGGGAAAGTAGGTTCTTGATTTCTGTGTGACGTTTGCATGTTCTCCCTGTGTCTGGGTGTCTGGGTTTCCCCCCATCAAAACCTAAAAAAACATTTCCCAGGGACTACAGGTGGAAATTAGCACTAGTGCTACAACCTGGCACAATGCATCTCTCCTGTTAAGGTTAATGTTATTGTGCACTGTCCCTGTCTCATAAATAAATAAAATTTAAGTAGGTTTTTGTGGGAATTTAGATTTTAAAACCATTCTTGGTGAGTTGCACACTTGTGATTTGAATGATATTCCTGCCACTTATAGGTCCTATATTACTTAAAATGTTAGGTATAAGTTATGTCATAATGTTGTTACCGCATCAAAAACTGAAATCATCCACATGAATCTAGTGAAGATGTATTTTGTTTAAAAACACAGTGAAGCACTTCCTGTATTGTCACATGGCATCACATGGTGGAACAGCGTGTTTTTAGTTGCAGGGTTTGTGTGTTAAATGTGTGAATGAAATAAAACACTACTCCAGGTATGTTTGTGGTGTGGAGACAACATTATAAAATATTGCAATATGGGCCCTTTAAGGTTGGAGCAATAAGCTTATAATTTTATCAACTCTAATCAACATCATTACATAATTTAAACACAACTTTATCCCCTCCTTTAATGTAATCTAAATGGGTATATTCATGTCCGCTTTAAAAACAACAAATGATTCCAGCATCGCAACATGGCCAATAATGGACACAGAGTAGCTGCATGCTAATACATGAGAAAACCACTTGTAAATTTAGACATACATTCTTGGCGGCAACAAAAGCCATAAACGGCATTGTTATTTTTACGAAGAAGAGAAAGAAATGAGCCTTCACGTCAATATTAAAATGGTGTGTTTTTGCATTATGGCTATTGTGCGTGTGTAAATGCTGATTACAAAAAAAAAAGCTTGACAGATTAATGGGATTATGTCTATGTGTGTATTAAAATAAGCAGAGTGATTTATTAGTTTGTAAAATCGTTCGCACTAAGCATATTATCCAGCTAAAGTGTTGAATATATACATGAATATCATAGTTTCTTTGTCCCTCACTTGCACTCTCTTTGTGGCCGCCCATCCGTCTTGTCCAATACTCTCCCTCATTTGTTCATTTGATATTTGTTTCATTATTGCTACTGCTATTATTATGGCTGTACTTTGATACATACCCCGACAGCTCTTATTTCCATTATAAGTCATCAATTAATACAGAGAAATGTAATTATTTTGACGAGGCATCTAATGTAGAGCCGCTGGGATGAGGAATGGGCGGTGACTGGGTGTGCTTCAAACTGTCAAATATACAGTGGTGGATTCATGCCGACCCTCGCCATCACAAGCCAGCCTCCCCAGTTTGTATTACCAAAGCACCAGCCTGTTCGTTATTCTGCGTTTGATAGAGCTAAATGTTAAAATTTTATGAGGGAACACAGCGGTTTTCACAGCAAGAATATCTTTTGTAATATTAGCAAGAAAAATCCCTATGCATACTTTTAAAAGGAGAAGTTGTTTGTGCTGCATGACTTTACAATTTTATATTTTTATAAGGTGAGATACTGCATGAATAATTAACTGAGCTATCATTCTAAATGTTTAAGTGGGTGGTTATGATATTTTTTCTTTCAATTTCTTTTGCTAGAACTTGGTACAATGCATCTCAATGTGATGGAGTTCCTTGATTAAGGACACAGTTTTGTTGTTGGCGCCCCACTTTGACACTGGATATTCTCAGTCTTCCATCCAAGTACTAACCAGGCCCAAGTCTTGCTTAGTCTCTGAGATCTGTCAGACTTGCTTTGATCCTAGGTCTGGGCCATTGTCATTAGTGAGGAGCATGGCAATCACCATCATATGACAGCATGACAGTTTTCGAACAAAGACAAAATAGAAATGAGCCTGCATATTTATGACAACAAATCTAGTTAGTGACTCAACAACCAAGCTCAAATCATGCAGCGTTTTTCTTGTTGTGGGAAAAAACATTATTGTTTGGAAGAATCTATTATTGCCTCACACAAAACCATAAAAACAATGATGGTAAACCTAATAAGAAAAAAGCAATAAAACTATCAAGTTTACTGTATAATTAAAATTTCCATTAATTCAACTTTGGACATAATTGATTTTTTTAATTATAGAGTATAAAGACGCAATTTATAGCAACAGCAAACTAAACTCAATTGAATTTTCAAAATCCACTTAGTAACAGTCAGAGCACTTTGAATTGCTCTTGGCTATTCTGTTTTCCCCAGTAGGGGAACAGAATCAACAATATGTAAAGTCAGATGTAATCTACTGGCAAAAATGGCCTTTTTCTCTCACTGCTTTCTTGGTTCAGCATCAGTTCAACAGATTTTAGCGGGTAATACGAAGACTCTTGTTCCCAATTAGTGCAAATGGAATATTAAAAAATGAAACCCCATTATCATTATGTGGGCTGAGTACACAGCCGTGTTTAGACAGTGCACTGAACTGTGTCTAATATGATTACATGACATTCCTCACTTCTCACACCGGGCCCACAGGCTTGTGCTTGGCCCCACTTTGACCTCCCTTTTCTCCAGTGCCCCAGCCTTGACTCCTCCACGGCTCAGTCCACTTGTCCTGCGGACTCATTCTAAGACTCACGTCCAGCCTCCCTCACCAGCATCACACTGCATTTGGAGCTTTTTATCCTCCTGGTTTCAGGCGCCTGTCCTTTCTTGTTTCATCTGGGCTCATCCTGCCAATCTCATGTCCTTGTTATCCATACTTTCCTCTCCCCTGTCTCTCCCATTCCTCTCTTTTCACTTTGTCTGCCTCCCATTTTCCCCACTGCTGTGGAGGTCAGCCATGAAGTGGAGCCAGAGAGCTTGGCCGTGTTTAATTACATTAATAAAACAGCCTGTGAGGTAGAATGACCTCATGGCCTCCAGCTCACTCTGTACCCCCCTCCACCCCGCCCCACGCACTCGCCCCTCTCTCCCTGTTGTTTAGCTGGCCTGGGAGGTCCGGAGAGGCCCCCCGCAGCTCTGCTCCAATTGGTGCCAGGTTGCATTTCATGGCTGATTGCGAAGCATGTGTTTCTCTCTCTGTGGTGAGTTGCTGGTTACGCCCTCCATCTTGAATCTCCAATGGTTTCTGACAAGCACTCTTCACTGGAGGTCATGTCAGAGACTTTCCCTGGCTCCCTGACCTGCCGCAGGTGGAGGAGGTGGATGATGATGGAGGAAGACCCATGTTCTCTGCAAAAAGCTGTAATGAGGGGCATGTCCTTCTGGATGAGCTCCTCAGAGGTTGCAACCATCCAGATCACTTATATTTTCCGCATGCTGTCCCATTTCACCGGGAGCCTATGTGGCTTTGACAGAATTGACTTCATGGAGAGACGGGGTGGCTCTCTGCATGTGGTGAGGTATTTGGAATGGCTGGATGCTGCTCCTTGCGTCATAAAGTGAAATCGCAGGCACACAAAATGCCCCGCGGTGCAGGAGACAATGGCCCTGTGCACATAAATTATGTCAGAAGCAGGATGGCATATGACAAGTAGCAGTAACTTACTATTATTGCCTGCAACCAATGATGACAATTTCCCGCTGTAGCCAACAGGTCGGAGCAATGTAATATGCATAGGATTCATGCAAATGGGAATGCCTCCAACATGTGTCAGAAATATCATCGCCAGCGGGTAGAAGGCCTGTATCTTTGTAACAGAGTCTTATTTTCATATTGACAACCAAGCATTCATATTGTAGTTTATGAATAGAATTTGTGGGCCTTGGGGTCACACATCTGCCACTTCCAATAAAGAACCACATAAAGCTTTAGCTCAGCTCGGGAGAAGTAAAATTACCAGTTGGACTCCCAACCAGCAGCTCGTCTCATTGCAGCTGTCTCCATGTTTTCCATGAATAGTCAAAGGCACAGCCATGAAAAGTGGCATCATCTTGTATGGGGACATTACAGCCTAATGTGGACACATAACTTACATGTCCCATACAATAGCGTACGGCGACGCCGTAAAAATCACTCCGCACTTGGCTATTTATGGGCAACATTTCCTCACAGTGCATGTATGTTGATCTAGCCGTGCCGTTGTACCATGTTGTTGCCAATATATTATGAGCTAATGGCAAAACTGCAGGGGCACTCTGGCACCCTAATGGCTCTGATGGTAGATGCTTTCAGTTAGATTGTAAGAACAAAAAGTAGTTAAAAGTGTCCCCGGCTATAGGCTGTGTCAATGTTTTTGGTGTTGTTCTAAACACTGACTCTTGTGTCCTTACAATGTCATTTATCTGAAAGAAGGACATGAAAAATATGGCTTGGGAACATGTTTCAGATGTTTATTTGATAAAAAGCCATCTGATGATGAAATAAGATCATTGCATGTCCCCTTGGGTCAGCTTTTAAATCTTTTCCTAAAGCATGCCACACACAGAAGCTTCATATTGTTTTCCTTTTTCTTACTATAGATGCTTGTTTATTGATCAAAAATACCTTTTCCAATTTATGCTTGACATTTTGATGCTTTATCCTTGTGACATTGAATTAATTCTCTCATTGTTGACAAAGTATTAACTGCCTTTAATAGCTGTACAAACATCTTTATAGCTGTAATTATTCCCTATATCCTCCTGCCTTCCTCTGTTCTAGTTTAAACCTTCTTCTCTGTCAGCTTTGTTATTTGTTTGGAGTATTTTCATTAGATTTCCAAGCTGGCAATTAGAGTCCCCTCTCCAAAGCGAAAACCGAATTGCGCCACTCCATGCCCCATCTCTTTATTGCATGGTTAAGCACCCTTCAGACTCACATGGTTATTAATACCATGGCTACTAAATCACACAAAATGCATTGTGGCTAACTGGGTTACCGCATTGTTTACTTTGCCTCAAAACATCAGGTTAAACAAATTTACCTTTCGCCTCTTTCACTTTCTCTGTCCTCCCTTTCCCCACTTTTATACATGGGCACAAAGAGGCACTGAGAGGAAAGTTAATTAGATCGAGGTCCAGGGAGGTAATGGAAAGGGGCTGTATGGAAACAGATGGCCCAGGATTTATTAACTTGCAGGAGCGCTTGAAGGAAGCCACTGTGACCAGACCAGTCACTGTCTGGGTGTGGGCTAGCAGGCAGGCAGGCAGCATACAGGTAGAGGCTGTCACTACCCAAAAATAGCTTGCAGATTTATCTCTGTGTTGTTGCAAATCATCTATCAGGGAGATGGGGGACAGTGGATGCAATCTGGCTCCCTACTTGACAGTGATACTTAATGCCTTTCAAGTCATGCAAGTATAAAACTCGCACAAAATTAATTTCATGCACTTGTTGATGTATTGCTTGAAATCCAAACTATACAAGGATGACACTGTAATTTCTATATACGCAAAAATTATTTGGCTGAAAACATCTAGAAAGTGGTAGCTTGAAGTCCCTCTTTCAAAATACTAACTCCAGCCACCAGAGGCCCGTGAAGTTACATTAACATTTAACATTTTTGTTAAATGTTAAATGTTTTTGTTAAACTAGTTAAACATTTTTGTTAAACTAGTTAAACATCCTTCTGGATTATGTGAGTCTGTCGACTAGAACCAGAAGCAGTAGAGCATGTTATTTTAAAGAGCATGTTATTTTAAACTGTAAGGTACAATGATAAGAGATGGACTTTAAGACATGAATTTCAAAAAGAGAAAATGGTTACATTTAATTTGTGTAATATACTAATTGGGGCACCGGAGAAGTTTAAATTGTTATTTAAATTTTTAAGGGAAATTGACCTTATTAAAAAAATTTAATTATTATTTTGTATAAGTAAGATAAGATAAGATAAGATAAGATAAGCCTTTATTGATCTCACACAGGAGAAATTTACTCGCCACAGTAGCTCCAGGACATTTGGACAAGAGGGAAAAAGTGCATGCAGGCAGGGAGGGGATAAAGTAAGTAATAAATAATACAAATAGTAATACGTAGTAATAATAATAATAATGGAAAAGAGTAATAATGATACTAGTAACAACAAGCATCAACATGAAAAAGGAGGATATTGCATGTCTGGCTTACAGTATATGTTAGAATTGTACAGTCTGATGGCGGTGGGGATGAAGGATCTGCGGTAGCGGTCCTTCTTGCACTGGGGGTGTCTTAGTCGGCTGCTAAAGGAGCTGCTCAGCTCCTCAATAGTCCGGTGCAGAGGGTGAGAGGTGTCGTCCTTAATGGACATGAATTTGGCCAGTACCCTCCTCTCACCCACCTCCTCTACAAAGTCCAGAGGACAGCCCAGGACAGAGCTGGCCCTCTTAACCTGCTTATTCAGTCTTTTTCTGTCCCGCTCTGTGCTGCTCGGGGCCCAGCAGACGACAGCGTAGAGGAGAGCAGAGGCCACCACAGAGTCATAAAAAGTCTTGAGCAGAGGCCTGCACACTCCAAAGGACCTCAGTCTCCTCAGGAGGTGGAGGCGACTTTGGCCCTTCTTGTATAAGGCGTCGGTGTTGTGGGACCAGTCCAGTTTATTGTTGAGGTGAACACCCAGGTACTTGAAACTGTCCACAGTCTCTATGTCCTGCCCCTGGATGTTCACCGGTGAGTGAGTTAGTGGTCTCCTCCTGAAGTCGATCACCAGCTCCTTTGTCTTACTGGTGTTAAGGCACAGGTGGTTGCGCCCACACCAGTCCACAAAGTCACTGATGACCGAGCGGTACTCCAGCTCGTTCCCCTCAGACACACAGCCCACAATGGCTGAGTCGTCGGAGAACTTCTGGAGATGGCAGCTGTCCGTGTTGTATGTGAAGTCTGAGGTGTAGATGGTGAAGAGGAAGGGGGAGAGGACAGTACCCTGGGGGGCCCCAGTGCTGCAGACTACCACCTCTGACTCACAGCCGCGCAGCCGCACGTACTGTGGACAGTCAGTGAGGTAGTCGATGGTCCAGGCAGCGAGATGTCCATCCACTCCCGCGTCCTCCAGCTTCCCCCGCAGCAGCGCCGGCCTGATGGTGTTGAAGGCACTGGAGAAGTCAAAGAACATGACTCTCACAGCACTCCCGGCGGTCTCAAGGTGGGTGAGCGCCCGCTGCAGAAAGTAGATGACGGCGTCCTCTACTCCTACGTTTGGCTTGTAGGCAAACTGCAGCGGGTCCAGGGTGGGGCTCACCACAGAGCGGAGGTGGCTGAGGATCACCCTCTCCATGGTCTTCATGAGGTGGGAGGTCAAGGCGACTGGTCTGTAGTGGGCCGGTTCCCTGGCGTTTGTTGTTTTGGGAACCGGGACCACACAGGAGGTCTTCCACAGGACGGGGACCTTCTCCAGGCTGAGGCTCAGATTGAACATGTAGCAGAGAACCTCACAGAGCTGGTCTGCACAGGTTCTCAGCAGCCTGGGGCAGATACCCTCGGGTCCTGCGGATTTCCTCTGCCTGAGTCGCCTAAGCTCCCTCCTCACCTCGTCCGGTGTGATGGAGAGGGGGAAGAGGGTGGGGGGACTGGGGTGGCCTGCAGGCGGTGGTGGTAGTGGGGGTGGAGGGGCGCTGGAGCTGGGTTGAGTCCGTGTGAAGGGGAAGGGGGGTATGGCTACTGGCCCAGGAAGGTGTGAAGAGGAGGAGGGGGGGGTCGGCAGAGGGGCAGGAGGGGTGGGGGGCAAGTCAAATTTGTTGAAATAACAGTTCAATTCGTCCGCCCAGCACTGATCACCATCAGCTGTCCCTCTGTCACTCTGTCCAAAACCAGACATGCTCCTCAGTCCTCTCCACACGCCCCGTGCGTTGTTTTGGGCCAGCTGCTCCTCCATCCTCCTCCCGTAGTCCTTCTTAGCCCGTCTGATCCTCCACTGAAGCTCTCTCTGGACCCTTTTCTGCTCCTCTCTGTCCCCTGAGTTGAAAGCCCTTTTCTTCTGGTTCAGGAGGGCTTTAAGCTCAGGGGTGACCCAAGGGTGGTTGTTGTGGAAACACCGTACCCTCCTGGTTGGCACAGTGTTCTCCACGCAGAAGTTGATATAGTCTGTGATGCAATGGGTCAGGCCGTTGATGTCGTTTCCATAAGAGTCAGTGAAAATGTCCCAGTCAGTGTTCTGGAAACAGTCTCTCAGACTCTCACAGGCCTCCTGAGTCCAAAGCTTCACAGACCGCTTCCGCACAGATTCTTTCCGCACCCTGGGTGTGTATTGCGGGAGCAGGTAAACCAGACAGTGATCCGAGCGTCCGAGCGGGGGGAGGGGGGCGGTGGTGTAAGCGTCTTTGATGTTGGCGTAAAACAAATCCAGAGTCTTATTGTCTCTCGTGTGACCAAAAACATGCTCACATGGCATACTTTCAGGATTGCAAAGGAGCGCCAAATCCATGAGAGGTATGTGCTTCTGCATGCTTTTAAATATGCAATGCAATAAAATTATTGAGATGTATTTTAGCCTTTGTTGTACAGTGTGCTTGCTCAAGAACCATTTAAATAATTGTAAGTAAATACTAGATTTGTAGTGCCTAAGTAGCCTAAGGTCAACATTAGCTCATCATGTTTGTAATTTGCTTTTCTGTAAAGGTGAGGTATTATAAAAGCAGCAAGTCATTTTGCACCGTGACAGACACATTTAAACCATCATGTTTCACTTATGCAGATGAAGGAATGGTAAATAGGTTAAAGAATAAACAATATAAAGGAACATCACGCAGTGCAATATTCAGAGCCTAACCTTGACTGCTCAGAGACACAAAACACATTCTTTAGACAGCAAAACAAACATTTCCTGTCCTTCCAGCACAATAAGCAGTACTATATTGGATGGAAGCACACTATTGGGAAAAGAAAATTCTCAGAAAATAAGTATAAAACAACAATATGATGTGGAGCCCCAGAGGTCCCCACACTTCCAAAGAAAGGTGGATCTGTGTGTAAACTCAAGCTGAGTCACACAGCGCACAGAAATACGAGCCCATATAGTGAGTGAATAGGAGCGCCTGGTCTGTCCTGTCTATGGATGGCCAATAGTTTAATGAATATAATTTATCATCAGAGAGGGCAAGTGGAGATGTGCTGCTAGTTTTTCCCCACATTTCTCAGATTGTGGGGCAGGTCTTCTTGGATTGCATACTTTGTCCTAGTTTAGACCTGGTTTGATAATTTATGAGATTACTATTACTACTAGATAATTTACTGCAATAATGTTTGGAGTTACAGAACCATTCACAATGAAAGTTATTAGTATGTCTGTATAAGCTCTCAGTTGTCCAGGATTAGTCCATAGCAAAAAAAAAAAAACTGAAAATGAAGCTTTATGTTTACAATTGATTAATAATTGTGATTGAAATGGAATGTAATGAGGAAAGGTTTTACAGTCACTATCGGTGTTGGTGTTTGGAAAAGGGAAGAGGGGGCAGATAACATAAGATAACTCTTCTTTCTGCTCCCTTTCATTCAATATTTTGTTATTTGTTATCACAAATGTTGATGTCTTTTTATACTTATGAATGAAATAAATAAAATAAATAAAAAAAACAAAAAAAAACAAAACAAAAAAACAAACAAACTATGAAAACTGAAAACTGGACTTTTTTTTTTTTTTTTTAAGAGAATGTTTTATTATTCATCCAAGTAGCTTCTTCAGTACTGACAGGGTTCTGTGACTTTCTTAATAAGTATCTGTCTGAAGGCTAATGACAGTGAAACTGACACACAAACACACACTAGTGGTTTATAGTAAAGAGTCTGTTATTTCTGGAGTCTGTTAGTTCAGTCCATTGAACTACCCTGAAGTGTGAACTGTCACCTCAGTCATATTTTGCACAATCATTCAAGTGCCTCTAAGCATCTATTAGCAAACCCTGATTAGCCCTATTGGTTTTTGTTTTGGATCTGATTATGGAGCTGTTAATGGGTGACAGATTGTACATTAAGCCCCCATTCCTGTTCAGAGAAGGCTTATTTTTTCTGCCAAATCGTGGTTGTTGGGTTTGAACGTTTTGAAAATACTTTTCTACCACTTTCTGACACCACCATCAGAAACATGTAGCAGACGCAGTAGGCTAATGCTCAGGTCAATGCCCATGACCCTTGTCTCTGGCTCAGGTCTGGAGACAGTCCCTGGGTGCTGACCACCTGCTCCACTCCATGATGGATGACTTAAATGCAGACTACCAAGGCCTGGACAAAGTGTGTTGTCTGGAACTTCTAGACACCAGGTATGTATCATTAATATGTAATAATATTCATCTTTTGCTTCCCTGATTGCAGTCTAATTCAGGATACATTAAAATGAGATTGTAACATTGTAAAAAGTTTAGTCATCGTCTCTCCAGCCACAATAGGGGCAGTATAACTGAGTATTACCACAGAGAGTGAATGAAATGATCTGTAAAGCGTCTTTGAGTGTCCAGAAAAGAGCTATATAAGACTGATGCATTATTATTATTATTATTATTATTATTATTATTATTATTATTATTATTATTATTATTATTATTATTATTATTATTATTATATTTTAATGTTTTATAGCATTCTGTTTGCATATTTGAATTACTAGTAACTTAATAATCAATTGATGAAAACTACATGAGGTTAATGAGGTAACATGCTCACTTTCTGTGCTCTAAAACACCATTTACTTGTGTTCTTTTTGTGAGTGTATTTATGTCTTCACTGTTCCTGGTCTCAAACAAGAACAGATCTTCCAAGGGTTTTAGGACTTGTAAAGCAGATGTCATTGTTTTGATGCATTGAGTTTGAGCGCAAAGGCAGCTCAGTTGAAATCAAACAGTGTTGACAATGCGGTGCAAAAAGCTAATGAAACTCGCGCTTAGTTTAGAAGATGCTACTTTATTTTAGCCCTCTCTAAACACTTTTCTGTTGGATGGAAAACAACACGTGCCGAGGAACAGCTTGTTGTGTAGGCTCTGTGAAGCAATGCCGTTTGTGTGAGTCAACTTCAAATGCCACGTCCCTGATCCTGCTAGTCCTCTACCAAAGTAAAAATAGTCTGTGATGACAACTGTTCGCTGACATAAAGACGCCTATTAACAATGTATGTTTCTGCTGATGCTGAAGGGAGCTCCAGTCCAGCCCAGCACGGCTTGTCAGAGCCACCACACACTATCAGGCTTAATCAAACAGTCTCTGTGTTACATCATGACAAACCAAAATGCAGACTTTAGAAAGGGGGCTCACAGCAGACCTAACACTAGCTGACTGGATTTAGTGTGATACTGTGTTGCTGCGTGTGATGGGAACTGAGGGCTGGCTGCTAGAGAGCAGTGCATCGAGTGTGACAATGGCAGAAAGCAGGCTAAGCTCCGCTCTAGTCTTTGGGAGGAGCTGTGTGGCTAGGCAGTGTCCTCACTTGACTCTTTTGTATGTGCTAAATGTGTTTGAATGGCGCAGCACAATACAATGGAATACATGTCTGTTTGTTCTTCATATTTCTATTAGTGACTGACTGAGTAGTGAGGGGAGCAAATTCTGGCTTCTATGAGCCAGAAATGTGTAATTGGTTATCATGGTGCTGTACTGTAATTCTGGCATATTTTGGTTCAGAACACATAAAGCAACCTGACCTGGATTGTCATGAGTTTTAAAACACATTTCAACATGATATATCTTCCAACAAAAACATTTTATTTAAATACTTGCTCAAAAGCTGCAAAAAATGTTATGTATGATGCATTAATTTTATTATAGTCGAAGCATGTAAGATGGTTCCTCTGATTGGCTAAAACTCCACTGAGAGCCCCTCTTCGTTGTGCATGATATCAACAGGAGCTGTTCCAAACTGATAATGAGTAGAACTCAATTTAGTGTGCTACACATATCAACATGGCTTTAGCCAAGTTAACTTTGACCCTTGTGTTACATTAACAACTGCCCCATCTTTGGACCATTTTATAGGAAGAATTGCCACTGCAAACCAGGAAGAACACTACTAAACCATTTACAAACCATTGCCATTTTTCATACCTGTTGTTTTCCTGCGCACTGTAAAGCTTGATAAAAATAAAATATTGCCCTATGCAACTTCTGCTGGCCTTAAACTGGGTATACCTTGAGTATTACCTCTTGGCAATATACCGTTTTCCATGAATGCACAATGGGAGAACAGACAAGGGGGCATGCAGACTCCGCTTGGCATGCTGTTACACACTCATTATGTACTCTTCAGCCTTGTTGTTTCCTTTTTAATCCTTTCTGTGTGATCCTAGCTCCTGGCCCTTCATTGGTTTCCTACCCTGATGTTGACTGAAAACTGGTGGCAAATCTGACTTTCTTTCTTTTCCGTTTTGTGTTGTAGTGTCAGTTTATAGTTTTGTTTACTCCTCCTCTTCAGTTGCTGGCCTCCTCATTCCATGCCCTTACTCAACACTGATAGCCATTTACCATATTCTGATGACACGTCCAATTGAGTGTTTTCATTTTACATTAACTTTGCATTGCCTTTGTCTTTTTTCTTCATTGCAATCTAAGTATGGCATTGCACAAGTATATATATGTTCATAATAAAGCCACTCAACAGATGTAGCCAATCAGATTGTAAGTGGCTCTCATTTACTGTACATGCAAATGAGAAAGCACAATTGTTTTGAGTAGTGTACACAAAATACATCATTATAATTAATTCACTCCTTCTGTTCCTTAACAAATAGAATCCACCAAAATTTCTTTGCAGACACTATGCTCTGAGTTAGGCATATGTTTTTAGTAATGCAAAACAACGCAAGGTATCAATTTCTCAAATAAGAAAAATTGTGTAGCTTTCCAAATGTGAGTGTGCAGTGATATTCAGCTCAACTCATTTCTGAATCAAACACACAGTTAGATTTTTTTTATTGTGTCATGATGATTATGAACAGATAACTGAGTATAATTCCCATTATGTTAATGGTGCTTTCAGGGGGGCTATGCTTAAGCTTAGGTATTAAAAAAATGTTACTATGAGTTACAAGGACACTGTGACACATCAACGCTTCCCTCTCTAATTTTATATATAAACATCTGTCAGAGCTTTCCCACTGCAAATTGTACGAGTGCTTCCATTGGGATGTTTTCAGATGCAGATGACATTGTGCCGATGTTATTGTTAGTAATGGTGCGCTGTAAGGGGTGCTTATTTTAAAGCACTCACGACTATATGGCTTTGAAAATGTCTTTTTGCAAGCTGTTGAAATGCCAATATCGTTTTTTATAGTCGACAGCCATTATCTTGTCTTTGCTTAGGCTTTTAATCTTCCAGTCTGAGTGTAGTCAAATAAAGGACATTTATATCATGGCTGCATGGAGTGTAGTTGTATTAATCTCTACAGTGGTTGGTACACTGTGGTTTTGTGTTATCGTCCTTATCGTGGTGCCCTATAGCCTCTGAGGAATTTTCTAATGATTTACTTGAGTACTGTTTGTGTCAAGGGGGCTGCCAGGACTTCATGCCATCCATAAAACTGATTGCTATATGATGATGTTTTGTTATTTATATTCTAATATTCTATGCGGCAATAAGAAGATGCCGCGGGATCACTGTACACAAATAATTTATTTTCTAACCACAACCTTTTTTAACCAATATCTGAACTTTAAATCATGTTGACATAATATTAATGAGTTCCCATAATGGGGAGATGATTTTTGTCCCAATAAAGGAGGCAGGTCCCCATAATGTGAGTGTGTATACAGAGTTTAGTCCCCATAATGCCCTTCTGCAGTCTACTACCAGTATTACCTTCTTTGATTTGAATAATTAACGAGACAGTTTTGAGTTGATAAATGTGAATGTTTGACAGGCGTACATCTACGTTTTTATAATGTACTATATATTGTCAATAGATTCCTGGACATGCCAAGGATTTCCAGATGGAATAAAATCTAACCTTATAAAAAACAATATAGCATGAACATGGCATTTAAATTATAATACTGTACATTCCTACTAAACAGTGCATTGTTTTGGAAAAGATTTGCAACATTTAATGTCAGTTTCCACTTACTTTGCATTTACTGTTTTTGGCAAAGCCCTTATTGTTCCAAATCACTTGCTGCAACCTTGTCCTTAGTTCACCAGATCCTATCGTCTCCTGACCTCATCTCCTTCACATCCCCCTTGCCTCCTAATGCAGTAATGCTCCACAGTATAATCTAATGAGGCACGCTCTTTGTTAGTTAACTGTTATGTAATTGTCTGCCTCACCAGCATTTGAACTTTCTTTGGCTTGTCGATGGAGCAGTGTGTGTGGGTTGTGTGTGTGAGTTTGTGTGGAAACTTTTTTTTTAAAAAAGTAGGTTGATTTTTTCAAAGTATAGGGCATGAGACAATTCAAGTTCTCAGTGGCTTTAAAAAGGCACACTTTGATTAATTTTTCATCAAAACCAGTTATTGCTAAGCGACAACCTTTATTAGTTATGAAAGACTTATTATAATTTGTGGCTGAATGAGGAAAACTATCTTTTGTTTAGCTTAAATTCAGCATTTGCGTGGTGCGCTAATAGATAGACAGGTACTTTAAAAAGCCCATCAGGAAATCAAGAATGACGGAAAATTGACATTGAAACAACAGCCGGAGGGAAGCGGAGTGGGTGGAGAGCGTGTACGGCACGATTATACCTTCTGTAAAGCACAATGAACTGCAGCACTCATGCATTTTTAAAGCAACACAACATAATGTTATATTCAAAACTTTGAAACATCTCATCAAATTAAAAGGCCCTCTTCTCCTCTTCTAAAACTCTGGTGGCAGTGGGTAAAGTATTCTAAGATTGTATGAAATGTTACATCTTTGTGATATGATAACACAATATCAAGTCTCACAATAATCTATGCTCTGTTTCATTGCCACCAATATGAAGAATTACTGACATGGAAATATGACATTAATGTGTGTGTATTATATTACACAAAACAGATTCTTATGACCTTTTAGGTATGTTATAGTGCTATCTCATCAAAAGCATACGGAGTTGTGTTTTGTTTCAGTCACGTTAGAAACCCTTTATTATTATTCTGTGTATCTCCAAAGCTCAAATTCTCTACCATGTGGTGTCATGTTGTGATTTGTGAGTTTTCAAGTCAAGTCAAGAGCTACCTTTTACCTTTAGTTCAGTAGAGATCAGCAATTTATGGGCTGAAATTGTCCACATGATTCTAGTGAAGGTGTATAGAGTAAAAACACTATGGCGCACTTTCTGCATTCCTATAGTGTTTCCTGATTGAGAGAAAAAGACTAAATATGCAGGGTTTGTGTGTTAAACATGTGTGAATGAAGCAAAACACAAGTCCAGATACGTTTTTATGTTTTTGATGGAGGAGGAAACAACATTATAACATAGATCAGAAAATGGCGCAATATGGGCCCTTTAATGATAGCAATAAGGGATTATCAGGACAAAATCTTGGAGAAAGTAATAGTTTTAAAATAGTATGAACCTTTATACAGTATCATATTATAATGTGAGGTGAATGCAGCAAAAACAGGACACTGAAAGATTTGTACAACATTACAGCCCTACTCCTAAGAAGATAACAAAGGAACAGGAAAGTAGCTACCAATATTGCAACTATCCAATCTGACACTATCTGGCATAGACAAAGTGAGTTGCATGTGCATTATTTATTACCAGTACACTCCACAACATTGTAATCTGTGAACAGATTCAAAAGTGAACGAAATTATGCTAATCTGTGTATGGTAGTCAAAATGAAACCAAATGTGTGAACCAGAGAAAAAGTAAAAGGTACACTGTGTTCCTTTAACTCGTCACATCAGCATTTGTACTGACTGGCACAGGGCAGTTTACTCTTGTGTCCTGTACACAGACGTCACTGTCCAAACCTCAAAACTACTTTTGACTTCATCCCCTCAAGCAAGAGCCATAGCAACTTACTTCCCAGTTAATGCAAACCAAATAGTACATTTAGATGCAAAAAGCACTGAATGTAAACCCAACATGGCTGTACTCTGGGGAGGTCCGCCGCAGTGCATTGTGGGATTCATTATCTGCCAGAAAGCCGATGACTCATTGCGCTCTCCATGACCTCTGATTTGTTTTTCTCTCATTTAGTCATTACTTTGCATAACAAGTGAAGCTAAGTGTGCTGCAAAGAACTCCAATATATGTATGTCAAACTACAAAACAGAAACGATGTAACACACCTTTTCATTATAAAAAAAACTTAATTTATCAGATTTTTACTCAGGCTAGAGCCAAGCGGTGCCAGTGCACATTTTCCCCCACAGCACTGAAACAAATGAACTGGCAAGGAAATTGTGTTTTAAGAGAAAATGATAGTGTATGATTGAATGTTTTTGTGTAGGTGGGGGGATGTTGTGAGCCCTCTTTCTTGGCTAGCAGCTATGGTTGAGATTCCAGTCTGCTTCAGTATTACCATATACACTCACACGTTCACAAAAATACTGTCACACCTCATACACCCTGTGCCATGAATATCAATAGTTGCTCTTCTGGTGCGCTCCCATACAAAACAGACAGTAAGAAAGGTTCATGCATGACTACGTTCCACTTGGCCCACCACATATATCTACTTTAATGGGATAATGAACACACAGTATAAGAGAATTGTGCATGACACCGAGCTGTTAGCCACAATGCCTGACTTATGCCAGTGATTTTGCCTCCTTCAAGGTACTATATTTTGGTAGCTTTTTCAAGTGGAGTGTCTGTGACATTCTAACAAGTCACCTTGACAGTGGTGTGAATAATTTCTGTAATAAAAACAGTGATGGTGCCAGCTCATGACTGGAAAATACCAGCTGAATTGTGTGAAATGCTTATAAATATGTTTTCTTCTTCTTCTTTTTTTTTTCTACAATGGAAATGAGTTTGCTGACACATTTAGCACAGCTTTCCATTCTGTTCTAGTTCTAGTTTGGCAGAATATACCTGATGTTTTCCATTAGACTGGAGGAATGCCATTAAATAGTGCGTAGTAACAAGATTATAGAGACAAAACAGCTCAGCCAGCAGAAGTGGTTAATGGTTAGCAGCTAACCTAAAGACTGAACCTTACTACTAGTCTTTTTCTTTCATCAACTTCTACAGGGGACAATAGAAGAGATGCTGCTGGCTGTCCCAGTGATGACTAAATCTTAGTTGGCCTTTTCCATAGCCCGATCCTGACCTGTGGACCCAGATCCTCCCCGTCCCTCACCTGCCTGGATGACCTCATATTGCTGGCTGACCCTCAGCCTATATCCTGAATGAGCCACCCTCTAGCCCTCTGTCTTGAGTGGACTCTTGCCCTACAGAGTAGAACGCTATCTGCAAATGGGTGTCTGTCAGTCCTGGACAAGTCTACTACGGGAGTGGATCTCTCCTTCACAACAAATTCTTTTTTTCCTATGTTTTTTTTGTTTCCTGTGAATATTGGTCAGTCTGCTTATTGTTTATTACCCAATGACTATTTCCCTGTTTGATTTTTCAAATTTTCTGCTGTTTAAATAAATAGTTTTGTCAATCCCTGTATGGTGACCGCTGTTAACCTTTGGCTCTAGAAAATAAATTGAATTTGAACTGCCAATCCTCTGGTAAATGGGCAACCTGCTTAACCTGTTGTTCCCAGCAACAAGTCTAAGTCCAAATGTGTCTGAGGTTGTCCAAATTTTAAAGTGGAAAATAGTATTATTAAGATTACTCAAGCTTTACTGGTGGTAGGTGAGTGGTGAGTTTGATGGCAGTAATATGAAGTAGAGCTGCTTTAAGGCAGGGATGGTGAAAAAAAAAAAACTAATTGCTAATAGGAATTTTCCATCCAGAAATAATTTGAATAAAATGTGTCTGCAGGTGAGAAACATCCTTGGGAGACATTATTCTTTTGACTTGCTCTTTAAATCAGCGCCCGAGCGACACATGCAGCCCTTTTGTCTGGGAACAGCACGGATCAACAGAGGTGCCCTGTGCAGCCATCCAGGTGTTGAGTTTGGCAGAGACAAGAAGAGGCACCCTGTCAACCTTTCTGTCCGTGCTGGAACAAAGAGGATGCTTACACACAGGAATAATTGACGAAATCATGTGGTACTTGCTTTTCCTTTTGGCAGGTACTTTCCGAGTCTTCACAGCTGTGCCGGCAAGCTTTCCTCTGAGAGATGACAAAAACACGGATAACGAAAATCTCCAAGTCCATAGACAACACTAGAGTTAAATTAGCTGTGTCTTTGAATTTGGATAGAGCAGCACATGCAGTATCAACCTGGGACACTCATTGTAATTTTGATTTCCATTCATAACAGAGGCTCGGCAGGACATTGGATAAGAAGGTCTATGAAGACTTGATTAAATCTGAATTAAATAAATATTCATCACAAAGCTAAGCACGCTGCCAGATGTTACTGTTAGCTCTTGAATACGACTGTCCCACATGTACATCCCTCTGACAGACACCAGGGGTTAACAAACCAGTGCAGACATGGAGAACGGGAGGCACGTAATCCATCAAAAGCTAAACAAGATCCGCACCAAATTGCACTGGGACTCTTCAGCAGTAGACTGGTGAGCATGACGTCCAATTCCCAGTGGAACGACACCTGATAAATGTGTGTGCTTATCATACCAGGGAATGTTTTGGGGAGAGGTGGCCACCCTGATATCTATTTGTGATAAATAATGCTGTTCACTGATATGGGAACACTATTTAAGGTGCACAAAAGGCTTGCAAATGTCAAATTTGCATGGGGACAGAGGGAAAGGGAATCAAATTCTTGCATACACATCATGCAGAAGAATGGTTCATTTAGTTGAGAGAAAGTGCACTGTTTTCATACAGTATAACTGCTCATGAAGCAAATTTAAAAATAATTGTATGTCACTGTTTAGTTCTCTATAAACTGTAACAGGTTTCAGCAGCAAACTGATAAAATTGGTCTGAGCTATGGTCTGAATGTACATTCAGCACCATGGACAGCGACACAGACAGCCCCTGAATCTTAAATCTGGAGCTAGCTGCAGTTCAAAGTTCTGTTTGTCCACCTCATATATCTTTTACATCCAATATAGAGGGCTCAAACAAGTACATTTGTTTTGAAAAGGCCAAATTGATGCTGCTACATGTTTCTTCTCAGCATGCGGCTATCTTTTTAATTATTCACTGGAATATGCTTTTGATCTGTGCACCTAACAGTGCTGCAACCTCCCTTTCAATCATCTGAAAAACACTCAGGCTTGACATGAAAAAAATAAAGCAAAGTTCACTTGCAACATCAGCAACACTAGGATTAAAAATGCTAGTATATAGAGTTGCATTACATCAGTTTAAAAAGGTCATTGCATTAGTTGTATGCATCTATGAATAGATTTTTAGCTCAAACATTTTTGTATTTCTTTTATTTATTATTAGTCAAAATGTTTTCTGAAAAGGGCATGGGCACTGTATAAAATCACAAGTCAAAGCTAACGTTTTCAGACGTAATCCCTGGAGGAGCTCTGCTTTTCTACCTCCTGGGTAGTTAATCGCATTCAGCTGGTCTCCCAGGTGTAAAATATTCCCTGTTAGATTGTTAGAATGAAAATCAGCAGGGCCCTGGCTCCTGAGGACTGGCTTTGACAGTTGTTACCATAGTGAACATTTTGATAACACTCCACAGCTGTGTCGATCATAACTGCTACTCTGACGCTCACGGTCCTGCTGCCTATGTTCTTGTGTGACTTCTGGAACAACTGAAAGGCATAATGAAGGCAATTATTTACACAACAGCAAGCTGCATCATAAAAATCAGTGGTGCATACAGACTAATGGAAGACATTAGCATTGAAATCATTAGCGCTCTGTCTATAACAAAAGTAGTGCTGTTATTTAATGGCCTATACCATATTTGAAATCTCTGGCATGTAGTCTAAATAGGAGCTCGGAATGTGAATGCTCCTAGCTCTTTACTCTACACCAGTGTTTGCGTTCTTACACTGTCCTGTGGCGTCCTCAGCTTTTGGTTCGCTCTCATTGGCCGAGCCGCCGCTGATTATGCGTGTGGGCGTGGTTTCACCAGAGGAGTGCGAGTGACGTCACGGCCAGAGTGGCAACTGATGGGACGTGGTGGGCGGATGGCGGGGTGGGGTTGGACTTATAAAAAGAAGAAGAAGAAGAAAGCCTATAATGTAAAAATAAATAATAAAGTCGTCACGGTTGAGTCCAAACAAGGGAGTTTAGTCCGAAGGGAGAGAAGGCACGGATGCGGATGAGCCAGAGGGAGGAGGAAAGGGGACATATAACGAGGAGACTAGGGGGTGTGCGCTGTGCAGTTGTGAGGAGAGAGGGGGGTAGGAGGAGAGATAGCGTGTGGAGAGAGAGAGAGTGGAGAGAGCCGGCCCCATTGAGGAAAGATGGCTACAGTCACTGCAAACGGAGTGCAGCAAGAGAATGGCTTCAGCACCACGAACAGCGCCGGCAGGATGAACGGGCTTACCATCGGCCAGAACACCATCCCCATGAAGGACCACGACGCCATCAAGCTTTTCATCGGCCAGATCCCCCGCAACCTGGAGGAAAAAGACCTCAAACCGCTCTTTGAGGAATTCGGAAAGATATACGAACTCACTGTACTGAAAGACAGGTTCACGGGAATGCATAAAGGTTGGTTCGCTATACGCTATGTCTACGCACACTTTAGCCGTAACTCTGATGTCACATATGTTTTGACCGGGGCACTTCCCTCTCACACGTGGAAGTGAAGTGGGGTTAATTGTTCGCGCATGTGAATACTACAGCTGCTTTTGTGTGTTTACATTGGCTCCCGTTAAGGGGGAAGGAAGGGGGCGGGACACGCGTGGACGCTATAGCCGCTGCCTGCTGCCGTACATGTGCTGGCTCGGTGCTCTTTCGCTAGCCCACTTTCTGTAGCACGTCATTAGTGTTGGAAAATAGTGTTTACATGGCAGCTGCATTGTAACGCGGCTGCTCCGTGGGCGGCTGGCGTGCAGTCAGGAAGTACAAAGCGGGATAATAGTAGATCTTGACATCCAGCAGGCTATCTCCTCGTAGGTCTTGTCAGATCCCCTTTAGGTCCGGAGAGGGGTAGTTATTAGTGAAAATCACAGCTGGGTCGATCCCTCAACACTAATAACACAGATTAGTGCCTTTGTTTTTCTTAACAGTTGTAACACAATGTGCCATTACTGAAATAACCATAGTAGTAATAGTACTACCTAAACTTACTTTACGGATATGTTACTATTAAATACAGTACGTTTTGTATCATTATGAAAGCAAAAATAAACCAATGCAAATGACCAATACCACTGTTATAACAAAATTTCATTAGTCCATGAATGTAAAAATTTGTTGTAGGATCCATTGAGTTTGCCATCACTTGACTACTATAAATAATCTATTCAGAAAGCAAGCAAATTATGTAGGACATGTGTGCCAGTGGCCACAGTTCGTGATCTTATTGATTTGCCTGAATCAAATGCTCTAGTGGGAGCAGCAGCCTCAGCCTGACTCTGTGCTGTGTGCATGGACCCTGAAGGTCTTCATGCGCCACCTGTTCCTCTCCAACTACCATCCCATGTCTGTATAGGTCTTTTATACCACTGCTCTGCTTCTCAGAGCCTTATGATCGATTAAAACAATATTCCCCATGTTTGTGGTGTTTACGCCTGTCCTCCAGCATCTCTGAATGTCAACACTTGAAGGAGGACGTGTACCTCGAGTAGGATAATCCTTTTCCAGAGCCAGACTGTATTGCCTGCTCCAATCAGGCTCCTCCAAGGTCCCTCTGATGTATGCATTATGCCCACTTCATCCTGCATGACATTCAAAGTCACTTTGAGAGCGCAGACATGCACACTTTTAATAAAATTTCACAAACGCATTATATGGATGAGTTTTTCTTATTGGCCACTTATCTTCACTCTGTTCATGGCTCTTGCTACATCAATGTGTGATACCTGTTGGAAGCATGCAAATACCACAGGAACAAAATGGGATTAGTTGAGGTTGAAAGTGAACATAATATTTATAAGTTAAATAAGCTCTCCAGTGAAACATAATGGATCTCTAATCTAACAAGTTTAACAACCAATTGGGTACATACTTTAAAAATTGTCTCCTTTACCAGTAAAATTTCAGTTCATTTCTTTTCACTCTTTCATTGTTATTAATTGACATATTTTATTATTGCAATTAATATGACAATATTTTTTATTCATAATTGTTCTTAATATTTTAATCTTCATGAGGAACAGTGCAATATATGAAGGAGTATCCCTAACTTGTATTTAGTCAATTTGTAAGTATAGCAAGATGTACAATATATGTGTGAAATGTGATTGTAATTGAAGTGTCTGTGAAAGTACAAATTCTGGATAACTTTGGGGTAAACATAAATAGAACTATATTCATTCACACGTTTAAGCCAGGTGACATAGAACCTGAATTTCACCATGTGTTTCTTTTGCTGTTGTGCCTCCTGGGAAAAAAAAAAAAAATCCCTTGCTGTTTGGTTCTGAGAAGTGATAGTAATACAACTGTGTAACTGTTGCATATTTGTGCCTTACAGTGCACCTCACTGTTAAGAGGAATGCTTAATATGCCAGCACCCAGTGGAAGGCTATTATGACAAAGGCCTTGGAGGCAGCAGATAACATTATCTCAGATTGAATCCACATTTTCTTCATAAGCAGTAACACAAATATATAAGTGTAATAAGAGTAGGAGGTTGTAATGAGCTCTGCAGTGGCATCCAAAAACATCAAGTTTATGAAGCTTTAGTGCCTAGCTGCATTTAAAACATATTTTTAAATTCAGAATATTAGTTTTAACCAGATGGAGCAAAGTAATATAAAGTAATACCTTTTTCTACCACCTTTTTCTGCACACAGAATTACACCATAATTATAGTCTTAAAGGCAGATCAAAATATTGCGTGTTTGCTCATGACTAATTCATGTGGATTATAATGCATGAATTAGAGCAGATGTTTTGTGCTTTACGAATCCTAACTTTGGGCATTTTTGGGTTCTCCGGGGACTCGTGGTTGTCTTGGGAATTTTCACTTTTTATATTTTTCTACACCCTGCTGCGGATGTACTGAGGAGGCGGTTGTCTCCAGATCTCCTGCTTGTACAGAAGATTATAGACCATGCAGTTGGACATAGCTTTGTGTGTGTATGTGTATGAGTGTGTGTGTGTGTGTGTGTGTGTGGAGCATTTTGCAGCAAGTGGGATGACTTGACACTATTGCTGGACCAGTGTGCCAGGTTATGCTGTTTAACATGGGCCGTTTAGCTAAGCACTACATTATCATAATACTTAGTGGCAGTGCCAGAATGCATGCATTGTTCAGACATGCTGAATGCTGGCAGGGGGCAAATCTTTCGGTTGAGTAGCGGTATCTATCAATCCGTCTCCGGTGCTGAGAGGAGGGACTTAGAGCAAGCAGCACGCAGCCGGGAGGAAGGGAAACAAAGAGTTGTTAAATATTCTCATCCATTCTGCTCTCCTTGGTTGGTCTGCGCAATGTAATTGACTGTAAATAGCCTGGAAAATTGACACAAAAAATCCACTAAGCCATTGAAATGTCAAAGGAAAACCGCAAAAGGGCACTAACATCTAATTTGAAAGAACTCATATCACCGGAAAAAGACATGGGCCTGGTTTACCTTTGCAAAATACAATGCTTAAAATTAATACTGATGGTGCAAAGTTTAAATTCAGTGCTTTAGTAAATATATTTTAGGACTATCTAAAAGGTCAGTTATAAAACAGGGACAAAAACGGTGCACGTTTTTGACTGGATTAGAAGAACGTTTTAACCCGTGATAGTATTTCTGAACTAAGAGCTAGAAGTACTGGTTTGGGCACCACATCTTTACCATTGCAACTGGGGGCGGGTGATATTAATGAAAATGAATATATGAATATTATTTGAAGCATTGCGATAACAGTCAACACATAATGTTATTTAAATTCTCCATAAATGTGTTAAAACAGGTTAAAGTTTAAGTATTAGACTGTTAAAATTACCCATGCATACACATACGCCAACATCAGTGTAGAAATATCGCTTTATACCCTTATTTGGAAGTTTCCTTTTTTTTTTTTAAATCTGCTCTTTTTGTGGTATTTTTGTAGCATATTTTGTATTACTAGTAACTATTAACTCACTATTGAAATTTGGAGTATCTTCAAAACAACATTCACAGTATTATCTATTTTTTCAGTCATCTGTCCTACCATGTTTTCCAATTTATGTTTAGTCATTTTCCAAATCCTGCATGCAAATTTGGACATGTTTGTATGTCGCTGTAACTACAATATAGTGCTTTAGAGTGCAGGGCAGTAACTGACAGTCGCTGCAGTGTGAGTGACAGGTGTAGCTTAAGCCTACAGATGACCTCTTTGATCATTAGGAGGAGGCTATGTGAAGCAGACAGCTCTCTGCTCTGAACTGAATGTAGATGGATAGACAGCTAAAGATAGGAGGAGGGTGTGCTGCTGGTAATCTGTGCTAAATATCGGAACACACGGATCAATTGTAAAAGATGTGCAGCAATTAATCCTTACATTTTAGCATAAAATATTAAGGCTGAATGAAAACAATATATATATTACCGATTAGATTTGTAATTTAAAAAGAAGGATTCTGTTCATATTGCTCATTTCACCTCCAGGGGTATTAAAAAAAAGGGGAAAAACAGGGAATATGAACTACTAACTGGATTCAAGAAGTTCATGCTCCTTGTAGAGCTTGAGTACAGCATATTTTCTTGTCCATAGGGGATAATCTACTTAAATGATTATAATTTAAAATAATAATCAGATAATTTCCCCTACTCAGATTGCGATTTTTATTTGATTGTGGTATTGTGCAGCCCTAATATTTGGTATTTTTTATTCAAATCAGTCCAAAGTTGAAATAGAACTTTCTACTGAAGACATTTGCAGACATCTGCTAAGACTGAATCTTTCATAAATTTACTGCGCCTGACAGGAATTTTTATAGAAATTTCTTCAATTTCATGTGTCTGCTGCCTTGAGAAGCTTTTATTGCCTGGGTACAAGTAGTAGTGAGCACATTCTAATTTTCATTTTAAGAAAAGAACGATCATAAGTGGAAAAGTTTTTTTTTTTAAAGTAATTAGCACAAATGTTTTGAGTAAACCCACAGACACATTTCTTTTTGGAAGTCTTTCCTGCTCGACTCTCTCAACTGCCTTAAATCTCGTGTGTTGAACTCCTGTCCTCATCTGAAATTATAGTGAAGTAAATTGTCTTTCATTACCAAAGTATTACTTTCACCCCACTTAACCTTACATAACTGTAGTAGAACCAGCAATACTTTATTCCTACGAGATGACTTAAATCTTGTCAAGTGTTTGGTGTGGCAGTATTGGGCCGGTGACGTCCTAAAACTTTTTACTCTTGGTTTCGTCATTTTTGACCAATTAAAGGAATGTTTTTGAAGATATTTTTGCATGGCTGAATATAAAGTGAAGGGACACCAAGTCTGTATAACATCAAAAATGGATTTATTCTGTGCCAATTAGTCAACTTAAAGTTTAGAGTTGACAGCTGTATCCCACTCCCAGCTGCTAAATCCCTGTTATCGCCTCCCAAGAATGATGATGTCACTTCTCTTTGGTCTCCTCATGTGGTGTAAAACTGGCTTATTGAGGCCCAAAGTAGTCTCTAAGCCAAATATGTGTGCACTACCCTATGCTTTTGTTGAATTTCATGTATTTATTTATTTATTTAAACATCACATTTAAAAAGAGAACCTGCAGGCTTATCTTTTTTCCCCCACTATTATCAAGTTTTTTTCCCCCTGATATCACTATTATTATTTGTGATTTTCTTTGTGACTGTTGAGATAAATAATATTATTGCCAGCAGTATTTTTGTCTTTATATATTTATATTATTTTTCAACATTCTGTCAGGCGAAGCCAAAACTTTTGGAAGGGTACATTTTATTGCATGTGATCAGTGTGCATAGCGGTGAAATATATAAAAGCAAATGTCAAGCCAGTGGCGACGAGAGTGTCTTCCCACAATTACCATAAGCTTTAGTGGGACAAGCTCCCGAGGGGGTGCTGACTGTATCCCACAGTTTTGTCATTTCACAAAGGATGAAGAGTGTTTCCCTGGGCTCCCAAACTTTTGTGCCTGTGCCATGTGGTGCCCTGTTTCATCAGTGTCGTTCAGGTGATCCTTTTCTCCTCTTGAATTACTGCCTCATTGTGGAGGTGGGTGAAGGTTGTAGTGAAAGGAAGCTCGCTTGGCCGGGTGCCAGAGTGCAGTGGTTTCAGAGGTGATGGGTGCTACGCACTGCAAACTGGGTGTCATTTGGTAATGTATGTGTATGTGAGGAAGTCTGTGTCATTCCCATGGGAATCCTTGGCGGCAGGTGTGACACGTAGTAATGGGAAATTATGCTGCACAGTGCAAAACCTCTGTGAATGGGGTCATCCACTGTCAGCTCCACCAAGCACAGAGCAGGCCAAGCACTGGGCCTTTAATGAAAGCTGTCACTTACTGACGTATATTCATTCTCTTTACACTGAATTTTTAAACTTCAAAAGTCTCCCGAGATGGCTGAAGGAATTTTAATTACTGGGTTTTGAAAAGCAGGCTTTCTATTCTGCACAAATTCATAACTATAGAACTGACATCCAACAAAAAGCAGTGTGAGGATTTTGAGTTCATCGAGTTGTTTAAACTTTGCAAGAGGTTTTATATCATATCTAGGAATTAGGACTCACATTTGCTCTATGTACTCAAATGTACTTTTGTTAATGTCAGAAAAAAACATAATTTTAATCTGTAATATATATTGTCCTCTCTTCACAACATGAATTATTAAATTAAAGGCATTTAAAATGCTTTTGGAACTTAACACAAGCTGCAGTTTACCAAATGAAGAGTCCAAAACATGATATTGTTTTAATAGACCTGGGGTGGGATGATATAGAGTACCATAGTGACAATAACTTATTTATTGAGTGTAACACAGATATAGTGTTGACTCTGCACTTTGAGTCGAGCTCTGTGTTCCAATGAAATATCTGTGCTCCATGTTTTTCGAATGAGCAAACATAATATATAATGGGGACAGATTTATTTGTTTGCCTAATATGCTGTATGCCTTTGTATTTAAAGCATTTAAATCTCACTTCCTACAACATAACACTTCCAGCTGCACTGTAACTGGCATAAATATTAATACAGCTAAGCTCTCCCTAAAACATCGTACACATAAAATACTAGGCACATTTTTATAATAACACCCGTTAGCTTATGTCTCTGCATCAAGGATCAGGTTCAAGGTGATTAAATTGGTACCTGTAGGTAAATTTGTTTTGCAGTGTTCACTGCACAAACTATTACAACAAACTTCAGCTTATAATTATCAACATACCCAAAAACAGCTCAGTAGGTTGTGTCCTTTCTAGAATTTGATGTAATAATTTCAAATGGATGGTGGGGGCCTGTTTTGGAAAGAAATTAGGATCCAGAAATGTTGAACCTCATCATTATTAATCCGGACATGCCTCCACAAACTTGCTACATTAATCTTACGCCTCTAACTCCTGTCACCCGACAACAATAATGTCTTTGGGAATTAATAATGGCACCACTTTCTGAAGCTATACAGTAAAAACAATCATTTCACTTTTGCCTATAAATGTTGACAGAGGAGACATTTTTGTCATAGATAACCTCAGAGTATTAACCATACGTCAGGTCAGTAAACTGGCATTGTGACAGTTAAATTCAAAACTTAAAATTCTACCATAGAATTCTGACGTGTCCCACAAACTTAATATTAAACGTCTAGAATGGTTTAGAATGGTGTAATGTCATGTGAATGCAATCTATTCATGGGTTTTGGCTTCTTGGTATATACAACATTTAGAAGACTTTTCCCTGCTTTTGTTGTTGTCATCCCCTTATGACCTCTTGTATATAGCCAAGATATATTACACTATATTGTTTATAGGTTTTTTTGTACATACTTACACCTTATTTGACACCAGTCCCTTGCTATTGCTTGCTACTTATTTTGAATGTATTATTACCATTTATATTTTTGCTCTTTGTTATTGTATTCACTGTGATGTGTGAGGTACTGTGTCCAAATAATTTCCCTTGTGGATCAATAAAGTTTGAAGTCTAAGTCTACTCAAAAGATATAGGTTTTATTTTAAATAGATGATCACAATGGCAACAGACCTATTTCCTCATCATTCTGAAACTCATGTATAGCAAATGATAAAGATTTTAAATTGACTTGGCAAAGTGACTTATTAAGAGAGTAGTTGTAAAGCTGTAATCTTTGTGTGTGTCTGTGAATGTTGCAGGATGTGCCTTTCTAACATACTGTGCCAGAGAGTCTGCACTGAAGGCCCAGAGCGCCCTCCATGAACAGAAGACTCTGCCAGGGGTAAGTGCCTTCAATCTGCCCTGTGTGTGTGAGACTACAGCCCCCGGAGCCCCACATCACAGCAGCCTCAGCACATCACCGCATCACACCAGAGACTACAAAGCAAACACTCAACCTCTTTAGATTGGGTGAACAGAATGAGGAAACTAAAAGATTATTATAACTATAAGGAATGCGTCAAGCAATATAGATCATATGTTACCAAAGTAGTGCTGTAGAGTTGTCATGATACTAAAATGTCGAGTTCAATTTTGATACCAAGGGAAAGACTCAATACCAGATACCAGTTTTGATACCATAATGATAATTTTTAGATGATGTCATAGTAATTGTACCATAGGGTTTTATACTAGTTTTGATAAAGCTCAGCATTGATAATTCTAAAATGTGTCCTGTTTTGATACTAGTTTCAGAATCAAATAGTATCTGGGTCTTGATCCTTTTGACAACCATAAAGTAATAGGATAAATAGTAATTTTATGCTGTGATTACTATTAATTACATTTTTATTACAGTTTTTATATTACACTCTGTGCTAAACTTCTACATTTATTATCTATTATTTCTAAATATTTGAATATGTACTTTCTGTACAAGCTTTTCTACATGTTTTTCCCACTGACTTACTGACTTAAATAGCGTTTAAAAAGATGGTCAAAATAGTGCTGCAGTATTTGAGTTACAAATTCATAGTCTTTGTCCCACCTTCCTCTTATCTGAAATAACCACAAATTGGGACTCAGGGAACAACATGTTATGCTAAAGGATTCCATTAACATCCTTGTTTGGCTAGTGACCAATGGTTGCTAAATTAGGCCTTGGAACGACAGCGAGTTTCTTAGTGACACTCTCCCCTAATTTCCACTCCCCATTCACACACACGCACACACACCGTTACACACTCGCACCCCCACACATGAACAGACATAAAACAGTGCAAGTGGCCTATCTCACCTTGCAGTGTCTTATTACACTAATCACCCCGGCGGAGATATTTGATAAGCGCTCCTTCATAACAGCCTGCGTCGTCCTTCCCCTGTCCTCTCACAATATGGCTGCCACACACTCTAATTGCCTTGAGGAATCACACTTTCATTATCACATATAATCAAACAGTAAGTATAAACAATCATTTTTGCTATGTATATCACCATCTGCTGTTTTGCTTTTAATTCCTTTTCCCTTTTTTCGCTCAGCACTGTTATTGTTTGCCTTTGGCGGTGAGGCAACTTTTTCAATTAAAATAATGGACCTTTTTAAATGACACAGGTAAATTGCAGCCAACAGTGGGTGTTTAAGCCCACCCAGGAGGAGACCCTCGGTGTGGGATGAAGCTGAGCTGCTGCTGTCTGTCTGCACTCGAGCGCTGTAGTGGGGATTGGGCTCTCACATCAGGGGAATTATCGAGGTGTGATTGAATTACACCCACAGGCCGCTAAGTAGGAGAAGTGGCTTCTGCAGACCCTCATACCCCGTGTCTCCTCATACCTCTTACCCCACAGTGAGACCCCCCTCTGGGGTCATGGGTTTAATTCCAATCTGAGGATATCAATTCAAATCTCTTGGTAGAAGGGGGTGCTAGTGGGGAATACATGAGGAAGATAGAGAGTTGTTTTGTGTGTTGTTAAGTCAAATTCAAGATTGAGGCATTTTTAAGGCTTTTTAAAATGTTCTACTCTGAGATTAATTTATTAGTGTCCCAGCTACACCAGGCCTAAAGCCTTGGATCAGATATTGTCTCATTACAAGACTGCGTGAAGATGAATTAATACAATTTTCAATATTTCAAAGTAATTTATTTCATTATTCTAGTCATTTATTTTGATTGATTGACAGATTAAGGTTCTTAGCTAATGAAGGTCAGAGCGGCTGGACAGTGACATGTACAAAGGTGTAATAGTGAATAATAGATGATATGGCATAATATGGCATAACAGTCACAGAGGCCCAGGAGAAATGACCAAGAAAATGAGAAAAGTTACATTATTAATGTAAATAAATGTAGAGAGAATATACAGTGATTATGTTCACTACCTCACAAACACTCTCAAGAGGACAAAAGCACATTTCTCTAACACAAAGCATATGATGTACTTCCACCACCTACATGTTCCTAAATGTTTACTTGCGTAGTTCCAACATTTGATTGCGTTGATGTTCCCGGTGTAGGCAGCTCCATATAGCTCCTCGCCTCTCGTCGTCCTAATAAGTTGTTTGCACTCGACTGCATATCAGCGGTACTTCACTAAGTGTTAGACACACTGGTGCACCGCAGAGAAAATGTCCCTCGGAGACAGGGCTCTCCGGGTCATTACTGCCTCCCACTGCTCCGTAATGAGATGATTGTCATGATGGTCCTGGATAGGTTGTTCCAGGCTCAATGCTGTACCCTGGCAGAGGCACATTCTTGTTTGTCTTGTGTCTCCAAAGAGGTTAATGGCATGTACTGTGGGGTTTGCGTAAACATTTCCCCCTGTAAGGCTCACAGCGAGGGGTCAGTGCTGCAATCTCAGGCAGAGCACGGGCTGCATACAGAGGCCTAATAAAGATGTGCTGTCTTCAGTTTGAACACTGGTGTGTGTGTGAGGATGCAGAGGCTATGGGTGGGTGGGTGTGGGGGGGGAGGGGACCAGGGGGAGCAAAAACAGGGCGAGGTGACACTTTCTGGACAATCCTCATTGTCACTGTCATGGCTGGGTGCTTTGAAATGCTCACTTCTATAAGTTGTTGCTGTTTCACTGTGTTTTCACGTCACTCTTTTGGTCGTGTGGTTTTAGGTCTGCTTTGGACTGGCTGTCTGTGGCTGTTGAGATATTGGAGGAAAAAATACCTTATTTATCCAATGGTTTGATAGTGGCATTAAAAGTTACTGTTTATTATTCCCAACAATGCTAATCTGGAGAGACATGGACACATTTGATGATTTCATGCAAAACGCAAATCGTAGTTTGTTTTTAAATTTATGGCAATGTCAACACATGAATAATATGTCAGAGTAGGCAAAATGTATTTTAGAATGAGACTTATCCAATAGAGGCACTTTCTAAAATATCCCTTGTTGGTTGAATGATAGCATTTAAAGTGGAATCACAATTCTACAAAACAAAAACAAGTATTTTTTAAAATCTCTCAAAACACCCATTACAAAAAGACAAAATTCAGAGTGTTTCAAAGTGTGAAGATTTAAGTCCATATAGTACATTGTCAGAAAATGCCATGGCAAGAACACCTAATGTTCTATCCTGGTTAATGTTTTAATTATTTATTTATTTTTTTTACTCCAGTATTACAAATCTCTAGTCTCACCTTTACGAATTAGCACGTATTTCTCTTAAAAAAAACTGTATTTCATGTAAGCAATGGATAAAAGTACAAAAGATGAATTAGAATCTGATGAATTGTAATATTCAGTAGCTTTTTGCATTCAGATAAGCCTTCTGACTACACAGGCTGAAAAAGACACTACTGGACAAGCCTCATTGTCACTGTCATGGACCGATGCTTTGAAATGCTCGCTCGTATAATGCTGCCATTTCACTGTGTTTTCTTCCAGTGTGCTGGCCGTGTTATTGTGCAGCCTGCTTGGGACTTGCTTGTGTGTGACTGTCGGGGCAGCCCAAATGCTAATTTTGTTCCAGTGAGACATCTGGCATTTAAAAAATAGCAACTATTCTTAGGAGGTGCCACGATATTCAAATGTAGTGGCCTAATGAATGAAGGAATCAAAGATAATAGATCTGACTTATTCACTTATGTCAACTATATTATAATGCAGCTTTCAAATGCATATATACATTGTAAAAGGGCCATTAAGCTTGTATAGTTTGGCAGATATGACTGTAGAAATCCCTTTCCAAAACAAAGACAAGTTTCATGTTGACATGCTTAAATGTGGTTGTATCATTTCCAAGCAACTACTAGTGTACGGCAAAGCAATTGTTAATGTTTTTTTCAAACATCTGAGTTTAGTGGGGCGGTTTTGCCAATATTCTTTGTAAGAATAAGATTTATTTAGCTCTCGTGATAATGCAAAAGTAGGGCACTGCAGCCGTAAGGGGTTACAAATCTATTTAGGCCAGGCCCAAACCTTGACAGATAGGGTTTGTGTGTCACCAATGGCATTTATCTTAAAACAGAATCAAATCAGAATGCAAACCACAGCATGCTAAAGAAATGAAATATTTTACTGAAACAAAAAGTATAAAGAGGTATATAGCTATAACATTCTCATCACAGTTTTTACACCCGCTTGGGCAATTAAAATGATCATATTCTGTATCACTCAATCTAGAGTAACCAACATTTAATTGTTCCATATCGTGATAGACAGTGCATATAGCATTGTAATTGATTGAGATGGATAAATAAATTGTGCATTAGAAGTGTTCAATTGGGGGTAAAATTGCAGTCAGGAAATGAGACGATTCATTATAAACACAAACGGTTGCCTAAACATTCCTACACATTTTCCGTTTAACCTCCCTCCCATCCCTCCACCTCCCCACCCCTCCACCTCCCCTTGCTCGGATGTAGGTATTTACATTACATGTTGGCACGATGCCACACACTATAGGCCCAGCAGTGAGACCACGAACAGGGACCGACATTTATATGTGTGTGTTCTCTCAGCAGGGGGGGCACCGTCTTAAATCAGCTCCAGATTGACTATGAATTTTCACTGCACCATCAGTCACTTCATTGGCTTATTTACTAAATCTTGTACTGTGCGTAAAGTGTTAAGGGCATCACTGGGGAACACAGCGCTGTCTGTTGTGGCTGGGGCGGGCACTGTTTACATGCTTTGATTAATTGCATGTAAAGAGCATAATGAGCGCTGGATGTCCTCTGCATCAGATCCCGCTGCTACACATTGTACTGTAGATGTAATCAGAGGAATGGAGCATTCTTGCCCTTGCTTGTTGAATCTGTTGTCTGTACATGCACATTGGATTAGACCAATGACATCATGTAAATATTTTAGTATTTTAGGTTCACACAGTGTAGGTAAATAGTTGAGGAGCCACCTAATTTCGGATCTGTTATAATGTTGTTTCCTCATCAAAAACATGCCTTGATTGCGTTTTGTTTCATTCACACGTTTAACACACAAACCCTGCATATTTGGAGTTCTGCTCTCAAGCCCAAAACGCTCCGTTCTGCCTTGTGATATCATGTGGTAATACAGGAAGTGCTCCACTATGTTTTTAAACTCCATACAGCTTCACTACAATCACTTGGATGATTTTAGCTCTGGAATTGTCTATATCTTCTGAACAAAAGGTAAAAAGTGGCTGTTAACTTGAAAACTACATTTTCAAGACACCACAAGGTGGAACAGAGCATTTTGAGCTTTGGAGATATTGGCAGGCTAATAATAAAAGGTAACTCACACAAGTGCGAATGAAACAAAATACAACTCCATGTATGTTTCTGATGAGGAAACATTATATCATGGCCTAAAGCTCACAAGAGTCAATTTTGCGTAATATAGGACCTTTAAATGGCACTGATAATTTGGTATAGAAAAGTAGTTCTTTTTTATTTTGTGCTATTGCATTGAATATGTTGTTAAAGTATTTATTTTGGTTGGAACTGTGCATACTTAAGAAAGATACAAGTAAACATCTGGGGTATTAAAGCCATGGACTAACTTCCATCAGCTGTGCCCACATTTGCACTCATTTATTCATAGAGCACTGATGAGAGGTAATAATGAGGTAATGAGATAATAAGACATTAAAACCTGATGTGTATAATTTAATGGGCAAAAATTTACAACGTTTTTTTTTTTTCCTTTCAGTGTCCTGCAATGCCATTAACATGATTACTACAGTATTCTAGTAGCTTATATTTAGTAGTAGTAGTTTATTTGATCATTTGCAGCACTACAAGGACATAGACTACAATCCCATTTGGATTACAATGTGACCGAAAGGGTTTAGTCCAGCGGTCTGCAACCTTTACCACTCAAAGAGCCATTTGCAACCCTTTTGAAATTTAAAATGAAATAACACTGCATATAACGGCTTTTTTTTTTACCTTTGTGACATAGAATTACATTTTGAATATGAACAAACTAAAATAAAATAGATTTAATTAAATACAGTGGTCCCTCGCTGTTTCGCTGATTTTTATAGTGTATCAACACGTATTGTGTTCTGCATCCTGATTGGCTAAAGGTCTGTAGACCTTTGTCTTTGTCAGTCATTCTCCTCCGTGTCTCCTGTACAGAATGCGTTCAGTTTGCCAAATTTATTTAAATGTTCGATCACGAGCAGTGTGACTCTGAAGACTGAGCGGTCTGGCATTTGAGCACATGCCAGAAGGGCCGAGGCCGTGCTCTATTACGGATTTGACCACGTGTCCGCACGCACACTTCTCCGGGTGGTCAATGCGCATCGGGAAGTAGCGGCAATGTTTGCGCATAACGAACTGGTGGAACCTGGAGTCCAGGCGGCTGAACCAGTCCTGAGAGCGCACGGATGCGTTCTCACTACAGTTCTGTGTTTGGTACAGTAGAACCCCTCCCCCCGTTCCACAGACTACGGGGCCGCTTCTAGGTGTAAATTGCCAGGGCCGATGATCCCAGTCCGTCACTGCTCTGAAGTGCTGTATGTTTGCAAGTTTTCTCCCCAACAAAACCCGCAACAGCGCAGCGGCGCCAGGCGCCTCAGTCAGAGGAACTGTGAAATACACGCATATTTATACACGCAATATAAAACTGACTACTTCACGGATTTTGCCTATCGTGGGTTATTTCTACAACGTAACCCCCATGATAAACGAGGGACCACTGTACTGAGCCGCATCAGAGGGATCAAAGAGCCGCATGCGGCTCCGGAGCCGCGGGTTGCCGACCCCTGGTTTAGGCTGAAGTAAAAAGTACACATAATGCCTGACCCAGTTGAACAATGACTTTGAATTCCTACAATGAATTCCAAGAAAGAAAGCAGGGAATGAACCACAAATTTGTGTTTACTGTTCCACCTAGGACTTACTATATATACTGTATATAAGAGAGAAAAAAAATTCTCAGAAACCAGTAGTTTTAATTTACTGTAGAGATATACTATTACAAATATTCTGACTATGTGATAAGTTTAGTGACCCCCAAATCATAGTACAACACTGCTCCTTGTCTTTTGTTCCCCTGGAGTGTAGAATGTTTGGATGAATACTGGCCAGTGCATGGTTTCCTCTCCGGCCAATTAGCAGCAGTGTTCACGTGTAACAGGCATGCTAATTGGCTGCTGCTGAGGCTCAAAAGCCAATTAAATATTTCCCTGAAAAGAGATGTGTGTATATGTGTGGGGCTGTCTTTTTGTTCTCACCCATGGCTCTCTAAGCTCCTCTGCTCTCCACAGTACTCAGCCCTATTGTGTTTCTGCACATTTTGTCCACAAAATGTGCTGAGTGTTAAGCGGCACCACAACCTTACACTTGTCATTTACACGGTATGGATTTTTCTGTGGAAACTAGGGATCCATTTCTTGGAGTGCCAGCAGTACCTGACCCCAGTATCGACTGTGAAGGAGATATTGCAAAAAAGTTACTCTCTTGTTCTTCTCACTGCTGCTCCTATTAGTTGAGAAAAAGTTGCTAAATGATAAAACGTGTACTGTGAAGAAGAGAACATTAGCACCTTAGCCCGAAGTTTAACCCCATGTGAACTTTTCTGGCATAATTTGGTGGCAGAGTTTGTACAGTTATATGTACAGAATAAATTGTATGTGAACATGTGCAGGAAACATATGTCCGTTGAGTCAACAGGGAGTTGTATTGTGTGTTACAACATTGTATCTGAGTGTGGAATGGTTCCTTGTCTAAAGTCTGCTCTAGCACAGTAAGTCCAGTCCTAGACAGACATGCAGTTTAAACTAATAACAGGCCACACACGGCTGTTGCCCATTCTTTTAAAGGACAAATTGTGTTCTGTTACTGATCAATTTGTCCTCTGTGCCAGATTTGTCAACCTCCGGTGCCCCTGAGCGTCTGCTATTATGAGAGAAAAAACACGCATGGCCAGTGGATGTGAGACCTTTGCAAAAGCTCGCCTCTCTCTCCTCATCATCAATTATGTCTATATCATTTTCTTTCTGTGGCTCGCTTTAAAAAAGAAATTAGAAAGGCCCATTGTTTTTCTTATCCCCTTGGGAAGAAAGCATTTACTAAGCTACAGCACGGTGCAAGCCATCTCACCGATTAGAGAGTGAATGGAATCACAATCGGGGGATGCTTGCTAGCGTCTTTTATTATGTGACTGGTGGCCCTGAATATTGCACCAAAATTAATTTTGTTCCATCTGATGGGACTTTCAACCTTGGAGAGTGCAAAATGTTAATAGTGACAGGCAGAGGGGCGGACATGGTAAAATAGTTGTTTTTATTTTTTTTTCTCAGTGCCAGGACTGGGCACAAACATAGCTGCTGTACACAGCCAATAAATGACCTATAAAGATGGCAGGCCAGAGGCAGCACAGATGAGCTGCACAGATAGCACTTTAAAAGCCCATGGCACAAAAGGACATTACAACCTGCTCCGCTTGTCCTGTTGGTCTTCAACTTGTTCTACAATGCTAAATTTTAGGAAATATATATTCATTTTGATGTTATAAGTCTTAAACTGTAACAACAATTCTGCTGAATAATAAATGTATTTATCTCATAAAACCATATGTATAACATTAAATTGTCAGATGACCTTTTGAGGTTTTCACTGCATGTACAGATTGGACATTGTGGGTTATTTCCATCATGTTTGAGTTATTTAAGCTCCCCACTGCTCCCCACATTATCTGGAGTAATCCAGAGAAGGTTTTAAAAGTTCATCTTCACCAAATTCCCTCTGATCATTTCAGCACATAAACAAATTGCTTTGCTACACTGATGCAGGGGGAGTGCTATTTTAGGCTTTATTTACACAGGTTCACTCCTCAGTCCAGGATAAATTTTTTTTTGGCAAGGCAATATATATTTTTACACCTATTAATGGAACAATAGGTTCCACAATCGTATTACATTAAAAAGAATAACATTATCTTCCACTTCACAGTGTCTCTGATGAATCTTCCCTGCCACAGACGCCCTGGGATTACATCTTCGAACATTATATTTACTTTTATATCTACCTGAGTGTTCTTTTTAAATCCCCCTTGTCCTCAGGGTGCCCTCCGTACCCGTCTCTCCTCAGTGGAGTCAGCCTGCGAGCTAACTCCTGTGCTAATTCATGCACTTCTTTAGCTGTAATGAGGCAGAACTAGTAAATGTGGGGACAGCATTGTTAACATTGCTGCTTCACCGGCAAAGAGGAGAAGGCTGACAAATAGCAAAAGCAGCGATGGAAATGAGCCTTGTGCACTGTCATACCTTGAGAAATGATGCTTTTAGTGTTCCGCGTGAGCCTCCATCACTGTCTCTCCGATACGCCACGCAGCCAGATATGACATTTCCTAAACCAATTAAACATCAAAGATCTGATTGCATTAAGTTCAGCCTTTTTGGCAGGGAAGGCTCAGCAATGGGATAAACAAACAGAGTAAAAAAAATGTATTCTGGAGCGTATTTTTGCCTCATCAAAAAACAAAAGAAAAAGTCTTGGGATAAAGCCAATTAAATCTAAGACAAACAAGGTGCTAATCTGTGAGTCAGGTATTTGAAAGGCGTCTGGTAGAGGGAAAAGGTAGTCTCATCGCAAACAGATGTTGACAGCCCACATTCAGGTGGTAGTGCTGTCTTTTGTGGAACAGACAGATGTGAGGTTTGAAAAATCCAAAAAGGCACCAAAGCAATCTATATGTGTTTGTTCAAAACAAGAACATTCAAAGGTATGGCAGCAATCACCAGGGCAGTTTTCCCTCATTGAATTCTATAATGTTCTAAGTTTTTATATATGCATTTAAAACATTATAATAATGTTTACATTAGATAAAGAAAATACCATCTGCTGCAACTTATGCTTTAGTACTACTTAAACATGCAATATGTTTTAATTCTTGTTCTGACTCAGTTCTGTCATTGGGCAAGAAACTATGGAGTTCAACTGTCACCCACCAAGAGGTTCTGGAAGTAAATAGCCCATTCATTTTCCTATAGCCTTTCCAAAAGAGAAAGCAAATAAAAAATATAAATAAAATGAAATCGTAAAATTGGTTTCTGAAATATATTTATGAACCATTAAGTCAATAAATATTTCACCATCATTTTAAGTTTAAGTTTTTTTGGACTAAGAACAGCTGGCTTACCTCCACGGTGCCTTTAAATTCTTAATATTCTATTTTTTTTTTAAATCTGTGAGAAAAGTGTAAAAATGGTAAATTTACTTCTGGGCTTCAAAGTGGGTGGGACTGTTGGGCTCCATATACCCATTTTGCCTACTCCAACCAGAGGATGTGGTTAGTTGTGCTTTAAATGGTACAGTATAAGCATAGGCACTTATTAATTTAGTTGCTATTTAGAATTGATTTGATGTGCAACAATGCATTAACAAGAAAGTTTTACAACAAAGAACCATTCACCCATTCACTCACCGGAGTATGCAGACACTGGGGGCAAGGTGGGTTAAGTGTCTTGCCCAAGGACACAACAGCAACATTCATCTGTGGGAGCTGGAATCATACTGCCAACCTGTGGGTCAGTGGATCTGACCGCTCAACCACTGATGTTTGTTATGTCAAGAGCGGGATTTGAACCACCAACCCTTGGATCAGTGGACAAACGCTACCAACTGACCTACTATAATAATAATATACTAATTAATATACTAATACTATAATACCTTTGGTTTGATTTGACATATTCTTAGTTATTTTTCCACCCTCCCACTCATATTAATAGGCCTAATATATATATATATATATATATATATATATATATATATATATATATATATATATATATATATACATATATATTTATAAATAAATAAACCATCTAGCGAACAGAACAAAGACAAATTGATGAGTCACCATGGCAGGGACGGGACACTGAAAAGAGAGGCTTGCACCGCTCGCATAATTAGCAACCTAGCTTCACCGGGGAGGACAAACTCCTCCATCAGCGTGTCCAAAGGATTAACTACGGCATGCTGCTCCTTATCTAGCTATACCCCGCTTCCCTTTTAAAGGAAACCAAAACGACCTTGCACTTGTTTACATGCTGATTAAAGACAGAAGGGAGAGGAGCTGTGATGGCGAGAAAGTCAAACTGTAATCAGAGGAGTTTGTTAAGTGAAGTATTTTAGGCTCATACAAGCTGCTGCCTTGTGCGTGCATTCTCAGCAGATAGAGTGAAAGAAAAAAAGTATAGTGCTTGGGAAGAAGCGTGTCACTGCTAAAGCAACACAGAAAAACAAGGCGCTAACGAGCAATGAGTGGGCTGGGACAAAGGAGACGTGAGTGTGTTTGTTTGGTGAAGGTGCCGCGCGATAAAAGTATGTTTTGCGTGGGTGCTTCCATTAGTTAGCCAGGCCTGTTTTATTGCATTGGGACTGACTGCTGCTGCTCGGGCCCCAGCAAGAAGTCGGTTTATATTCAATAGTATTTACATGGCATGTTGTGTAACTGTGAGATGTGAGGTTGTGTTGAGTTCATAAACATAAGAGGAAGTTTTCAGAGCACCAAGCAAAGTACATTTGTGCACTGTTGCATTCATTGTGCTCGGAGCAGTGGGTTGAAGTATGCAGTGTTTTTACATGCATTTTAATAAAGATCATTTCCATAAAGATTGGAAACAATGCTGATAGTTTTATTTTTTTTTTTTTTAAATAATAATTTATGTTATTGAGCCCCTCTGGCTGGAGAAAATAAGTTTGGTCATATGATGCTGAACTATGAAAGTATAACCAATAACTTTGAACAATAGAGTTATGTTGGTATAGGCCAACTGCATGAAATCAATTCAAATTAATGCTGGCAAAGTTTATCAGTGTAGTGAAATAATTGTAGAATAGTTGTCACAAAAATATTTTAATTTAGAAAATCCACTAAAATTTTGTGGCATATATTTGAAAAATGAAAAGCTTGGAAATGGTAAAATACTGCCATTGTGCATGTGGCTTACTCCAGTCGTGGTTTACCCAAATAAATATGCAGTTGCATACCAGTCCAACAATCCCATTTGGTTGACATAGAGATAATTACAGCTTTCAATCCGCTCTTGTGTACTTCCCTACTGTATTTGTATGTCTAGCTGTACAGGAGACATTTTTACAGTTGTGTGCTGTGTTCCTGCTTACCTCATAAACATTATTTGAAGTTTTGGAAACCTTAGCAAGGGCCATTTGCACATTTGCAGTTATCCTGCTCCGAGCGCTGAGCTAAAGTATGGAGTGTTTTTACATGCAGACAGCTCATTTTAATAAACAACATTTCCATAAAGATCTGAAACAATGCTGATTTTTCCGCTCTTATTGCTGCGCTTAAGATTTTGGAGGCTATGAAGGCTACGATGAATTTATTCTTCTTTTAACTTTTTCTTTTCAACTTGGGTATGTTCTTTACAGCCATTTTGGGAATAAATGCAATTCCTGTTTGAAATGAATAGAGGCGGTTGGTAAGTCAATGTGGTTGATTCAGATAAATTCCATTCAACATTAGAGGCAACTGGTGGTATATTTTTTTCTTTTTTCTTTTTTTTTTGAAGTGAATGAACCTTGTCGAAGTCCCGGTCCAGTCAGGTCCGCGACTTGAGGTCCAGGTGCCGAGTGCATAAATCTGAAAGTTACGGCCAGTCCATTTTAGCATTAGGGCACCAGGTAGATTTAAGCCCTGATAGAGGCTGATAAAGCAGCGAGCGAGTGCTCAGGCCCGGCGGCAGCAGAAGTGCCTCGGGTCTGTGTCAGTGTGTCCGCTGCTCTGGGTCTGATGGGTGGTGTTTCTCCCTTGCATGTGTGGCTCCTGTGTGCAGGTTTAGGCAAAAGTAGCTAGTCACTACTAGAGTCGTAGGATGTCACTGCAGCCAGATGCACACATTCCAGCTTAATGCTTCTTTCCTTGCTTGTCAGAAGGGTCCTGCTGAAGTTTTACTCCCTAAAACAGTTCCTCGGACGCACTTTGACTTGAAGTTGAACTCTTTGTAACTATAGCACATAGCTCTGTTGTTATTCATTCATGAGCCTATAGTAGTAACATGGCACCAGTGGAGAGTTGGGGCTGGGCAAGAGAGAGCGAGTATACTGAATCACAATAGGTCAGGTGTGTGATAAATGTTTATGAAGACCAATCACTTGATTTGAGTGTGCCCCCACCCTGCACCCCCAAGATGTACTTTAGGGCTGTCATCTAAAGTAATGGGCAGAAGCAATCTAATGACGTCAAATTCTCTCAAAACTTCAGGTTCTCCCATAGACCTCCGTTAAGTCGCTCTAGCCCTGCAAACTCAAAGGGCAAGCACATTAATCAAATAAAATGATTTGACCACATTTAACATGATTAAAATAAGTCTATGCAGATACATCTTCAATTTTAAACAAAATATGAAACATACAGTATAGCCTAATACAAAATAACAACTTTATACATTTTGTATGTAGGTCAAGTTAGGGAGTATGGTGCACTTGCGCCCTCTATTGACCAGCTGCCACTGTTCAACATGCTGTTTATATTCTATTGTTATTATGAACTGTAGCAATTGTTTCAATCTTTCCATTTCTATTTTCCCATTCTTGGCAATTTCATACACAATTTGAAGTCCTATCCTGTTGAACCATCAGGCTTAATACAGTGTTTGGCATGTTGTTTAACGGTGCATTCTGTGTCAGTTGATAATTTCTTTGCTGATTGGGTCTATCAATTCACATTCAAGGCTGTCATGACGCTGTTTGTTTTGTTACACATCCGGGAAATTCTGCTCATATTCACAGTGGGTAATTTATCTTCATACAAATTAGAACATTGAATCCATCTCCCTAATTAAACTATACAGCGCCAAAGTGCCAAAAATAGATTAGCCCTGTTCAGGGGTAAATGCTGTAGGCAAAAAGCACCTGAAAAGAATCTTAGTCCCTGTACTCTTGTTTGTTGGCCCTGTCTGACAGTGCAGTTGTGCTATCCAAACAAACAATAAAATGTTCCTTTAAAAGGTGAATAATCCACACTCCGAGATGATACAAAAGGGTAAAAACAAGGTTAGTAAGTCTTTAATAAAACAGTTTTCACAATTTCATACTCGTACCTGTGTAATATGTATTAGGGATGCACCAATCCGGTTTTCATTTCCAATACCGATTGCGATACTATGGCTTTAGGTATCTGCCTATTCTGACAACTAATACAAGTGCAGAATCAGAAAATGGCATTTATTTCCTGTAAACAAAAAGTAAAGTTAGGTTAAACTGATCCAAATATGTTATATAGCTGTTATTTATCTTAAATAACTACTGAGCAACTGTATAAGTAAAAGTTCAAACAGACTTTCTTGGCCAACTATGACCAGTTTAAGTACATCAATTTATGTGTCCAACCAGGATATCGACTGAACTAATATTTGGAAGTCAATATCTGATCAAATTTTTCAGTATCGCTACAGATATCTGATACTGGTATTGGATTGGTACATCCCTACACTGTATCTGTATTCTTATTAAGTAAAGGTAATAATTGGTAACAAAAAATTGTATATTTATTGTGAATGTTTTTCCTTTCTATTACATTAACCACAAATCCAATATCAAATGTTTCTTATACCAGTATTTTGTACTCTTTCTTATATTTTATTTATTTATTTGATTGGGACAGAGCATGTTAATGGACAAACATGACACAACATGAATGTAAACACATCGGATTGTAGTCTAAGGCTAATTTCCATCCGTTGTCCCAAAGGGCTGGGGTCATAGGGGGCCAAATGATAAAATATCTCACTCATCACTCAGTTCCCATTATTACACACTCCACTCATTGCATAGTTTCCCTTATTGCACACGCCATACATTGCACAGTTCCTATTACTGCACACTCTGTTCATTGCACAGTTCCCACTGCATGGTCCAAAATATTGCAGTCAAAAAAAATTGCACAGGCCAGTCATTGCACAATTCCCATTATTTTGCAGTCAATTTGGCCACACCTTCAATACATGCAAATATGTGTCCATAGAAGATCAATTAAAATCACAATGCTACAATACACGAGGGCATGTTTGGTTTGACCATAACCAATTTTTTGTTTGAGCTTTAAAAGAGCTGTACGTAGGACATTCTCTCATTGTTAGTGGAAGACTATTCCACAGATTCCCACCTTGGACAGATAATACATTCTGAGCAAAGGTGGTCCGGCTGTGGGGTATGACCAGGTCACCCCTGGCGGTGGCTCGTGTGGTCCTCTCTGAATTGTCTTTGCATTTGATGTACTCACTACTGGTATACTGTACTACTTGAGCAAAAGGAGGAATTCAAATTGTCAACTGGACAAAAATTTATTTGGTCGAATACGTTTCGCAGCTCATCCAAGCTGCTTCTTCAGTTCTGGCTAGAGTGCTGGTGGACACTGTCTGAAGGGAGGACTACTTGAGTAATATTAATTTGAAGTGAAGGTACTTGAGTACATTTTAACTGCTCTGCCTCGCTCTGTCAAGAACACATTCATTAAATTGGTTGACCAGCTCAGGATGCATTGTCTAGCTCCACATTGTATCCACTTGTTTTATTCTTGTAAATGCTGCTTTTCTACTTCTCTAACTAGCTTACAAAAGTCTGCTTGGGGAGAATTTTGACCTGTAACTAATGGGCACTCATGTAATACTGTGTTTCCTAATGAGCAGGAAAAAAAGCTGGAGGGAACACATGCTCGATACAAAGGAGAAAGTTGTGATGAGAATTTGGAGCTCAAGTTTGCCTTCAGTCGACCTGCCACTGCACCAGAAGCTACTGACAGTGAGGTGTCGGAAATAGCATCAAGGCTAACACCTCCCCTCTTGCTTATTAATACATATCTCACCTTAGCAACTTCCTATCCCTACTCCAGCAGACACACAAACAGGGCTCCTTACATTAACAAAGTTCTCACAGCTCCCCAGCTTGTACCAAATGGAGAGCACACATGCTTTTTCATTGGTAACTTACACACACACTTACACACAGCATATTGTCAGATCAATATTGCATTAGTGCGCTATGTTCTCCTGTGAGAGGTTACAGTGATAGGTGAGAGCAGTGTGAGTAAGAGACCTTGTGGGGCTCGTGCAGTGGCTGGACGCACGGGGCACATCTGAGGAGACTTTGCCAGCCCTGACAGCTAATTTCACCTCTTGACTTCCACACTGTCACTTTATGGCCCGCGATCATATACAACATGTGTACAGGTACGTTGGCCCATGTGTACCGTGTGTGCTGAGACGTGTGTCGGAATGCAAGCAGAAGGTATGACTCCGCAAGGACTGTTAACGAATGTAACAATAGTGTAGCAGAAATCACCCTCGGCGATTTAGTCAATAATGGCATAAAAATCACTGTAATGTGAAGACAAAGCAAATGAAAGGCAGGCTTATGATAAATTCAGTAACAAGGAATGCTATATTTACAACATTGATATAATGCCTCCAGATGGGGTGCTTTTAATAATAGATGTTTCTCCTCCAATAGTGTTTTGTGCTCTGCAAATAATTGTGAGTACAAGTTTGCTCCCTGATTTTTTTTATTGAAACACAGTTTGGAAGAAAACAATGTGGGTATCGTACAGCAGCGTGCAAACCCCAAGAGGAAAAAAAATCTGCTTGAATGTAGTGTGACTTTGTATTGTATAACCTTACTAGTAGAGACATTCAACATACTTTACATAAATGCTCCAGAGCATAGCAAGTGATGCTGCCAGGTCGGGTTACAGGTGATATCGAGAGGTAAACTCGCTCACACTAATTATGCATATTTTTCAAAATATTAATATAATATATTAATATTTTGAAGCACCTTAACACTAACCTTACCTTAACACTTGCAACTGAAGAAGCAGCATAGTGTGGGGCATTCCAGGCAAAGCAGTAACTTGAATCATAAGCCTGTAGTACCAGAAAAAGTTATAAATACAACTTTAAAGGGCCCATATTATGCTTTTCTGATCTATGTTAAAATGTTGTGTCCTCATCAAAAACATACCTGGAGTTGTGTTTTGTTTCAACAAAACATGTTTATTACACAAAGCCTGCATAGTTGTCCACTGTGTTGTCCACTGTGTTTTCAAACTCCATTCACCTTCAGTAGAATCATTTGAATCATTTCAGCCCTGGAATTGTGAATTTGTACTGAACAAAAGGTCAAAAAGTAGCTGTTAACTTGAAATGTACCACATCATGACATCACAAGGTGGGACAGAGCATTTCGAGCTTTGTAGATGTAGACTGACTAATAATGCAGGATTACTCAAACGTGTGAATGAAACAAAACATAACTCCAGGTATGTTGTTGAGGAGGTAACAACACCTTTAATTTCTAACAAACTAATTTACTTTTATTAAAAGATGTACAGAACCTTTTGTGCATTTGTTACTGCATAAATTATACAATTGGAATATTTAGAAAACATTGGTTATAAACTGCCCACGCTTTTTTTTTTTTGAAACAGTCAAGGACAAAATCTGCTTTAATTTGATCCATCCAGTTTATATGTGGTTTCATTTCCTACATCCCCTCCTTGCTGTGTTGGAGCCCATATAGGTACAAGAGGAGTGCAGAGGAGTCCTTGATGCTGTCCGCAGTTTTAGTTTTTCCTTTTAAAGTGTATCATTAAAGCAGTCTGAGCAGCCCTCCACACCCCATAAAGTGAGAGTGCCATGCCAGGCCAAGTCGCACGCACCAACGCATTTACAGCGCGCTCACACACTTTTAACACACCTTGTCCTCTCTGGCTTTTTCCTCCCAAATTGCTTGCTATATCTGTTTATATTATATTACTCACTCCATGCTTTACTACTTTTTTGCCCCTGATAAGTATTGACCGCTATTTCAACCGCCCCATTTAGAACTCCCTGTACCTTTTTTTGCTTTCTCTACCCTCTGTCAAATTCTTTCAACAAGGAGCTAGAGCGCAACATTGAAAAGGTATAATCAATGGAAAAGCACCGCTTAGAGGGCCCATTTGACGCATACTGTAGGGCAGAGTTGATTCGAGGGGGTAGATTAAGTCAAGCCTCATTTCAGATCCTCCCCAATTAGTCATCCAGCTCGTGCCCTCCATAACCCTCTTTCTTCGGGAGGCGCTGGTGCAGTTCTAACTATGGATGAGTTGAAGATGAACTACCCAATTTTACTCCTCTGGTCCGGGGCATAGTTAGAAAGGAATGTGTTGCCAGTGCTACTTCTAGAGCATTGTAAAAATAGCAGCGAGGCTTGTCTGGACTTCACTGTCTAAATGCAGTACAAAAATACAGTAGGCTGAGGTTAAGCAAATTTGTTGAATATATTTACAGTAAAACGTGACTTGAACAGGAATAAGAAGGGAGGGCTATATTTTTTCATATTTGGCATGCGAAGTTGTGTAAACCACATCTGCTTGGATTTTGTCTTATGAATTTTAATATATTTTACCTTATGTAACTTTTCTGGTGGTGGATGAGTACTGTCTAGCCAGTAACACCACCAGGCCATGCTGCAGGGCAGATCCGTGGAAAGGCCAGCCTGCACCCACAGGAACAATGCATAATTTATTTTTTGGCAATAATGCACCTGAACTGAACACATGCAGAATAGATGTTTAATGCCATACCAGGGAACATTTCAAGCAGAGCAGTATCATCTTCATCGAGATAAGCAGGTAGCAGGCTCTGGCTCCCCATCGGAGAAGCTTTTAAAGATGTACCTGTGCATGTAACTTTTTGGTTAGGGCTCCTTCTATGGATATGTCAGGTGATTTTAAAGCTCTTTATAGTTATAGTTTTACAGCAAGCATTTTACGGACCATTCACTAGAAAAGTTAAACAGTATTATAAGTATTGTAATATATAAAAAATTAAATAAAACAAGCAACTTCACATTTAAGTTGTTTTAGCCTGGCATTTGTTTCCACCTTTATAAAATTCATGCAAATGCAAAATTCTGCTACACATTTCATCCCTTTTCTGCTTTACTGGATATGTCCCTATTTGTCCAATGTAAAACAAATCTACTCTTTCTGTAACTTCCCTCTGAGTCATTATTCAACAGCCAATCAGAGCATAATTTAATGAAGAGTATGAGCACACCACACCGCATAATAATGCAGTCAGTTATACATTATAGCTACTACTCTACATACAATACGTGTTCATTTAGATTTCTTGAATATCTTTTGTATTAGTAATTCATTTAGTTTGGAGACTGTTCATTATTTTTATATAGACTCTCCTATATAACCTTTTCTTTGTCTTCTTGCACCCTCTTGCCTCTGTTCTTACTTCTCACCTTTACACAGAACAAGTGAGACACCCCTCTCCTCTCACCTTCACATTGCTCTCCTCTTCCTCCTCCTCTTCTCAGACCTCACACCTCTACAACTTTTTCTCTTGCCCATTTTCCCTGTGCCATAAATCTCCACCCAAATCCCACTTAAACTCACATGAGCAGCTGTCCTTAAAACTCCATTATCTACAATTACTTCAGCATTAGGGAGCCAGAGCACACCTGCCCCCACATAAAAGTAGCCATGCCTAAAAATATGAAACCTGCCCAAAAGGGGATGTCTGTGATTGGATGTTTTTTTGTCTTTTGTGTTGCGCTTTTGGTGAAACGGCCCCCGTGATGAGGCTTTTGAACCAAAATGCCAGCAGTGTGGATTAGAGGTGCTGATTAGTGGGTGGGTATGTAAATGCGGATGTCTGCTCAGTGCTGCGCCCAATCACTGGTGGGAGGTCACTTTCACCTCCTGATGAGGGGAACAAGTGTGCAAAATTCGCCTACCATTTTCATTGTTGCTTAAATAGCTCTGCGGTGTTTAATAGATTTTATTTTTTAATCTTTCAAGGGGAGTACTCAGCGTGGGACTTGTGGGTTTTATCCCTGGCTTGTTCAATCACTGGAAAGTAGTCCACATCCTCTCAATATTATTTTAGGTTATGTGTGGGGACTGTCTCGCTCTCAAAAAGCATTTGTTAAAGACTGACCATTGTTCGGTTAATAAAAAACCCACCTTATTCTGCGGTGCCCATTTTTACTTCAGAATGCTCCATGATTGAAACTTCTGGTTAAGCAGGAATCCCATTCATTTACATGCTGTTGATAGTGGCATGTAAATACACTGGAATGATAATGGTGGTGCCTGTGGCAATCTCCAAAATAAAGTCAATGAGTGTAACAATATAATTGTAAAATAAAGTAAAGTAAAAAGTAAAGATTATGTCACTGTAACTTAATCATTCAAGAGGTTATCTATTATGAATAAGTTGGAAAAATTGTTCTCACAGCTTTGATGCTACGGTTGTAAAACTCAAATTTGTTGTTGTGGTATATAAAATTGTCACAGTGAAGACAAAATAACAAATGTTCAACTGGTAATTGTCAAACTCCATCTAAGCCCCACAGTCATAGACACCAGCCATTAATAACCCCAAACTATATTAAGGAAAAGACATTTTAAAATAAACTTCCAAATAGATTTCAAATAGTTTTCTGTCAGGAGCAATTCTAGGACTTCGGATTGACACACAGACTACAGAATAGCACACAAATGAAGTGTTCTCTACCACTGTCTAAAGTGGTAAACTAAAGTTTAAGTTGCCAGTGAAACTTGGTTTTCAGGTCCAAGATACATTGTTCTGTGCAGTGCAAAAAGTGAATTCAAAAAGCATTCTTGTTGAACCTCCGGCAATGACAGCATTTGTTTGCATAATTCTCCTCTTTGTAAGTGGCTATAGTCAGCAAAAACATACAGAATTTCTCCTATCTTCCAGTAAGAGCCATTTCTGATAGACTGATGTAAGACATATTTTTCTGAGTTTATTGCCAGTAAATTCAAACTGTTGAAAGAAAGTGAAGCTGAAGAATAAATAAACAAAGACTGATTTTCTGTTTAGGTGAACCATCAAATTAAAACCACCTGCACCATAAAATTGTATCTTTTTGCCAATTATATTTAAAAGATAAATTATCTTCAAAATATTGCGCTCAAAACTAAATCACGAAAAATCTATCTTTTTTATGCCATTGTTGGAATTCCTGTCCACATTGATCAAGACTACATTATCCTCAAACGGATCTGAAACAAAAGCATTTACTGACTTGCTGGTAAGACCAAACATGGCGTGAAAGCTACGACCACCTGCTCTGTGCATCCTGCCGTGCTGATCGTGCCCGGACACCAGTGCAGTAATAGACATATAGAGGCGCTGCTTGTCAGGGTAGAAGCTGAGGCGAGGGGTCTGGCGGACTCAGCTGTAGGTTGCCTGATCTGCTCTGATTGACAGTGATGGCAGATAAGGTGCTTGTGGCGAGGGGAATGGTGAGCCGAGCTGCAGGCTGAGATAAGGGCCAAGATTAGCACCCCACCACGTCGCACACAGACACACACGTACGCACACATACCTGCACAAAAAGAAAGAAAAGGGTCCAACCGCGAGGCGAAAAGATTGAGATGTTGACGTGGAAAGCTATTGGCTACAGCGGATACAATGGGCATTCAAGAGTAAAGACTTAGTTCATTCCTTGTGTTTGTGTGTGGGTACTGTTCATTAGAGCGTGCAGGCCCAGGTAGCGTACACATATCCCGGGGAGTGCAGGCAGCCGGGTTGGGGGTCTTCACGCAGGACGAGAACTAATCAGCTCATAATCCAAGCGGCTGGTGTTTCCCGGGCAACGCTGTCTGTACGTTCATGCATGAACGACAAGCAACAGTCCGATTTCTCTTCTTTTTGTGTCTTCGTCATTGATCCCTATCACACCCTTTAGCTTTTTCCTGTTTTTCTTGACAACCTTTCCCCCTTTCACTAGACACTGCATGTTGTTGTCTTGTATCTTTTCCATGGAATGCCATTATCCTTTTTACTATCTTTCATACAAAGTCTTCACTATCACTTAGATTTACTTCCATTGTTGAAAAAATGTCAGGAATAACAGTTATCATGTTCATTATTACTGATAATTTTAGTTTTTATTTGGCATTAACAATCATAGGATAAGAGCCAATCTCTACCAGCCACAATTTCTGAAGGTTATGTCATCTCTCCTGTAAATGAATCCTTAATAAAGATCTTAAGTATTTTTAAACCACATATTGTATTATTTTTAGGGCTGGGAATATTAACGCGTTAATCGTGATTAATCGCGATTGAGTTATAATCGCGAACAATTTTTTTAATCGCGATCAGAGTTTGCCAGCATTTTCCGCAATTCTACCATCCATATGCAGCTCATTTGGTTGTATTAATTAAACTCATTGTCGGTTAAACGCGCTATTTTGAGTTTGCTAGTATTTTGTTCCTTCTACACATCCGTAGGCAGCTCGAGCGGGCTTCAATCATTTATTTACAATTTCTCAAAGTAAGCACTATTACTGGTTCATTGTTACTTTTTCCTTTCTCTGCACTTTTTTGAAATAAAAAAAATGGTGAGAAATACTTTGCATTGTGAGTTTAACTTTAGATTCGAACGGTCTTACTGCAAGATATCAATTTTAAACATGCAAAATAAATCACGATTAATCGCGATTAACTATGAAATGTCTGAGATTAGTTGCGATCAAGAAAATTAATCATTTGACAGCCCTAATTATTTTATATAAAAAATAAATATACTCACCTTTAGCAAGACAAATGATTCCAAATGATGCCAAAGGCTCACAGTTGCTGACCTGGTTTCCATACTTCACTATGGTTTATTTAGTGTGAGTGTAACTCTAAAATATAACCATGTATTCTAACTCCATCATTTGCTATCAATTTCCTATATCTCCCCCTGCCTGCGTTTTAATTTCCTCCTAGCTTCCATATTTCCCATACTTTATTGCCTTCTCTCTCCCTTGCGTTGCAGTAAATACTCTTTGTCTCTCCCTCCTCCCGCTCTACCGTTCGTGCCAGGGGGTCTGGGGTTTGTGTGCAGGAGCTGTGGATGTTGGAGGCCTTCATGATCACTCTCTAGGAGATGATTACGCGGTCAGGCCCCCACAGCCCCCTCTGCTCCCCCGCACTGCTGGAGCCCTGCGTGTTATGGAGATACCAGTTAATATGCATTGTATGTGAATGTGAATACATGTAAATACTGCATGACTCCCGCTTACGGTTTCCAAGAGGGTTTTAAAATGTGACTGGCTTCAAATATTACAAATGCAATATTTACACATGCTTATTAAAAGTACATTCATCGCCTTAGTCTGAAAATGTAGTACTTTTGGCTCCTGTTTCATAGTACTCTACTTTTTATGGGCACTTCCATACGTCCCTATCACTCTTTCAACTATTGCAGGTGATAAAAATGCTTTATTTACTTGAAAATATGTCAGCTCGCCGTGCAATCAATGTGTTCATTATGCTTGTCACTGCATTGCCTTTGCTTCAGTGATGTAGTCATATTTTTAGATTGTTTACAGTAATCTGTTTGTTAGAACAATCTGTACATCAGCTCGAGATACAACTGGCAAGCTTCTGTATCAGTTAGAACATACATTAACTAACCCAGGCATTCTGCTCTTAGAGAATATTAAAATATGCTTGATTTATATGCATTAACTGACATTCAGCAAAACACAAGGAAAAAAATATTTAATGCAGTGTCTATTTTGTTATATATATGATACAAATGGAAGCCACTGGGACATTGTTGAGATTTAAATCTTGACTGTGCAGTGCAGAGCCAGCAGGGAGAGGACATATAGAACAAGGCCCTGCAGCCTTTTGACATCTCCTCAAACGTGGGCACACTCTTGGATCCGGGCGAGGGGCTATGGGATTGCAAATACCTGATCTGAATGTATTAAACCTGCTTAGCTTATAAAATATATTTATAAGACCAGGGTCATGTGGAAAGGTCAGGATTTTGTTGTAATTTTAATATGCTATTAATACGCGGAACATGCCATCTCTCTAGGCTTCATCAGACTAACTTGTAATTTCTTGCTGAATTTTTAAGAAATCCCAGCGCCCTGACATGTTAGATACAGCTGCAGAGCAGTACAGGAAATTTATTTTTTACACTTTTTGTGTGTCAAATTGTAATTCTACTGACCACTGAATAGCTGTCACCTTTTAAACATGTTTTACCCAGTTCATGAAATTTCCATTTGCTGTAACCAACTTTTTCTGGAATTGAGTCAGATACTATTTTTGTCTTAACTGGAAGTTTGAATATTTTGCATGTAAATTGGAATAGTTTCCACTGTTGCTTGATCATCGGAAACAATTTACCCTGACAGTTCGCAAGTTTATAGTCTTCTGTTCTTTTCCTACAAAACAATAGCGTGTTATATAATACGCATTTTAGAAGGTTATTTTACAGCAATTTCTCCAAATGTTTTCCGCTGAACTGAACATCAGTTGCTTGTGTATTTGCACACAGCCTCTCTGTATTCTCTTTGTCTGTCTTGGCCACATGTCTTCTCCCAGCCGTCTGTCTGCTGCTGAGGCACGGGGCTGCTTTCTCAGGCAGTGGTGTAAATAAATAACTGAGGAGAAAAAATATGCATCTGTAGACGCCTTGTTTGCTCCGCACCCCCCTCTCTCCCTCTCTCCCATTCTTTTGACCTCCCTGTCTGTTATTCAGCTTCTTCACTTCCCTGTTCAAAACTGCTAAGTCCCACCCTGAAAGCAAACACAGATGCCAAAGTGCCCTTGGCATTTTGACTAGCTGCTAGATTCTGTACCAGAGCAAAGTGTTTGATAGCTGAGAAGTGAATGTGAAATAGTCGGTCATGGCGTTCTAAGCAGCTCTCTCTATACACTACGCTCAGGTCTGACTGCAGCTCAGCTCCAAAAAGCCCCTATACCACCCCGCCACTCACAGGCTTTCATGAAATAAAAAGGTGGACATGAAAGGGCTTGATAAATAGCTAGCTATTTGCCTCTAATTGCAACCCTTTAGTATATCTCTATGATGATTTGAACCAGCTTTTTCTTCAAACTTACCAAGATCAAAGCCAAAGGACAGAAAAGCCAAAACTGCCTGCATGTCTCTAACTTGTGACCTTGTGCAACTTCTTGTCTGCCGTATCCCTACACCTTACAGGCGAATAAATCAAAATCCCTGTCTGGAGAAAGCTGTCTTTTCATGAGTTACGCCAGTTCCTGAATCGGCTTACAGTTAATCACCGTCCCCCCTCTTTCCAACCTCAACCTCATTACGGCTAACTAAGTCTGCATAAACATGGCAAAAAATATGATGTATAGAAGCTAGTAGTTACACCATAATTGCAAATCAGCATCCCATAAGCCTGGAGATGACAGCGGAAAGAAAACACAAGCGGCAAAAAACACATGTACGTGCCAAGAAGGGGGGATTTTAATAAAGACAGATGACAGTCAAAAGCCAGGGGAAAGGAGTGAGGTATGCGGCAGCGATGTGTGTGTGTGCGAGGGGCGGTGATAAAGATAAATGGGGTAAGATCAGAGGAAGCCATTAGGACGTCAGAGGGGGAGCGCGGGGAAGAGAGGTGTGTGGAGGGGGAGGGGGGGGTGTGCCGGAGGTGCTCGCCGCCCCCCCAAGAGCCCAGCCCGAGACGATGTTTAATCAGGCCCGTGAACCTGCGAGACTGAGGTCACCCCGGCGCACTCATTACATCTGATGGGGAGCACTGTAGCACGACAGACGAGCGCAATCTTTAGCCCGTTCATCCATCTCTCAAAACACACACATATAATCACCTTGTGCCCCCCTTGAATACCTCATCTCGCACTGCTAATGTGGGAGACCTATACGCACAGTGCAGCTATAGCTTCGCCTAACAACTCCTCTTTGTGACTGGCGTGAACCAGAGGGAAACACAGGTGAAATGTTTTGGTCACAATCTTAAAATTTTGGCAATATATTAAAAGTAGACAGCTTTTTAATTTCATGTATTTTATTTTCCACTGTACTGTTGAGTACTGTTGAGACACTTTCTACTTTCTACAGTCTTTGGTACTATATATAAGTGTTCCGATAACATTATTCAAATAATATTCCATGGTAATAATAGTCCATGAGAAATGTGCTAAAATGCATCTTTAAATGTAAAAGTATCAGGCAAATGTGAAATTACAATAAAGTGCAGAAATATAGCTTTATTTGGAAATGTATTTGGAAGTTTACAGCAACAGTTTTACATTGTTAATCAGCTCTTCATATATTTATAAATGAAACACTCAATATTACATTTTTGCACGATTCTTGCTCACTCTGCGGCGACTCTTCTGCTTTGGTAGATTAATCTGTGCTGTTAAATGTTTGACTACTTTTCATCTCAAAAAGGTGAAGTGGAAATAGCTCTGCAAACAATGGAACCCCCTATTCCGCAGTTAGCTTTGGCACTGCATGCTTTTTATTTGGTAAAGGTCAATATTAGTATTAGCTTTTATGTATTATGGGTTTTTATCTTAATGACATTGTTCCTTGAATTTGACTCATGATGTCTTGCACTCTATCTTCCAGTGTTTACTAAATTCCTCATAACTGCTGTTTATAATCTAAGGGTGCTTTCATACTTGTTCTTTTTTTGTTTCTAGTTTTTGCCCACTTTGAGTCCAAACGTATACTCGGTGTGGTCATGTCTAGGACACAATTTAGATCTGGGTTTAGTGCCAGTTTAGTCTGAATTTTGATGTGATGATTGTGCAAGTGTGAACACACATATTTTAAAATACTGGGCTTGTTTAGTGTTTGTTGGTACCCTTTTTCTACAAATATACTTCCTACTACAGCTACCTGGGGAGATTACTAAATGTGTATGGAAGTGATGGCAAAACAATTATCTTTTACCTAACTGAGCAACAAAAAATAAAAAATCTTTGCTGATATCTTAGTCATGAATGCAAACTTGTGACCGGGTAGTGGATAAGGCGTTTATGATTATGTGGAGCCTGTAAAATGCCTGTTGATGATAGAGCTAATGCCATTATAAAAATGTTAACGTTCGTCCGAGTTTGAATGCTTATGGTGGTGTAATTGAAGAGAAAGAGTCTCAAAGGAGCTACAGCAAACTGCATAGATTTGAACTCAAATACCAGTCTTCCATCTACACACAAGTTTCCGGCTAAAAAATCAGCCAATAAAAACTTAGGTTAATGCATTCAGTCCATACACAATTATTCCAGTTAGATAATCATGCTGGTCTTGATAAGGTATAAGATAGGGCTGTTTGCAGTGCCCATCATATAGTAAGAGGCAGAGAATTATTACCATGCAAATGACAGCCCCCTAGTGCATGCCCGGGAGTTAATTACATGCCAACCTATCACAGGAGCTACATGGCAAAATAGATCTGGCATTGGCAGATTAGGATGCAGTCGGCAGGATGAACCGTGATAAAGGGAGGCAGGGAGCGGGGATGTGCATCGGCCAAACACATTTTAGTTTGCCTGGTCACACACAGGAGAATAAACAGAACATTGGTTAGCCCGCAGTTGTTGTTGAGGATATTACAAAGACAGACAATAAGTTCATTGTTTGTGTGCTATATCGCCCCATGTTGCTTCTCTTGGTCTCGAGCGCCAGGCCAGTTGGCAAAATTCAACTTTCGTTTTTTTTTTTCCCCTATCAACACACTTCTATGGCCCAAAGTTGGTTATTGAAACGGGCAAGGACGAGAAGTGTCAATATAATGAGACTCACCAACCTGAGCTCTTGGTACACAGTGCTATGAAAACAAGGTTTCACAGACATCCTGGGGAAACAGACTTTTTCCTTAGTGCTAAAGGAAAGTCGCTGTGAAGGAAAAGAATGAAGAAAGAATACTTTATACATCTCTTACGGGAAGAGAATATCCTATAAATCGTGAACGTGACAGTCGTGTAAATATTTATGCGCACAAGCCAAGTGCAGACAAACAGCAGAGGACATTGTAACTGGGAATGTAGCCTGTGCCTTACACACCTAACTCAATATTCATCTTCCTCTGTGGAGCGTCTCCCCCACACACACATGTATATTCATAACTGACCTCTGCCTGTCTCAACCCTGGGAGCGGTGAGAGCCAGAGGCCACTTTGACAGGGCCGATTCCGAGCACACAAGACAAAAAAAACAAAAAAAACAATCTTATGTGTCACTAAAATCTGAGAGGTAATAAATGCAGATGCTAGCAGGTGCTGTCTGGAGTGGTCATTTTTGTCCTTGTAGTCTCGGAGTGATGTGTGAAGCTTAGTGGAGGAGGGAGGGCAGAGGAGAAGGAGGCGAGAACGTGGAGAGGACTTGACCCGCCCGGCTGCTGGTGAGACTCAAGGTGAATGTGCCCGCGGTGCTGTGATGGAGGGCTATCTGCAGATACTGAGAGGGTGACAGAGGATGTCAAAAAGGGTTTGGTAATTGTTTTGTCATTGTAGAAGTCTGAAAACAAGTCTAGAACATTTGAGTCATTTGGTACAGCTATGATTATTCTTCTTTTGTCTTGTGTGTACCGTCTCTTTATCTTAATTTTTGATGCATGCTCTTTTTTCCAACTGTTTCTGAAACTTGCGTTGTGACACTGCAATTTCCCCATTGTGGGAGAAATAATGGATTATCTTATCTTATCTTATCTTATCTTATCTCAATTAACCTTATCTAGGTTTGAGTCTGGCATAATCTGTGCTTGTCTGAGAAGCAGGATGTATGCTGTTAACATGCTAGTTGTTCTTTACAATTATGTTGAAATCTACTCACAAAAAGTTGTGAGAAGTGCTTACAATGACTAATTAGGATGCTAGAAATTAAAATTTGCTAGTTCTGTTGTACATGTTTTTAAGACAATAAAAATAAAGATTTTCCTGACTATACTGTTTGGTACAATTTTTAGTCCTGAATAAATACATCAGTAAATAATCAGTCATAAACAACCAAACAAAAAACTAAACTTGACCAATATAATGTTACACAACCATTTACTCAAACTCTGCACAGAGTCCGAGCACAAGGTAGAGGGGACCACAGTGACCTCTGGGGGGCTGGAGAGCTGGTGGGGGTCTAACAAGGATGTATGGCTGTTTCGGCTGTATACATCTGCGGCCACTTTTCTGCCATCACTCATTCGCTCACTCTACCTCACCCCCCTCTCTCGCACGCCCACTCACTCCAACAACAACCTTTCTTGTGCCGTTACGTCCACTATTACAGCATTCTTCTCCAAAGCTGACAAATCGGAGGCGTGCTGAGAATCCATAGGCGCGGTGGCCCTGGTCTCATCTTGGGCTCCATAATGGAGGTAAAGCCTTTATCGGCCCCTCTAAGCTGCCCACTTTCTATCTGCGCCTGTACCTCGGGGTTAGACACACTCCGGCTTTAGCTATCAAAGCACCGGGAAAGGCCGTATTATCAGCTCATGTCCCTGCACCCACAATTATGGAGGTAAATTTAATATAGAGTGGAGAGAAGTTTGAGGTGAGCAAACTGTAGGGCAGTAAAATTTAAAGTCAGATCACCCCCACTAAACCAACTGAAATAGGCTTACTTTATCAATCTAAAAAAGAAAAGAAAAGCACAAGGGCCTATATTATGGTATTTTCCTCATATATGTTATCCTGTTATTTCCTAATCACAAACATTCCTGGAGTTGTGTTTTGTTTCATTCACTCACACATGTTTAATACACAGATTAGGCTGAGTTCTTCTCTCAAAGAGAAAACATTCTGTTTCACCTTATGATGTCATGTAATATACAGGAAGTGCTCTGCTGTGTTTTTGAACTCCATATACCTTCAATAGAATCATTAATTTGATGATTTTAGCCCTTTAATTGCCTATCTGTACTGAACTTAAGGTAAAATGTAGCTGTTAACTTCAAAACTACGACTACATGACATCACAAGGTGAGATATAGACAAACTAATAATAGAGAATTACTCAAAAACATGTCTGAATGACTTTAAACTGTGTAATGTATGATTTATTGTAAAGTTACACACATAAAAACTACTATTTTAATTCCATATATAAACACTATAATTCTGCTATTCCATCAAAAAAAAGAGAAAAAAAGTTTTAATTGTAATTGGCCTATATATTGTATGCGTTAGTTATTGGACTTGAACATACATAATGCATTATCTTCAATACTCCAACAGTTTTAGTATCATTTGTTCTATATAGCTTTTGTTCAGTTACTTGTTTTCTAGTGTTTTGTGTGCTTTGTGGATTTGGTTCATGCACAGGGCGCTTAAACAAAACAGCCTTTATTTAGTATGTGGCCTTTGAACCACAATTGGGCCTAAAGTATAAACCATGGCAGGATTATTAAGGGCAAAATGTAAGTGCTGAGACACTCCCTTTTACTTTGTCACTGGCTGCTTATGTTTGATGGGAAAATTATACTTTACACAGGTCTGCCTTTTCTCAAGTACATTATACCTTTCTATTAATAACTTTTGCCACTTAATCATGTTTATAGCAATGTTCTTGAAATTCCACCTGTTTTTTCTTAAACAGAGATGGTGAGATTTTAAATGCAGATTTCAGCCCCCACACTTGTGCGAGTTATCCCTGCCTTTGTTTTCTCTGAAACTGCTGTATACATTGATTGTTAATTTTTACCATAAAATCCTCAATTTATTCCCCGATAATTCCTTTTCCAGTATAATCTGTTTATTACACCTTCATATCTACATAACCTCACTGATTTGAACTATTACCATGCAAATGGAAATGACACAGACTGCAACAGTGATGGCAAATTGGAAAACATGTTTACTTGACCCAGCTTCACAGGCTATCATTACCATATCCAACAAAATTCTGAATGTTAAAAATGAAGCATTTTTCTGCTGCTTGGTGGATACAGTTTTTTCTTTCCAAAATGACACACATTACAATATATTTATATAATGTCGGGGTGTACAGAAATATTGTTTTTCTCAGTAAATCAACATAAAGGTGATATACAATCAATGCAAACATCAACAAAATCATGTGATTTAAAGGTACCCTAGGCAACTTTTCTGGTGGTCTCCAAGAAGATGACCTTTACTTGCCTGGAATGTTGGAGTATGACATTAAACCTTTAAATCTATCTTTAGAGAGTCAAACAGGTGGCACAAGCAGGCCAAATTATGGGGTGTGAGTGAGTGGAGAAGTGAGTTCGCATTGAGAATACTTTTTCAGCGTACTTAGCTCCTAGCTATAGAACTAACTAAAATAAATGCAAAATAGATAATTTTTTTAATTTCATATATAGTGTAAATAAAATTTTAAAAGTTCATAAACTGTCTGAAACACTGTACAGTATAAAGCAGTATTAAAATGTCTTGTTTCATTATTGAAAAGGAAATATGCAAGTAAAATACTCCAATGCTCATTTCACAGACAAAACCACATAGTTTTGAAGTGCACAAGAGAATGAGCTTGCATAAAGGACTTTTTTTTCTCCACCATCATCACAAACGCCACTCAAAATAGAGCAGATTACATAAAAGGTCCCTGCAGTTGTTTACCTCTTTTAGTGATAGGTAGAAATATCATCAAATTAAATTTCACAGTCTGCATTGGAATCTCAACTAATCCAAACACTGAGCTGTGGAGTGCGTTTTAATTAAAGCTCAGAGATGGTGGGACAGGATAAGTCTGATTCAGGTGAAAGGTAGGACTCACATGAAAAGCCGTCTACATCCTTGTTCAGAGTTGCCCTTGAAATCAGCTCTCAGCATGACGGCGGGCTGATTTGCATCTACTGTACGCCGTGTGCGAGCTATGTGAGAGAAACCAGAGCAGAGCAACTTTTTCTGCCTTCATTACCAATAATAATGCAAGTTAGCATATTTTATCATTCAAAATAATGTAATGTGATTAGATGGAAATTACGACAACGTTGTTTGTTTAAAAGGCATTAAGGCGAATTATTCAGCACAATTACAATGCTACCTGTTTAGGCAAGTCAATCTGGATACATGTTAATTTAATACAATTATCAGACCTAAACCGAACCATCAAAACTATTTAGATAAACAGCTCAACAATATGCATCATAATTAATATGTGTTCTTCTGAATATTCCCATTTGGATTTGGAGGGAATTTAAGCAACTGAGGACCTTAAGTGGAGTTCATCCTAAGAATTAGAATAATATGGAGATAAAAATCTAATTGTGATTTAATGTGCAGTCATCATAATCGCCATATCATCATGTAATGGGAGTGTTTCAGTTCTTCTCTGTTTAATGAAGCTTTATGCTCAAACACAGATACTTCTATTGGTCAGCTTCTGTAATGTTCTGAGTGGATGTAACCAATGGTAGTGAAGTGTGAAGAAGCAAAACGCTTTAGCTATCAACTTCTTCCGGAAGTTGTCGTGGCTCTGCCATCACCATAGGTTGTAATATTTTGCAAATGGCTGCCAATCTTGACAGCAAGTAAGTTCTATAAGAACTACAAAGTTGTTTTAAAGCCATTTTACACAAATCAACCTACTTTATATTTTAGAATATTTTTAAAACAAAATATTTCTCAAAATCTGCATTTAAATAAATTCCCCCTTAACTACAAGTGCCACCACAAAAAGAAAGTGCGGTTTATTAGCATTTAAAGACAAAAGTGGGTAAGGCAGAATAAGGCCAATGCATGATAATACAATATATATTACAATATAATACTAATACTAATATATATATATATATATATATATATATATATATATATATATATATATATATATATATATATATATATATATATATATATATATATATATATATATATACACATATATATCCTACATAATACATCTGTAGGATGTATTAGTCCAAAGAATAATGCTATATGCAATGATCACTCTGCGGACTTCTGCTATTATGAACCCGCAGGCTCCATAGCTGATTTAGATACTTAATTTTCTGTCTTAATCAATATTTTAATCAACGAATTAATTAAGTAATAAGTATATTCCATCACTGTGGTTACAAAGATAACGTTCTAGTCTATATGCAGTTTGTACAATGCATGGCTGCAACTGTTCTTTATGTATGTTACAGAATATATCGTCTGTTTGATTAATTCAATATTTATGTAGGTGTTTTAGCCGCAGTACTATGACTTGAAATGAATGAAAAGTTAGAATTTTGTTGTGACCTGCAGACGTACGCTGGTGCACTCCATCACCTTGATCCAGCCGGTGTTCTTGCCTTGGGTGTGACAAGTCAGCATCTTTCCCCCTGCCTCCGACGCGTTCTCTCTCTGGTGTGGGCCTCATATTCACCTTTTTCAGCACATCCTTTAATGCTCCGCTGTTCCCTGTCTCCTAGCCTCACCTTGTCTCCCCTCATCTCTTCACTCCACCAATGAAACCACTTTCTTTGATCCAAATAGTGCTGTAAGAAGAATGATAATACATTTTTTGTCTCGGGGCAAATGTGCCAAAGGAAAAGGGTAGGCCAACCTGGCAAATATAACATTTTAGCTCCTCACTACGGTGAGCTTTAAATCAGTGCTTCTCAAACTGCAGCACAAGGGCCATTTGTGGTATGTGGTGTGTTCTCAGGGCAGTTCTTAGTCCTGGTTTGGTTGCATATTCTTCCTGATTTTGTTAAGGTTAAGTCTTGTTGGTTGATTTAGCGTCTATGGTAGAAAAGGTTTTAACTGTAGATCTAGACAGTGCTTTAGAAATCAAGAATTTTCAACCTAAACAAACTAAAACAGTGTCCACATACAATGGACCACTCCTGGACGAATGAGGAATTACATAGATTAGAACTGGTCTCGTAATAATGGTTTTGGTAAGTTGGTGTATAGTCCTGGTTTAGTGTTGGTTAACCTCTCATTTGCTTCAAAATTTTTGATTAGTCCTAGGTTAGACTGGGTTTAGTCCTTGGTCTCAGTTAAAGGCTAGCTTAGTACTGGTCCAGTCTTGATTTAGTCCTTCTTTATTATTATTTTTTCATCCCGGTGTGCTCCTCCTCTGTATGTTATTATCATTGCTTACTTTTCCAAAAGAAATAAGCTATTTTGAAATCCATATTCATCCAAGGTTGCTCTTGGTCTGAAAAGTTTATGAATCTGCTCAGTTGTATTTTCTCTTTTATAACTTCCCACGAACCTTGCACAGTGAGGGACATTGGGGCAGCCGCAGACGCACTGGGCTCTCATGAGGTCTTTCACAACTGAATCAAACAATATCAGCATGCAAGTGGAAGACCCTGAATGATACAATTTGTCATCTCTCTCCCTGCGCACACGTCTTTCCAAACCCCTAAGCCTCTTGCTTCCCTGATGGGAGACAGTGTTTGGCTGCTGCTGCTGCTGGTGGTGATAAAGCATTTCCAGTCTGTTCTGCCCACCACCATAACCTCCTGCCTGGGCTCCTTCCCGCTCCACACTCCCAAGCCCCCGCTGGTTAAACCTATCGATCCCCACAGTCACGCAGCACCGCCCCAGACAAAGCCGGCGCTCTTCCCCTGCTTGCTATGAAAATCACAAAAACAAAGAATGCTTCTGTGTTTGCTCTAGTGTGTCAGCAGTATGAAGATTGTCTCTTTTGTTCTCTAGCCGTGTTGTGCGTGACTCATTGGTCTGATGTACGGTGCTGTACGAAAGTTTTGGGGAGTTGAGGAAAATAATGGTGAAGAATTTGATTTTATTTTTGTTAACAAATTTGGGTGTATTCATTGTTTCTGTTGTATGTGGTTTCGTGGAAATCAACCCCAAACTAAAAGATGTGTTTACCTTTGTAAGATTAAGTCAATCCCTTGACAGTGCATGTTTTCCACACACACATCAGCCCATGCACAGGTTGGGTTCCCATGCTTCTTGGGGACATTACATTGACTACATATATTTCCTGGAAACTGATCCTAACCTTAACCCTAGTCACTATTTGCCTAACCTTAACATAAACCCCAATCTTAACCTATTTTGTCAATTATGCATTTATTCAAATTGTGCAAGTGTGTTTTTTGTTAAGCTTTTTTTTTTTAAGCTTTTTTTTTTTTTTTTTTTTTTTTAGCATTTTTTGACAACTTTTTAAAACCTAGCAGTATATTTGTGCATAATATCCACAATTAGAATGTGTCAAGCTGTAAAAGCCCACGGAAACTCAAATGCCCTCAAAGTCTTGACGGCAATTAAAAGGCAGAAAAAAATGACAATGTTAAAATGGCACTTAAGCGCGGCTGACTGGTCCCATTTCTGTTTGAGTGGCTACTGACGACTCCCAATTCTCTCAACCAATTATCTGAGCACATATCTAAGCACAGCAGGGCCCCTCCCCTCCCCTGACCAATCACACGTCTAACTGCCTCAGGTTACGCACTATGGCAAAGCACTTCCCATACACATTCAAAGTTCAGTTTTACAAAAATGGAAATTTGGGAGTGCCAAGAATGTACTATTTCCAAGAACATCGTATTCCCTCTGAACAATGTGGAGTCAAAAATGTTATTTTAAATCATAGTGACAAAAATGATAAAGAGAAAATATAGTGCTTGCAGCAAAATGCAGTCTTACACAAAAGAGAATAAATGGCATAAACACTAGCACATGTAGAATACTGTATTTAAAACCATTTAAATACTAATTGCCATACTATTTAAAACTAAAATGAAAGCCTTTGATCTTGTGGCACCACAAAAACACTTTGCATGTTCATGTTGGATTCTTTTCCAAAATTTACCTGAATAGTTGTAATTCATTGCACCTTTACTGTATGTGTTATGCTTATGTTTTTATGCATGCCAAACCAATGGTCATGCAAATCCCAAAGCGGTCCCAAGTTATTACCACATTATGTCATGAGCATCCATTTTATTCGCAGCCTGGAATTAAAACTTTATCCACTGGCAAGGCTTCTGTGAGTGGCAATAATTGAAGGAATATTGCCTGTCTTGAGGAGTGAGCCACGCTTTACGTGAGGGCCCAGAAAGTCATTTCATTTTTCTGCCCATTACTTTTTCTTCTTCTCTTTTTTTTTTTTGAATCCAAGTGGTGTTGAGCTAGCGCTTTGAGACTATAGGGGATGGAGACAGAACATGTGTGTCACCCAAAAGCACTGTGAGGGATGAGTAGGACTGATGTGACCGAGGGAATTACCTGGGAGAAAGATGAGGAAAAGGCGGCTGAGCGGCTGTGGAGGGGAGGGAGCCGCATGAGCAGAAGATAGGGTCATAGTGATATATATGTCACAAGTGTGCCATTGTGAGCCAAAGCACTTCTATTCTAACCCCGCTCCATCCTCACTCCATCCCTATCACCTCTCCCACACTTCCCCTCTCCCTCCCTGGCTGTTTACTGTGACATTAATTTGACAGGCCCAGGGTTGACAGACTTGAAGACAGCAGGATAAGCGATTGTCAGTGCTGGCATTGTCGGGCAGCTGCTGACTGGCCGAGGATGCAGGAGACGATGCAGAAGCTGCGGCCAGCTTGGGAATTGATGGGGAAGGCGAGGAAGAGCTGTCGCTGTGGCCTGATGCGATGAAGTGGGATAGACGGCCCTTGAGATGCCCAGAGGGGGTGGAGGGAGGGATGTTGCAAGGAAGGGAGAGTGGCAGTGCAGCCTCAACTTAGCCAAGATGTCCGAGCCATTGGCCAGCAGCTCAGCTCTGTCCCTGGGAGGAAAAAACAGCCCGCGGATGTGGATGACACTGTGCCACCTCTTTGATTACCATCGAGCAATCTCACACAGACATCAGCAAGACACCTTTCATACTTCGGCCTTCACGCAAATACTTTTCCCATCAGTCATCAAACTGCAGGCATGTAGAGATCCAGACATTTTCGTTCAAACATTGTAGTTTGACCACATACTTGAAACATGATGGATTGAGTAGATACTATCAGGCTATCCGTAAAACTGACAAGTTCACCATGAAAATACAGAATAAAAAAGTATAATTGTTTCAGCCTCAACGTCTGCTTGTATCAGCAAAGCCCTGTTAGTCACCCTAGTTTATCTGAAGAACAAATAAATCAATTAAAACTCAGGAAATACAGGTGTAACAGCAGATAAAGAAAGTTAGTGCTTTCATAGAAGTGAAAGGCTTGAAGCAGGCAAGCATGCCAGCTGGACACAGAGCTCTGAGCCCCCGAAGCGCTGCATACACTTATGTAACCTATTGAGTGGTAGCCTGGCGTGCACACGCACGCACACACACACACTCACACACATAATGCCTGGAGCGTAAAGCGTCCAAATGAAATCACACACATTTGTGCATAGCCCTAGCAAGAACACATAACACTACAGATGCCAACCTGGCTGGACTTCATGAGTGGACAAACATCCCAAACACACAGACACAGACCAACACAACACACTCTTGGCAACCTTAGTTACCCAGAGGAAATCAGCATTACTTAGGGTTTAAAGAAAGGCAGGGTAAAGCTTTGATGCGCACTCTTTCCCAACTATCCGAGTCAAGTTTATTTTCAAAAGAAAATCAAGATTAACCATAATATTATGATTGGAGGTAGACTGACATGGGTAGAGAATATAGATATTTTTATCTTTGCAAGTTGGAGATATAGCAATAGGGTGGTGTGTAGTGTTTATTAACTAAATCTTAAGCTCTTGATTAACTCGTGTTTTCAACCCGTGTTTTTGTTGAAAAGGAAAAGCGTGAAGAGTCCCTCAGTCGTCCAGGTAGAATCCATGATAAAAGGAGAAATTCAATTTGTCAACTGGACAAAGTTTGTTTGGTCGAAAACGTTTCACCGCTCATCCGAGAGGCTTCGTCAGCTCTGGTTCTAGTGCTGGTTAGACCCTGTTTATATCTAGCTGCAGGGAGGAGCTCCCTACACTGAAATAGCTCTGAAACTATCTCCACTAATCTGTCTCTTTGTTTTTCAAATTTCTCTGGCGACTAGTTTAGCCTCCCTATTCAAGCCTAACGACCCTCTCCACCCCTCTGCCCTGGATTGTCTGCCCTAATGTTTCTTTGTCTGTTTTTTACTTGGTTTGAGAATCGAATTATAAATGGGAGACAAGTTAATTCTAACTCCCCCATTTCTGTTTAACAACGGATTCTCTTTTTTGACAAAAATTGCCTCTTTAACCCCCCTCTCAAACCAGTTTTGTTCCCTGGCTAAGATCTGAACCTCACTGTCCTCAATAGAATGGCCCGTGGCTTCTAGGTGAAGATGTACGGCAGATGACGGTCCACTCTGGCACGCCCGCCTGTGTTGGTAGCCATGAATTTGCGATGGGCTCACCGGTCTCCCCTATCATGGCTAATTTATACATGGAACAATTTGAACAGAGTGCCTTAGCTTCATATCCAGGCACTCCTCCCACACACTGGTTTCGGTATGTTGATGATAATTTTTCAAAAATCAAAATTCAAGATTTGGAACCTTTTACTGCACATATCAATTCTGTAGATCCGAACATCAAATTCACCCGTGAAGATGCCAATGATAACACATTGGCGTTCTTAGATTGTGCAGTAACAATAGGAGGAGACCGGTGACTCCAAGTAGAAGTCTTCAGGAAGCCCACACACACAGACCAATACCTGCTTTTTGACTCACACCACCCACTGCAGCACAAACTGGGTGTTATTCGGACATTACAACACAGGGCCCAAGTGGTTCCCACAAGCACAGAGGGTAAGGAGAAAGAAGAACAACATGTGCAGGAAGCCCTCTCTGTTTGTGGATATCCTAAATGGGCTGTCAACAAAACCAAGAGAGACAAGGGCAAGAAACAAGACAACAGAGAATCCGAACCCAGGAGGAAAGGGGTAGCGATTCCGTTTCGGAAAAACTACAGAGGATTTTCAAACAATATGAAATTCCAGTTAATTTCAAACCCACAAACACTTAAAGACAAAAACTCGTCCACCCAAAGGACAAAACACCGAGCCACAAACAAAGCAATGTGGTCTACTCCATTCAGTGTAGTGAAGACTGCAGTGAGCGCTACATTGGAGAAACAAAACAGCCACTTCACAAGAGGATGTACCAACACAGGCGGGCGTGCCAGAGTGGACCGTCATCTGCCGTACATCTTCACCTAGAAGCCACGGGCCGTTCTTTTGAGGACAATGAGGTTCAGATCTTAGCCAGGGAACAAAACTGGTTTGAGAGGGGGGTTGAAGAGGCAATTTTTGTCAAAAAAGAGAATCCGTCGTTAAACAGAAATGGGGGAGTTAAACATAACTTGTCTCCCATTTATAATTCGATTCTCAAACCAAGTCAAAAACAGACAAAGAAACATTAGGGCAGACAATCCAGGGCAGAGGGGTGGAGAGGGTCGTTAGGCTTGAATAGGGAGGCTAAACTAGTCGCCAGAGAAATTTGAAAAACAAAGAGACAGATTAGTGGAGATAGTTTCAGAGCTATTTCAGTGTAGTGAGCTCCTCCCTGCAGCTAGATATAAACAGGGTCTAACCAGCACTAGAACCAGAGCTGACGAAGCCTCTCGGATGAGCAGCAAAACGTTTTCGACCAAACAAACTTTGTCCAGTTGACAAATTGAATTTCTCCCTTTATCTTGAAAAGGAAAACTGAAAACTACAGGGAGTTTGACAAAGTCCAAAGTGTGCAGGCTTGTCTAACAGTCATCAAAAATGTTTAATATGTAAAAAACAGGTTCTGCACATGTATGGGTGGCCTGTGTAACTCTTATATCTGAAGTTACAGTAATGCTGTTTCTAAGAGGAATGCATCAGCAGAGCATCATTTTTTTTAGGTTAGCTTAGGTTTTCTTTATTAGTCTCCACCAGGGAGAAATTTGTCTTAGAGGTAAGGGAAGGTACAGACAGAAAGACATACAATATACGTACAAGACATCAGATAAAAAGATAGAGGTGTTGGCACAGAGAAAGACCTATTGGGTGTTCCCACCCTCACCCCTGACCATCCCCCCAAACCATCACCCACTCCAGCATTCCCGCTACCATTATTATTGTATTTAATCAAAGAAGCACCATGAAGTTTGAGAATCCTTTTACAGGGGAGCCTTGACTTCTAAAATGATTCTGTTGTATGAGAAAACCATCTGATATTAAAGTAAACCCTAAAGTCTTCTTGCTGATCTTGAGAGCCGCTCCTCATATTAAGAAGGAGATCATGTTACTCAACTTCTAAAACCACAACTGAGATGATGACAAACAGCCATAACCTTTGGCCTGATCGTTTATCTCATCAGTCTTGTTGTTGTTGTCTTGTTACTTTAGCTATTGGATTTCATGATAATAATATGAATCCAGTGGGTGCAGGACTCACCTGAAGCGTATGCTTCCACTCCATATAAGCAAGTGGAAAAAGTAGCGAACCCAATGTTACATGGTTTTTTATATGCCATCAGCAATAACCTAGTCTTACCGTACCTGTGGACACATCAGAGGGGTTTATGGGATCTTTATTCCTGATTGCACCCTTGTGAGCTGACAACGGCATAAATCTCAGTGGTGCTTTAAGCAGCAGCATATGCAGCTATGAAATGCTCAGGGAGGTTGTTACAGTGAAAAGTGGAGAGGAAAAATCTCCCTTACATCAGTTCGGCCTACATGCTTCTCCAGAGAATCTCTTCTTGCTTCCGCACTGCATAAAATGTCTATATAAACTAGCATAGCAATTGATTGTAATATATTTACAGTATTTTTTCCCCCTCCATATTTAAGTAAACGTTCAAACAGCTGTAATATTTAATTAAACAATTTACCTGTACAATACTGTAGAAAGCAACAGAGCTAAAAGTGAAATGGGAATGCAATGCTCCTGCAGTAATCAAATATGCAAAGACACTTGTGATGCCAAAATTATAATCATTGTAAACATGTGTGTGGGATATAATTGGGCTATAACACCACACATTGTTATAAAAAGAAAATTACTTGGTAAAATAAATATTAAAAGTGATTATTATTACACTGCCTTTATGGCCCAACTGTATTTTAAATACTTAAATGTCACAAAACATAAAACAAACAAACAAACAAACAAACAAACAAACAAAAAAAAAAACATGGTGAATGTGTCTTAAATGGAACACATTTTTGCAGTGTTGCAGACTGGGGGCTGATCAACATTGTCATCTCTTTGGCTCATCCCTGCCTGCACCTGCTGCACTCATACTGAACAGAGCTGAAACCTATTCCCATCCTGTCTCTTAATCAACGCCGCAGCGTCCTGTAAGGCTAACTCATGTTGGCAGAAGTGCCAGAGCCCCGTGTTAGCAGCCTCCCCAGTGTTCAATTGAGCATGATTCCTCAGGCTTCGTCCCTTTTATCATTTTCCACCTTTGTTAACAGCAAGCATTTTCACAAAATAAGTCTGTCTGAAATCACAGATAATAAAAGGGAGGATTTAGGAAAAGGGATGGCTTTTTCTGTGTAATACAGTGTTACACACAATTTCATCTGCTGCTAATCAGCTGTTATAGAGCCTGAATCCGTAATCTACTTTTCAGGTATTTAAACTTAAATATATTTTGACATTTTAAATGAAATTACTTCTGTAATGGGAATTTGTTTGTACATTCTAATACAAAACTGTTTTTACTATAACATGTAATTTTATGTATGTAATTTTATATTCAGGCATGTTAGTAAAATGAGAAGTGTTTTGTTCCCCATGAATGTATTAAATAAGTAAATAAAAAGACAAAAAATGTATGCAAGTTTTTAAGTCACACACTTTAACATAAACAAATGATAAATGTCAGTTCACAACATGAAAAACTGCTGTTGTAACGAGGAAAACAGATACGATCTTAAGACCGCTAAGGGCATTTACTAAATATTTCATAAAATCCTGTTGCCCATTCTATTAGCATTCTGTCCTGGCAGTGGTGTTTCTTTAAGCAGGACTCCTCTGTAATGGAGCCTTAACGAGGCCTGAGCCTCCCTGCGTGGCTCAGCATCTGTGCTTGGCTTGCTGGGTAGATTACGTGGTGCTCCAGCCAAAGTGCCCCCATCGCTACTCCCTCACAGCCTGTTACTGCATTCCCTAATCCTGCCTGCGGAGATGTTGCTCTCACTGCTCTCTCTGGCCATATGTTCACCTAAAGATCAAGTCGAACGAGAAGGTTAGCCACCCCTTCTGCCACTATGGCTCCACTATGTTTACTGTGACCAAGTGCAAAAGTGTGAGAAGTATTGTGATTTGGTGGGAAAGGGTAGAATGAACTTGTTTTTACTAAAACAGATTCTTGCTATTCCTGCTGCAACAAGAAGAAGAAGAAGAAGACGTGAACTTTATTGATCTCACACTGGAGAAATTCTTCTCTGCATTTTAACCCATCCTATATATATATATATATATATATATATATATATATATATATATATATATATATATATAGGATGGGGAATATTAGCACAACAGTATCAACGTGTCAACCCTACACTACCTGCCAAATAGCATGCCAACATATTCCAGTTTTTAAACTCAGAATACTAAATTTACCATAGTTCTTATTCCAGAACTTTTTTTTTTTTTTTTTTTTAATCTGCCACTACAGTCTGGAGCTATTTGCATAAAAGTACAAAATTCTTCAAAACACTTCTTAGAAAACTTTTGAAAGCAATATGTAATGGTGTGGGCATGGACAGAGGGGACAAAATGCACATATGTAAGACTAGTTTATTTCAGAAAAAAATGTACTTGCTTTGCAAATTTAGATCACTACTGCTCAGCTCAAAAATAGGTAGCCTTACAAATAATTAAATGGGTCTTTCATACAAGCAGAAGTGGGACAGGTGGTCAGTCCATCCACTTCCCTGTCTGGGTGATAAGGAGTAGAAAGCAAAGCAACAGCAGTAATTCATGGCAGCAGATGGAGATGTCAGCTCTTATTGTTCTCCAGTGCGAAGTCTGAACAGGACTGGTGAGCTTCGGTCACTAATCACATGGTCCCAGTTGATGGGCTGATTACTGGGGATATGGAGATGTCTGACATTATGGATCTGACATGCTGAGATACCAGCCTGGGCTCAGGGTTTTTAGGGCACCCACAGGGAAGCATGCAGCGCTGATTCAAGGCTCTCCCGTAACCTCCATGTGGAAGCGGATGGTATGGGGAGCAGCGGGAGAGGCTGGCTGCCAGGGACCAACCAGTGAGCTATGACCTTTCTATAGCCTCGGTCTGAGGGTATATACTGGGGAGAGGGAGGCCATGGGAGGTGGAGAAGAGCAGGGGAGGATTGGAGGAAATAAGAGGAAGTTCAGACTTGCCAGTGAATGACAAAGAGTCTGTCAGATAATTTTCATTTCATTTCATAAATCAGATCTATTTTACTCATAAATCATGAAGGAATTCAAAATTACAAAGTCCAATACAGTTTAGTTTTATAAAAGATTTTATGGCTGTTGCGTATACCTTGACTTTTCTATCTCCATGGAAAACAGGTGATGCCACCAGAACAAATGACAGGTCAGATCTGTAACAATGTGATCCCACTATTTCAACCTATTTTTAGCAAAAAAATAAATAAAAACACAAGTAGTTGAATGAATGTATATATGAAACATTCCAGATAAAGCACTAACATCTCCAAGGAGACAAGCAGGTGGCAGACACTCCACCAGAAAAGTTCCATAGTGCACTTTAAATCTTTGTGTTTGGGCTCAACTTACAGTATTAACGCACACACCATATTCCATATAACATAAGCTTTTAACAAAATATAATCATTTTCTATGTTATTTTGTTCTATACTAAGTAAAAGGCTGTAGATAGATGATGGACGGAAATCTGACCAATGAGTGTATTAGACTTCATATTTAATTCAAGGCTGATACCCTCTGCAACTGAAGTAAATAAAGGCCCTGAACACTACTTAAAATAAAATAACTTGTGTCACTGTGTCCCAGCAGAATGGCTGTTCCATAAATATGTCTGTTTCTCTTTAGCCGTGTAAAAATCACCACTATTCAGATTGCATTCAGCTTCATCAACTCTGGGCGGCAAGGTCTGACTACCTCACATAACCAATTTGTAATTTGTTTGTAAATCTGAAATGAACAGGCAAGCCAATGTTAGTCTCTCTATTATACCTTTTCTTACCTGTTCAGTTCTGTGAATTTGGTGGTAGAAAAAGACAATGCTTTGTCTCATCATTGTTTCTCTTTGCTGTCTAGTCCTTGTCTTTTGTCTTCATGCTGGTCTTTTATGCTCCACATTTCAAATCACACAATCCTCTGATGACTATAGAGGCGGTACACAAAAGCGAGTCTGCAAAAGTAGGATAGCGCAAGGCTTAGCCGCGAACTGAAAGGTCATGATGGTAAATTTCGGCTTTGTACGTGACGAGTCCTTTGACGATAATGTGTAGGATTAAGCCTGCCCTTTGTACAGAGGATGTATCTGAGGAGGGTGACTTTTTTTTTTAAGCATACGCAATTTTTTTCTGTGGAAGAACTTTTGAAAATTGAAAGTGGAAAGAGTTTTGAAGAAAGATTAGAGTGGAAATATGTCTACATTTATATTACTTTTTTGATTTGTTTGTTGCTAGAATCATATTGGTCAGCTCCTATCTCCTCTGCACATGCATACAATACTTGTTTGCCACTTTTCTCTCACTTTTCATCCACCGGCCCTAGCGGATATCACTGGTGGGCTTCATTTTCATATAATTGAATTGAGGCCCTTCCCACTGTGCGGCAGGATTTGGTTAAGCTGCCAGTCTTCCTCGGCTAGGAGTTAGCTCGCTTCAGATTCGGTTACAGCTGTTACCACGGCAGCAGTAGCAGCCCTGCCAGAGCCCGTCTCTGTGGATAGCCCGCCTAATTACTGTGTTTATTGGAAATTAAAGATATACCAGCTAATGAAACGCAGCAAACATTACCGTCGATGCAATGTCATTAATTCAGGCCCGGCTCCCATCTCCCATGTGAGGCAGAGGCGGGGAGAGGTGCCACGTATTAGCATAAATATGAATTTTAGTCAGCTGGAAAGCATTGACTGAACGATGAAAAAAATAATGAAAAAGGTGTGTTTTCATTTCCCTCTTTATATTCTGGATCAGGATAAATAAATAGATGATGGTGAACTGGGCAGAGGACAGTAGATAAAGCAGCGTGCAGCTCTTTGTACGGAGGCCCTGGGTTGTGGGAACGGCGTGGCAGCCAGACAGGAGGAGGAAATGAAGAAGAGAGAGAGGGAGGGCGCAGGCATCAGTATGTGAAGTGGCTTGTTTGTGGTTGTTTGCCAACACCAGTGATGCCCCCTAACCTCCTTTTTCAAAGCACTTTCCCCTAAGGCAAGACAGAACCTATACTATACGGGCTGCTGGAGAGCCTATATCATAAACACCCACGTCTCAGAAGATGGGCCCACTTCTTGTCCGCATTTGAATAAGTGTAGACCATTTGATGGATTTAAAAGCCTCTTGGATCTATTCACCAGTAGATACTTATCCTCAATGCACAACAATCAAAAACACACTTTTGATCAAAAAAGGAACATTGCAACGACATGATTTATACTTTTAAAGGTGCACTGTGTAACATTTATAGCGGCGAGTCAGTCATCTGCTTGTCTCTGTGGAAATGTTATTGCTTTGTCTAGAATGTTCCACAATATATATTAAACCTATCCGTCTATCACGAGACAAGAAGGTTACAGCACTACGCTACATTATAATTAAGATCTGTGGAGAGTCGCTCCTATTCACAGCTGTAATGAATAAATGCTTGGATGGATATGTTTAATGTCTCACTATGGAGCATTCCTGCCAAAGCATTAAGATCGCTATGGAGACAAGTAGCTAGTGGACCCTCCACCAGAAAAGTTGCGCAGTGTACCTTTTAAGTATACTTAATGGAACTCTTCAAACTTCATTAACATTGGCTCACTTTGAATTCTCTTTGTCAAAGTGCATTGAGCCCTTTGACACATCTGCCATTTCATGATTGTGTTTTAAAACAGGACTAGGGAGACCATTGTTGCTTGGTTTTCTTATTTCCTTGTTGTCTTGTGCCTGCTCTCAGTTGTCTTCAGTGCACTTAATTCCCATGTACAGTCATTCTTATTGGCCCATTCCTGTTTAATTCCCAGCCTGGATTTCTTAAAGTCCCATTTTAGTGCTTTGTCGAATTGATGTTGATGCTGTTATGGCTTGTTCTGACTACACTATCGACCCCCTGCACCAAGGCACTGTCTCCTGCTTGATTTAGATGCTGCTATCTGTGTTGGCTAACGCCCATCTCAGTTACAACCATTTGTGGTCTTCAGATGAATAAACAAGGAGAATATTGAATAGAAAAAAAAAAAAAAAAGCACTCAAAGAGACAAGATGTATAACATGGCACCTTGTAATCAGAACAAGAAGAAAACAGCAAAAAATGCTGATTCTGCATTAGAAATAATTTGAAACACTTCAAAGACTCAAAGATTGTTTCTCTGCTGTTGGTGGAGTTTTTTTGCATAGATATGTTGAGTGTCTTTTCTTCTTAAATTGCGAAAATATCAGCATATGGCCAGGGCTCTCAAGTCTCACGCTTTGAGAGTGTGACACACGCAATTCGACATGTTCACACGCTCACACGCCACACATGGTATTTCTCAAGCTGAAATTTTTTTAAGCAATTCAAAACTGTAGCCACTGTTCACAGCGCTTCTGTGCCCAGAAAATCGGTAAGTTAATGCAAGCACTGCGCATTTTCAGCGAAAAAAAGTCACTTGCACACCAGTACTCGAGTTGAGCGATCAGCTGTGAGGCCGATCGCTCACAGCTGATCGGCCTGTTCGCCGATCAGCTGTGAGCGAGCCGCATGATATTTACGCGGCATTTCCAAGAGAATAAGAATCCTAACTTGCTACGTTAATGCTACGTAAGAAGGAACTCTCGCCTCGGGACACGGGATAAGTTCGGGATATGTCCTTTTCTCCGGAGCTCCGGATGATTAAAGACCGTGACACGTGCATACATGGATACGCAAACTGTCGGGAGAGACCGCGTTCTTATGGGTGAGTCATATTATCAGATTATTTCTGCATCTATTTCGGCACTAAACCAGGACTAAACCAAGACTAAACCAGGTCTAAACCAGGTCTAAACCAGGACTATGCCAAGACTAAACAAGGACTAAAACAGGTCTAAACCAGGATTAAGCTGGGACTAAATCAGGACTAAACCAAGAATAAGCCAGGACTAAACTAGGTCTAAACCAGGACTAAACCAGGACTAAACCAGGACTAAACCAGGTCTTAACCAGGACTAAGCCAAGACTAAACCAGGACTAAACCGGGTCTAAACCAGGACTAAACCGGGTCTAAACCAGGACTAAACCAAGACTAAACCAGGTCTAAACCAGGACTAAGCCAAGACTAAACAAGGACTAAAACGGGTCTAAACCAGGATTAAACTGGGACTAAACCAGGACTAAACCAAGACTAAGCCAAGACTAAACCAGGTCTAAACCAGGACTAAACCGGGACTAACCCAGCACTAAACCAGGACTAAACCAGGTCTAAACCAGGACTAAACTAGGACTAAACCAAGACTAAACCAGATCTAAACCGGGTCTAAACCAGGGATAAACCGGGACTAAACCAGGTCTAAACCAAAACTAAACCAGGTCTAAACCAAGACTAAGCCAGGACTAAACTAGGTCTAAACCAGGACTAAACCAGGACTAAACCAGGTCTAAACCAGGACTAAGCCAAGACTAAACCAGGACTAAACCGGGTCTAAACCAGGACTAAACCGGGACTAAACCAGGACTAAACCAAGACTAAACCAGGTCTAAACCAGGTCTAAACTAGGACTAAACCAGGTCTAAACCAGGACTAAACCGGGACTAACCCGGCACTAAACCAGGTCTAAACCAGGTCTAAACCAGGACTATGCCAAGACTAAACAAGGACTAAAAAAGGTCTAAACCAGGATTAAGCTGGGACTAAATCAGGACTAAACCAAGACTAAGCCAGGATTAACTAGGTCTAAACCAGGACTAAACCAGGACTAAACCAGGACTAAACCAGGTCTTAACCAGGATTAAGCCAAGACTAAACCAGGACTAAACCGGGTCTAAACCAGGACTAAACCGGGACTAAACCAGGACTAAACCAAGACTAAACCAGGTCTAAACCAGGACTAAGCCAAGACTAAACAAGGACTAAACCAGGACTAAACCAGGTCTTAACCAGGACTAAGCCAAGACTAAACCAGGACTAAACCGGGTCTAAACCAGGACTAAACCGGGACTAAACCAGGACTAAACCAAGACTAAACCAGGTCTAAACCAGGACTAAGCCAAGACTAAACAAGGACTAAAACGGGTCTAAACCAGGATTAAACTGGGACTAAACCAGGACTAAACCAAGACTAAGCCAAGACTAAACCAGGTCTAAACCAGGACTAAACCGGGACTAACCCGGCACTAAACCAGGACTAAACCAGGTCTAAACCAGGACTAAACCAGGACTAAACCAAGACTAAACCAGATCTAAACCGGGTCTAAACCAGGGATAAACCGGGACTAAACCAGGTCTAAACCAAAACTAAACCAGGTCTAAACCAAGACTAAGCCAGGACTAAACTAGGTCTAAACCAGGACTAAACCAGGACTAAACCAGGTCTAAACCAGGACTAAGCCAAGACTAAACCAGGACTAAACCGGGTCTAAACCAGGACTAAACCGGGACTAAACCAGGACTAAACCAAGACTAAACCAGGTCTAAACCAGGACTAAGTCAAGACTAAACCAGGTCTAAACCAGGTCTAAACCAGGACTAAACCGGGACTAACCCGGCACTAAACCAGGTCTAAACCAGGTCTAAACCAGGACTAAACCAGGTCTAAACCAGGACTAAGCCAAGACTAAACCAGATCTAAACCGGGTCTAAACCAGGACTAAACCGGGACTAAACCAGGACTAAACCAAAACTAAACCAGGTCTAAACCAAGTCTAAGCCAGGACTAAACCAGGTCTAAACCAGGACTAAGCCAGGACTAAACCAGGACTAAACCAGGACAAAACCAGGACAAAACCAGAACTAAACCAGGACTAAACCAGGTCTAAACCAGGTCTAAACCAGGACTAAGCCAAGACTAAGCCAAGACTAAACCAGGACTAAACCGGGTTTAAACCAGGATTAAACTGGGACTAAACCAGGACTAAACCAAGACTAAACCAGGTCTAAACCAAGACTAAGCCAAGACTAAACCAGGACTAAACCAGGACTAAACCAGGTCTAAACCAGGTCTAAACCAGGTCTAAACTAGGACTAAACCAGGTCTAAACCAGGACTAAGCCAAGACTAAACCAGATCTAAACCAGGTCTAAACCAGGACTAAACCGGGACTAAACCAAAACTAAACCAGGTCTAAACCAAGACTAAGCCAGGACTAAAACAGGTCTAAACCAGGTCTAAATCAGGACTAAACCAGGACTAAACCAAGACTGTGTGTGATAACATATTATCCTGTGCATTATTGAATTATTGAATGATAATATGGACTTTTTGTTATAAAAGCATTTCTATTTTAACAACTTTTTAAGTACCTTCTAATTCTGCCCTGCCCCTCCACCATCCCCCCAGGTTTCATTTTACAACTCGACTACTGCCCGCACCCCCCCCCCCCCTCCTCGGAAATCTCACTCCTACCAATCTTCAAAACTTGAGAGCCCTGATATGGCACAATATGTTAATGTCGTATTATTCTGTACATAAGAATGCATTGTGCCCTAACAAATGGAATCTCGAATCTTAAAAAAAAAAAACAGAAGTGTGATCTGTAGTTATTGCAACCAACGTCAATGTCCATATGAAATATATTAATCTGAAATATGCGGAGTTCTGAGTCAAACATACAAGCTAACCATCTATTGCGATTAGTTTCTCAGTAGTAGTTTATCAGAAAATAATGAATAATGGTAACTATTCTTACAAGAACATAAGCGTAATAGACAGAAAGGAAAACTTTGGACCTATAATTACAGCATTGCTACAGTCCCAACACTTGTGCCAACAAGCAGTGAATCATGTTAGCTCATGGGAGAACTTTGAGTACTTTAGCAGAAAAGGCTTTGGGAAGTAATGCGGGATTGTAGACTGGCAAAGAATAGTCAAACTTTGATTTTGTTGGATTTAGGCACCATTCTGTCAGAACACTGAACAAACTGCAAAACTATCACACGCTAAACTGCTCCAGTCCTCATATTTTAGACAAAGCAAATGGTTTTATAGCATATTGCCATAAGTGCAGCCCTTTTTGGAGTTAAAAGTGTGAAAGCACAAACAGTAAGAAAGAAAAAGGTAATGTATATAAGAGTAAGGTTATACTGTAGGCAGCACATTAACAAGATGCTCCACTTTTCCTTTCTGTTTTTTGGTTGTTTGTTTGAAAACAGCTCACTAGCACCTCTGTTCAGTCACCTTCTCTTTCCACCTTAGGGTGCATCATTTTTCCGGCGCTTCTTCGATGTTTTCATTTGCAACATGCTACAAAGAGAGAACCCAGGTTTGTACAGTGGAGCATCAAAGATAAGAGAAATGAAAAGGGAAGAACGCAAGGCATATTTTTCTCTTTCTTGCTTGGTTTTCTTTGACTGTGTGCATGTGTGTGTGTGCTGGTACCCTGTGAATAAGCTCCCCAGAGAGCCTAGCTGCTGAAGTGTCATTCATAGTGGACATAGGAACTCTCGGGACTGCTGCTTTCCCTTCTAGGGATAACTTGAGAAGAATTGTTTCATCCTTGCTTTCCCCAACTGAAACTTCCATTTTTCTTTGTTTTTATTTTGAAAACATGTAGATAGTGATGTAAAGGAATGCACATGAAAGACAGGATGTGGAGATCTTTTTGTACTGTAAATAGCTCCATCTTCTTGCAGTTGGTCCAAGGGTATGCATCAGAGATGTTTTTTTGTTGCCTACTTTGTTGTCTAGTATATACGCTGCAGCTAATTACGCTCCCCATTGAATCTTATTGCCCATATTTAAATATCAGACACACATACTTGCTCTGCATTATAGTAAAGATGATCTCTCCACAGTGACTAAGGAACTACCTGAGACCACATAGAACCCTGATTAGATCAAGAGCAATAGAGGAGAGAGATTGACACCAAGACTAAGACTAAAATAAATAAATTAATAGTAACAAAGAAAAAAATATATGTGGCTTTTCTGAACTGTCAAAATATCTTATCAATTTCTAATCTATGACTTCTACAGCCACTATCAATCACTCATTCATAATCACTCACCATATGTACAACAATACAATAGTAAACTCCAATATACAGTAAAACAGCAAGAAAAGCAATATTAAATTATATTTTGGTTAAAAAGAATAATAATAATTTGACTATAATAAATTTGAAAGATTAGTTGGTGGTAAATGTGTGTCTTTGGCAGACTTTTAAATAAGATTTTAAATATAAAGGTGCCTGTAGTGACCTACCATCAACAATATGCACTGGTCAAAGCTAAGACTTGAAGTATCAATCTTATTTAATACTCTTAATATAACAATAATAATAATATCAATAATATCATGAGAACCAATATACAGGGTGGTCATAATATTTTGCAGAATCTGTCTATCAAACTGTCAACACAAAACAGATCATTTGAACATTATTCAATCAGACATTTTTCATATTTTCTTTTTCTTGGGGCAAGGTACAGTACAATTCATATGAGACGTGTGTGTCTTCAGACTAAAGCCAGTAAGCCAGTTCTTTCACATTTCTGCTCTCCTTACATTTCCTTGTGTGCCAAATGTCCTTTCTCCACCTTCGAGCGGCACCATAATATCATTAACGCTGTTATCCCAGCAGTGGCCCATGCTTTAGTGTGGCGCATCTGCCCTTTGGACTGTCTACTTCTGCACAGAGGAAACCAAACACATTTATCAACAACAGTAATATTAAAGCGTAGCAATTACATCATCCTACCGCCAGAAAAATACAAATAATAGCAGTGAAATTCAATTTGATATAGCAATAATTAGATTTGCAAACATTGGAAGAGAGATGCGATCCCGGATTATTTGCGTAATGAAGTCTTGTGATATTGGTCGTATGTAAATTGCTAACCATGGGAAATGTTTAATAAATCCCCCGGCACATTTGCAGAGAAGTGGTGAAAGGAATATGCTATTTGGGTGTGGAGCTGGTGCAGGCCTCCTGGTGTGGACTGTCAGTGACGTGGGGAGCTTGATCACATTACAGACTGATTGATGATTATGAATGCAGGACGGCCATGCTGGGAGAGGGCTTGGTTTAGGTACTCACTGGCTCTGAGTACAAGTATGAGGAATATCAAGAAACAGGATGGGGGATGTGCTCAAATGCTAGACTTTATGAAATGATGGTTATATGAAAAATAACATAAACAGTATTAGCATTTTTATTATCAGTATTAAATAATATGTAAAAAGGCTCCTTCAAGACCCAATACATAGCTTTCCCTCCCTGTGTAGCAGAAATATATTTTTTTCTCCAAATGGTAAAAACATGCAGTTTGTGAAAAATGTTGACCATTGTGTGCTTATGATTTTTTTTTTCAAGCTGATTATGGAACTGGTTATTTATTTATGGTTTTTTTTTTTTTCATTTTTGTTAATATGACTCTAGGATGAGATTTGTTGATATTTCATTATGGTAAAAATCTGCTTTGAAAAAGATTAAAAGTTGAATACCAAGATCAAGAAGACTGCAACTAATGGTTTAAACTTTCATTAAAAAAATAAAAATAAAAGTTCAAGTTTTTTTTTTTTTTTTTTTTGGTATTTGTTGGCATATTTGTTGGTATTTTTATGATGATAAACTCTGGTTAACAAAGTCTGAAAGTTGTAAAATGTGCATATTTAAAAAGACCAAGAGTACTTCAGCTAATGGTTAAACTTTAATAAAAATAAAATCACTCTTATACTGTTGTAAGCCAGCAGGTCAACTGAGCTATCATGCCATTTGTAAAATCTAAAATACTTATTTTACGTCCTCCATTCTATATTTTAACCATTTTAACTCCCCAAAGATTGTAGGATTCTCGCCAACTTTGATTAAACCAGTTCCATCTTGGGACGTCCAGATTCTATATAATCAGCGCTCATTCCAGGCTTCTTATAATGGCGCAAGGGTTTGTGGAGCATATAGGGCCCTTGTGGCAATATGCTTTAATCGTCCAAATGGCAGAGAGCGTAGACACCCCCTGCTGTTTGTCTTATGTGAGTGGCCTAGAGGGACCATTCTGACACGCCCTCAATAGCGAGCTGTCTTGAAATCTGAAGCTTGTCAAAGGACTCTAAAGTGAAAATTTAATGAGCCGCCATATGCATTACCCCCTGGTGTGATTTTTATACATTTGACTTTAAAAGTGGATGCCTGTGAGTGCTGTCATTAGAATGTATCACTGGCACTGAAGTATTGAAACCAAGCCTAACCTCTGTGCCATGGCGACATATCTCCACAATTATCCTGTTGCTTCCATTTTCTCGTCCGGCTAATGCTCCCGCTTGTAGCTTTAGCTTTGTTCAGTATGGTGACCTCCGCCGTTCTCCCGGGCTGTGTGCTGGGTTGCGTGACCTATTTTTGTCTGAACATCTCTAACCCACCTCCAGGCCTGATGCAATGTAGCTCCGAGGAAAGTAAAAGAGAAAATCCTCTGTTTACATAGCACATTTCTCCTTCAAGTTCTCAATAGAGGTCACTACAGTTCCATGTGCAGATGAAAATGTGCAAGTGATAAAAAATACATTGGTTTTTTGCATATAAATTTGAGGAGAATTCATTGTGTGTTTGTTATAATGATCTTTTATGATAGTTGAAACAATTTATATGTTTGGGATTTTATTGCAATAACCAGACAAAAAGTGTGTGATTTTTATGGGAGAAGGTAGAATAAAGGAATGTTCTTTTGGAATTGTTGATGCTTCTAAATAAGTGGCAAAAGGATGAATTGAATTTGTCAACTGGCAAAAGTTTATTTCGTCAAATACGTTTCGCTTCTTCAGTTCAGGTCAGACGCTGGTAGACACTTGCCTATATTTGCCTGAAGGGAGGCAAATAAGCCTTCTAAATAAGGTTATTTTTTGACATGAAAATAAAAAATATTTTTTGAAAAATTGTCATCGGTCTGTTGCAAAATCTTGACTTGACTATGTCAACCTGCGCCACCATTGATCAGAGTGGGTCTCCAGGCCTTATTAGCACAGCAACACAACCAGTACCAGCCCTTACTGGAAAAGACAGGATTACTTTAACATGCATAAATGAATCAAAACAAATTCTTGGTATTGTTTTGACACAGTAGAAAGCTCAGAAAGTTATGTTAGCATACTGTAATAGGGCCCCTGTAACTCTCTAGTGGCCAAGAAGAAAACGCAAAATCTTAGATCCCCTTCACATCTGACTTTACAACTAAAATAGGATATTTTGCCCCAGGATGTTGTTAGTTGCTGTTGTAAAGAAAGAAAACATTCAAGCTGATTTAAGCATTTTTTCTCATGTGTCACTAGTGGTTCATGGTCCAGTGTGTCAGTCCAGTGTATGGCCGACATGTAGAGACAGACACAGACAGGGCTGAGTTTGTTAGCGGCGGCAGGCTACACCACAGAGCTGCTGTCTGAATGTGAGGGTGATTTCTCAGCCTCCAGGTGTTTACCTGCAGGATACACATCTCTCCTGAGGAACACATCAGTGTCACAGGCTGGCTGTGGGCAGGCGCATGTCTCAGTGCTGACTGAGCGCTCAGGCAGAGAGGGCGGGCCTGTGATGGCAAACAAACACAGAATCCAGGGCAGTGCTGCTTTGTGCAGTCCAGCCCTGCTGGAGCTCACATCTCCGAGCAGGCATCTGTATCCTGTGAGGGTCCCACCAGAGTGCGCACTGAGAGAGCCATCAGATCTTCTGCTACGGGACGCTTTGAACACAAACTACCAGCCCCCTGCTCCCCTCATTCCAACTCCCATCCAAACACAGACAAGGGATAGAAATTTAATGAGAATTCTGCTCTGCTTAAGCCTGATGCAGCTTCAGTGTGGGGTGGGCTTGATAGTGATGTTTTGTTCACTTATTTTGCCCTCTGTGTGCAGGCTGTGGGGTAAAAGTTGCAAATGGAAAGAGGAATAATAGATGAGTATCTGCGTGCATCTGATGAAAGGTCTAAGTGATACAAATGTGTCCCATTCCAGTGATCCATCCAGGCTTGTGTCATCGCAGTGATTTGTGGGAAAGGTCGTGCAAGAAATGACTTTGGCTGAGGAGGCGAATCCCCGGTTTATGTTTGTTGTGCGTGGTGCGGCAGCCTGCAGAGCGATGGGATGGGGAGATGGGCGTCTGGTGCAGGTGGTGTTTTTGGAGGATAGGGCTGATATATCATTTGCCAAGGTCGTACTCAATTAGGCTATTTGTTGGGCATAGCTGCATGAGGTTGGTTTAATCAACCGAGGAATGGAGACAACAACGACAAAAGAGGAAATAAATTAGGCATGGCCAGGCCACACTGTCAAGCATGCAGCAGCAAGCTGGAGAAATGCTCCATTTAGCTGGCCATCTCCACAGCACACAGCCACAGACACACCTCTCCTTCTTTGTGACTTTCTAGCACAAAGCCAACAACCTTTTTAAGTCACAACAGGCCCCTGACAAAGGTCAATTATGCCAGATGGGCACATTCACAACATGAATCACACGGAAAACAAAGATTTCAAAGTGGTGACTATAATGTGCTGCATGCATCAAACAAGGTGGTGCCACCATTACAAAAAACAACAGCATTTGTTTACTGTGATTAAAGCAAGACCTTGAGGGGTCCTGAAGCACCTGTGTAAGTGGGTTCAGCCCTGGAGAAGAGGAGTCAGGCTGTGTTAATAGTGGAGCAATCAGCGGCCATTCAGGTTAATGGGCTTTCAGCTTGTCGGCCCAGGCTAATGTGTGATTTGGAGGGTCAGCCCATAGTTCTGCAGCAAACACTTCCGCCACACACCAGTCACGCAGACTTTGGCTTCCCCACCACACCCTCAGGCCTCACAGCTCCTTATGAGAATAAATATTTGATTAAACACAGGAAAGTTGATTAGCTCTTGAAGGCCTGACAATAGACTGTATAGTGTTTAAAAAGTGTCAGCACATGGCTGCGGTTCTCACAAAGGGACCATCTTCAAATTACCCTGCACTGTCTCTGCTGTCATCTGTTGGAGCGGTAAACTAAGTTACAAAGTGAGCAAGAAGGCTGTGGGACGATGCCAGATGATTAATTCGATTATACACAAACTCCATAGATAATGTGACAGGCTCGCTCCGGAGATAAGGACTAATGCATCGATCCCTCGGCTGCATTTCCTCACTCTCACCTGTATCTCTCTCTCTCTCCCTCACTTGCTTTCTGTGAGACCTCTTAAGCTGTGACATTTCCGTTTCCTTGGAGACTGAGCGTGCCAGGCAGTTGCCATAGCAACTCTCTGCTCTTTAAGGCCCGCACAGCGTTAGACCCCCCCCTCATAGCAGGGATGGGGGGTAAGGGAAGAGGAGATGGGGAGAGCAAGCACACCTGCTGGCTTCCTGCTAATTGGCTATTTCTCTTTCTCACTTTCCTGTTTGTGCTTTAACTTTTACCCCCTCCCTGGACTAATTCCTCTCTACCTCTGTATGGTACACCCCCATCTTCTGGAACTGTCTCTCACTCTCATTCTTGGACTTTTCTTTTGCCTCTTCAGCCGCCTTCTTCTTGTTGGGCCCAAATACAACTTTGGCCTCCAGCTCCTGGCATTTATCTTCATCTGCACCTGTCACTAGTGCCTTCCTCGACTGCCTCATCCCATTTGGCAGTGCAAATCTTTTATCTCACCATGGCTGCTTTGACCCTTTCAAATTACACACTTATTACAGTAACTCCGACACAATGTTTTGAAGATAATTTGTTCTGAGAATACCAGGGAAATGTAAAAGGTTAAGCTTTGTCCTTCTTCTAAATATCCTTTTAACATCTAAAAATGGAGATAAATCTTCTCATCAGCACTATGTGACTTTTACCTTGATTCTGGCTCAGTCCTCTCGTGGAGTGTAAATTGCAATGGGGCTGCAGGCCTGTGTGAGTTGGGGCCACTGTTAGCCAACCAGGTATGCCTCCCGCTGGTGACAAATCCTTTCATTCTCCCGCGACCACAGTAGATTAGAAATCATCACAATGGTCTTTCACACACTTTTCAATGTCCTCCGCTGCTATCCACAAGCCAAACCGCAGGTCTGAGATTTCACATCTTGGACTGTATTGTGAGCTTGCTGAATGCACCCACTGATTGGATGACATGTTTGTAAAATGATATTTAGTGTGCAATCAATGCGTTGTTTCTCTGGGCTATCTCTCCGCAGACACTGTCAGACTGCTATTGTGTCCTGCTCAATGTCCTGCTCTCAGTCACTGCACGTTTTACTTTTCACTACTTTTTGTATTACTCTGAAGTGTGTCCACAAGTGACAAGATGGCTCTCTACTTGAACTCTTTCAAAGTATGTGCCTCTATACACAATGCCTGAGATTATACCATAATTTATTTCTGTCTTGAAAGTCTTCAAGCAGAGAGCTGACAGCATGTTTACTTAATAATTGCAAGTACAAGATCAGCCAAATGAGTGACCTTTTAATGCATTATTGCTAGTATGTACAAAGATGTTCTTGATCTTTAAATAACAAAAAAGCAATAGTGACTTGGATACCATGCAAGAGATGAACAAAAAAAGTAAATAGTAATGGTGTCTTTTAGAGATGCACCGGTCAATCGGCCGCCGATCAAAAACGCCGGTTTTCTATCCAATCGGCCAAATCGGTGACTGGCCGGTCACTGTCGTCATTTCCGGTTTTTGGCCGGTCACGCTGACATGCATGCGCAGCAGCTCAACGCGGGCAGATCGAAACTGAACCAAAGCAAAACAAAGATGTCGTTGATCTGGACATATTTTACCGTGTGCCAGGACGAACCGAAACAGGCTGTGTGTAATGATTGTAAGTCTAAAGTAAGCCGTGGAGGATCAACGCCTAAGACTTATGGAACAACCAACTTAATACGCCACTTGGAAAAGAAGCACCCGGGCTTGTTTAGCAAGTATAAAGAAGACGTGGCTGCTAAGAGGGATGTACCTGAGACACAGCAACAACACCCCACCATCGCCCCTATGTTCGACACGAGTGTTGAGAAGTCTAAAGCCACCACTCGAAAAATAATGGAGTTCATGGCACTGGACGACCAGCCGTTCAGCGTAGTGCAGGATAAAGGCTTCGTCAACCTGATAAAACACTTGAGTCCACGGTACAAATTACCAAGTAGGCGATACTTTTCTGATACAGCGCTGCCAGAGTTGTTTGAGAATGTTTCAAGCCATATACGCAAGCTACTCGACGCGACCAAATCTCCTATCAGTTTCACGACGGACATTTGGACTTCTAACGTGAGCTTAATGTCAATGTTGAGTCTGACCGCTCAATGGCTGGATGATGAATTTGAGCTACATCAAGTCCTGCTATACTGTGAAGAATGCCCTGGTTCCCACACTGCGGACAATTTACGAGCCAAATTTGAAAAAATGCTGGCGGAGTGGAACATCGACAAGAAGAGGGTTCATGTCGTGTTGCGTGACAACGCTCGGAATATGACCAAGGCACTGGATGATGGCAACTTCCCCAGTCTCCCGTGCATGGCACATACACTCCAGTTAGCGGTGAATGAGGGACTGCAATCTCAACGCGCAATCACAGACGCCGTGGCAACAGGCAGGAGACTAGTCACGCACTTCAAACACTCACCGCTAGCCTACTCGAAACTCCACGTTATCCAGGAGGAGTTGGGTCAACCCAAGAAGCGCTTGCAACAAGATTGTCCCACACGGTGGAACAGCACGTTTTATATGTTGCAGTCGCTGTTGGAACAAAAACGCGCCTTGAGCTTATACGCAACAGAACACGAGCTGCCGACCATATTCACCACACACCAGTGGGAGTTAATTGAGAATGTGTTGAGCATCCTTCAACCTTTTGAGGAACTCACAAAGACAATTAGCTCCTCGTCAGCCACCGCCGCATCCGTCATCCCTGAAATCACTGCACTTAAGCGCCTTTTGGGGAGAGCAGCAGACACCGACCGTGGTGTGGGCACTGCCAAGGCCACGCTGTTGGAAGCGGTCCAGAGACGGTTTGCAGACATCGAGAAGAATCCACTGTACGTTGTGGCCACGGCTATGGATCCTAGGCAAGTAACAACTTAATACTACTTTATCTTTTGTTTGTCTTAATATTTTAGTTTTTTCCTATATTGACCTGTAAACTGGACTGAATGTTATGGTCAGTGTTCTAAATAAATCTGCTCAGGGGGCACTGTTGAAACTCACTATTTCTTATTTTTGATGTTTTATTCTCAAGCCAAGCAAATATGGTGTCTATTGTATGATTGTAATGATTTCTTAGATAGAAAATCGGTATCGGAAAAAACGGTTTTGGCAGGTCAGACCCCCTCAAAAACCGGAAATCGGTATCGGCCAAGAATTTTGCAATCGGTGCATCTCTAGTGTCTTTTACAAGATCTCAGCTACATAGTATAGTAGAAGCTTTGTCTACTGTGTGAGCTCCGTACAAAAAAGAAAGAAAATTAATGTAGAAATAGTTTGGTCATGTTCTAGTCTAGGTTTAGCTCCGGGTTTGGTCCCAGGTTCGATTGATATGGTCAATATGCAAGTGTGGATGCTCCCTTAGTCACTTTGTGTTTTGTCTTTTTCATTTTTCCTCTTGTCACGCATTGACTTGTCACACCAGGCCAGTGGTGCTGGTTGCCGTGTTATATGTGAATGATTGGAGTATGACTTGTGTGCAAAGCGTCAGGACCCACATACTCTTGTTCAATTAAGTCCGTGAACAAACCTTGTGTGTGTGTTTTCCAGCTGATAAAGTCTTAGCTATTGACTTGAGGAGCACGGCCAACAATTATGCAACCTGTTTACTGTCATGCTATGAATGTCGATCAGTGTCTCTGTTTGCCAAGAAGGAGATAGGGAAATAGATTGGTTATATCTGTGAAATATAACAATAATAAAGAGAATCTGGAAGCATGCGTCGCCATCAATGTGCCTGTTAATGCCAATAAGAAAGATATTGGCTGTCATCTTTTGTAATGGTGTTTTTTTCCTTGTGCTGTCACTTCTTATATTGGATACGATGCCGGTTGCCTGTGGCACATATGGTATTGTTTCATTCATAATGTGGCTCTGTTTACCTGATAGCAGTTTTAGATGGTACTTGAAAAAAAAAAAAGGAAAAAAAAAACAAACAAATGAAATATGACAAAAAAAAAAAAAAAAAGTTTGTTCAAGCTGTGGTGCTGTTAAAATGGCCGTCAGAACCTGCAGCTCACAATTACACTATTGATTCATTGACTGGACTGGCTTCATCTGTCCAAGCCATCCACCTTCCAGCACTTCAATTATCAGAGCCATCACAGCCATACTGCTCCAAGTGGCAGCTTGTCCAACACCGTAATCTGTCAGAGCATAGGATCCTGAATGCTGCGCCGTGTCACCAGACGCCCCATAAGTCACCTTGATCATGAAGGAGAGACCAGCCTCAACAAAGTTATGAAAAGCCTTAAATGGACATATAAACATTGGTTGCAATTTCTTGGACTGGTGA